>CM060949.1:165171381-165578881 GCA_030765055.1 Mantis religiosa
GTACAGTGCACGTGAAACTTCAAAATTCAACATCCATTTTCCAAAGAATGAACACCGAAAGCATAGCTGATGCTCTACCACCTAGAATTGGTGTGGCTGCTGAAGCGCAATTTGCTTCGCTCCCATTACCATCTCAGCCATTTAGTAAAAAATTGTATTCAGAAGTATGCAAGTCAAAAACAAGTGAGGATCAAATGGAGTGCTTATTGGGTAAATTAGATTCGCTATTATCGCTCTTGGTTCATCTCATAAACACTCGAACACAAATAATACCTGTGATTATAGAAAAGTAATGGAACAAACCCTTAAAGGAAAAATTCGCATATGCACATGGAATTTCCAGAACATAAACAAAAAATAGCATGTACTGTTACACTTTCTCTCTGCTTATGACATAGACATTCTGGTAGCTACAGAAACTAACTAGCGCCATATATACATTTTAGAATTCCAAGGGTACAGAATTTATCGTGCTGAACATCCCAGCAGTGACAGAAAAGGCGGTTCGGCCATATTTGTTAAAACTGTAGTTTTTCACTGCGAACTATAGAGCATAGTAGAGCTTAGGTATCAAGTGTCCCGAATATTACTGCATATGGGTGATATAAAGCTACAGATTGGCTCTTTCTATTCGGCTCCGGTAAACAAACTCACAATGGCGGATTTCTGGGGAATCTTCGATACAATGAAATCACGTTATCTTCTCGGTGATGACTTCAATAGTATACAACCGAAATGGGAATCCAACACTGCCAATCCAAGAGGGAAGCTGCTTCACGAGGCAATATATCAGTTTGAATAAGAAATTTTGCATCCAGTTGAACCAACGCACTATCCACACGATGGAAGCACTTCTGGTGTTTTGAATTTTTTCATCGGTAAATACGTGTCACATATGTATGCGGACGCATTCGTATTACACGAACTAACCTCAGACCATTATCCAATTTAATTAATCTTTCATCGAATATAAATCTAAAAGAACATGCCCAAACCTTAATCACCTTTAACATTTAATTGGAATCTGTATACATCAACAATGGAATAAACAGACACAAAAGTTCCACTCAAAACGTCTAGGGACATACAAGTTTCAGTTTCTAGCATAACCAGAGATATACAGTATGCCGCAAGAATATCTAGTAAAAGGCAAAAACATAAAATGAAGTCATTCCATTGTACCCCACACATCGAGCATCTTCGTCAAACTAAAAGGGAATATAGTCGGCTATGGGAAAGAACCAGGTATCCAGCTTATAAAACAATACTAAATAAGATCTCTAAGAAACTGAACAGAACACTAAAGAAATAACATTATGATTTCCTGGAATCAGAAGTGAAAAGTCTCAACTGTCAAGATGGATCATTGTGGAGAAAAACTAAACGTGTACTTAAATACAAAGATAACATACCTCCTCTAAAATTTGACAATCACTGGTACTCTACACCAGATGAAAGGTTAGAGCTTTTCAGCGCACAATTACAACAGCAGATTGAACCCAATCCTATCACCAACGAACATTTTTACTGACTTTCTTAACAGCAGCATATCTCAACTATTGCAGCTCTTTAATTTTCTTAAGCTCTTCACTTCTGGACAGGTTAAAAATGCAATTAGTCGATTTCCTCCAAGAAAGCTTCTGGCGAAGACTTGATAGTCCAACCTTTACTCGCACATCTTCCAATAAAGCCGTAGTCTTCTTAACACAAATTTACAATGCTATTCTGCACTTGACTTCCCACAAAGATGGAAACATGCATCTGTTGTTATGATACCTAACCCCCCCAAAAAAGAACCGTGATCCTAAAAGCTATCATCCAATAAGTCTGTTATCTCTATTATCTAAAGCATTTAAACGGCTATTGTTGCCTCGTCTCGTTTTACAGCTTGAAGAAGTCATACCGTCCACTCAATTTGGATTTAAGCCATTGCACTCCTGTCCACAGCAACTTCACCGAATTGTTGACGCAATTATGGACACAAATGAAGAAAAGCAATTATGCTTAGCTCTGTTCCTTGATACAGAGAACGCCCTTGATAAAGTGTGGCATGATGGGTTACTACTGAAGATCAGGAATCATGTCTCCGATACATATTTTAGAATAATAGCAACCCATCTGCATAACCTATCTTTTTCAGTAAACTATCAAAGTGTACAATTTAGATCACAACCGATCATCTCTGGTGTTCCATAAGGAATTATTATAGGCCCATCTTTATACAGTATATACCTCTGACTTTCTTCAACACGCTCAACTAACCACTGCGCATTTTGCTGACGATGTTGCAATCATCAGTAAAGGCAGTTGTGAATCAGTAGCTGAGAAACTAAATAACTTCTGCACTGAAATCACAAAATCGTGTTCTGACTGGAGAGTGGTGATGAATCCACAGAAATCGCAAATAGTGTATTTCACATATAAAAAGCAGAAAACATATTATCCCATAGTTCTTGGAGGAATCGCTATACGCACCGCTCAGTCAGTTAGTTATCTCGGCCTGATACTGGACGGTAAAGTAACCTGGAATCTCCACATCACATATCATCTCTCAAGACTAAGGCACGGAATCCAACAAATCAAACACCTAATGCGGTCAAAATCACCTCTTGCAATGCCATAAAAACACATTCGATACAACTCACGTATCAAACCTATTTGGCAATATGATTGTTCCATATAGCGCTCTGCTGCAGCGTCACAAGTAAACAGAATGCAAGTAATCCAGAACAGATACCTAAGATTGACCACAGGTGCCCCATGGTATGTTAGCAACAGCACACTTCACAGGGACCTGAACATACCAGAAGTGATGGATGTCCTCAGGACAAGCTACACCAGACTACACCAAACTCTTGCCAATCATTCAAATCAACTGCTACCCCCGCCTCCACAACCGCAAAATAGAAGACTAAAAAGAACACGACACAATGACGTGTCCATTTAATATCATGTGTTTTGTATTTATGATAAAGTGGTTTTTGTTTTGCAATTATAATAGATATAATATGTTTTAACATTTAAATATAACTGATGTAGGATTGTTATTAAACAGCATCCTAACATACGCTTCAAGTGATGTAGCATTACTCTTGCTCACAATTATAATTACCATAATATATGTGGATACAATAAATTTTATCGACAGTAACAAATAATACGAGATTCAAACCAATTTCTGGTTTTTGTATATTACAAAGTTTCATGAAAAAAAAGAGCAGGATTTCTCTCCATACTAACATTGTATAAGGCAAAGTCTCCTTCGGAACGAAGATAGCGCCGGTGCTACCGTGTCACAGATTTACAATGCGCAAAAGGAGCCCAATAAAATAAATGCCTTTTACTGCAAAATAGAATACAAAACTTCTCCTAGTTGTTGTAAGTTGCAGCAAAAATAAAACTGAAAAGAAATACCTTCCATTTAAATTTGGTTTGTGATGGGATATTTTGTTTTTATAAATAAAGTGTTGCAACCTTGAAAGATGATGCACTTTTGCACTTACCGTTTTTGAGTTTAGGCAGGGAGAGACTGATGTGTTAACAATTGAACCACTACGCTAACAGAACGCATCATTACGCACAAAAGCGTGCCGGAAATGTCATTAAGAGTGATCAAAGGAAGTAAAAGGGTTGGTATTTGCTCATCTGACAGAGAGAGGTTTAAGGCAGCCACACAAACGCTTCTAATTTCGTTTACAATTAGCTAGGGGATTTTCAGATCTCCGTCCATCTGAGGTCTAATGCGATTTTCACCGTTTTAAAGGGTACAGAGTGCAACCCTTTGTGGAGTTAGGCAAGAGAGAAGCGGTAATGAGATAGTGGTAAATTACTTGTTTTGTTCTTTTAGAACAACAAAGGATTTGCTCTTCTTCATAACCCTGGGAAATGTTCGGTAAACGATTGTGACTGTATTAGCATTTCAAAGTTGCATTGTCCCCACTGCAGAGGGTACACAGTAGTTCCACCAACAATTGGATAGTTAAAATTGAGTTTTTGTTTAGTTACACTCTTTAACTGTTGTGGTCCCATTTTATATTTGGCATGAAAGACCGCTTATTTTTTCTCAGAGGACTCTATATCAGGCTTGAGATTCTTTTACGTGGCGTAATCTATGATTTGGGACTACCGTCTTTACTTCTTCCGAAGAAAGCCCTGTTATGAATTTTTACGTCCGAAAAAAATTCCTCGCCCTCCACCGGAATTAAACCCGCGATCTTTGAAAATCAGAGGCATATACTTCTAGATCATGAACCATAAATTGATATTTTGTGTGTACACCTCCGGGAGAAACGGACGATGTAAGCAGCAGAAACGGCAAAGTTGTCGGCTGCTGCTGATGACGATGATGTGTATATAAGAGTGCTCAGCTGTGTACATGGTCATCAACACCCTTTAAAAACTAAATTATTGCAATAGCCAGATATAAATTTAACTATAAATTTCAAAACATAAAAGTAATGTGGCAAATAAAACAAACATGCAAAATTGGAAAAAAGAAAATCAATGAAAAACTACAAATAACAATAAATAAAAGGTCAAAAGGCATAAAACATTTTCTTCATTAATTTAGATAACTTAGTTTAAAAATATTTTTAAGACTCTGCACAGCGATGGTCGAATCAATTTTTTTGGTGTTAGGCTAACACTTTTTACAGCAGGTTTATCCTGTCTTTTATTTTCCACTGCCATTCTGGGAGTGAGGGAAGGATCTTCCTGCTCCATATCCTCTATGGGGGATGACTGCTTTCCAACTGAAAATTGGAAACTAAGATCGACGAAGATGATAGTCTCCGACCTGAGTCTTCTCCAGATGATTCCTCAGAAGATATTCTCGGAGGACATGGTTGCGGACTTTTACGCTGGCTAGCTGTCATCTTACTGGCCTTATTATTTTTCCTAAGGAAGTCAGTTCTTTCAATTATGAGGTCTTGAATTTATTTGGCGATGCATTATATATTGCTGGTTCACATGTTGTTTTTGAAGTGGATTCTTTCGGCGGTGAGTTGGCTGAAACGTTCTTCTTAGGACTGGACTTGGTAGGCGTACTCAATGTCGTTCGTGATGCTGTCTGTTGCTTTGGATAAGATCTTGGTGTAACTGTTCTTTCCGCAATGACTGCCCATTTTAATCGTTAGTTTGTGTTGCGATTTCACGCCTAGGTACCGGCTTAGCTGCAACTGCACTATAAGTAACAGTCCTTCCCTCTTACCCGGATCTCTTGGATCGCCTTTTCCTCCATAAAACGGGAACATTCTCTGGCGTTATATTAACGATTACCTCTGCGATTCACACAGGTTACAGATGAAGTACATGCATCATCAAGCTTGACTTCCCCACAGTCACCGCAGATAGCAACTCCATTACAAGAATCACTCGTGTGACCAAAGCTCTGACATTTGTAACACCTCAAGGTACAGGGTATATACTACCTCACTTCAAAAGCTTAATACCATGCCTTAATCCTTTGTGGGAGATCTACCCGATCAAATGTAAGAAACAGGGTACGAGTGGGCACTAGTTCACCTCGTTCTTTGCGGTGTACTCGATATGCATTGGTCACACCTTGTTCCACCAAGTTTTCCTGAATCTCCTCATTGGACATTCCATTCCAGTGCGCTAGTGGTTACATCGCGCGAGGATTCAGAGTCCTATGCATTTCAACGCGCACCAGATAACTCGCAAGCATATTGGCGTTCATAATTTAGGCAGCGTGTGTCGGTGAAAGAGCTTCGAGCAGGTGCGTGCCATTGCGAAATCGTATACATGACTTCACAGGACCAGCAATATTATCTAAACCCTTATGAATAATAAAATGGTTTACTGAATTAAACTTACGGCCTTCCTCTGTTCTGTTAATGACCAAGTAGCGAGGACCACTGGACTCGACTAATTCTTTTTCACAGCTCTTTGTGGTTTTACTGATTTTTTTGTCGTTATGGTGATAATATTCTCCACCATTGAAAACGTCTCCGATGGCGTGCTCACATCCTGGGCGCCACCTCGACTTAGATGAGAGTCCTGGCCTGGACCTCGCTCACCTCAGGGCCTCACCTCCCAATGCAAAGACAGAGGGACCCGATCACCTTCAGGAGTGCATCAGCTCATGCAATGCGCCTCGCCGGGACGACCTTAAACAGCGAGTGAGAGCACAGTCCTACATGATAACTAGGAGCTGGGAGTCACCTCTGCGCTTATCGCGCTAGGTACCCATCAGACTTGTATTCAGATAGCTAAATGTTCATGGGTTAAACACAGATGTGGACCAAAATTGTTTGAGCGTTTGGTACATCACTAAGATGTACACAATCGAGAGATTTGGCTCGGGACCCCGGAATCGCCAATCCTGTACCTACTGCACTAGGCTCCTGGGGAGCAAAATTCTCGGTTGGGAGACGCTCACGGCCAATCTTTCGATGAGAGCAATTGAAAATGTGTTTCAGGACAGAACTATTAGTAGAGATTTGTGGCTCCACAAGACAAGTCCCCCCTACCAGCCACACACTCACTCTGGAAGAATTAAAACAAAATTCCAGGAAATTGTAAGCATTTCTCAATGCGAACTAAGTGATGGAGGTACCAAGCAAGTGGAAGTCACGACGGTGACGAGTTTCAACATTTTCTTTAATAATATGGGTAAGTAAAACCTTTAAAAGTATTGCATAGTTTCTTGCGAGCCTTTCTATAATAGCGGAAGTCGACGACGAGCTCCGAGGACCCAGGCACGCAACTGGTTCGGAGATACTTTTATCTCCACGTCATAAATATTAGAGAATTGCTAATAAGGAACATTTGGGAAACGATTCGCACCATAAGAATTGTTTTTTTTTTTCAAACATATTTTGTCTATCCCTCACTGTTTTCCAGTTATGCAAAAGTCATCCAGAACTAAGAAGACTTCTGAGGATATTCCCAGAAAATTCAGCATATAAATTCCACATACAACGAAAATATCTTAAGCATAAGGTAGTCGAAGAAAAACTGTTAGAACAATTTTTGAAAATATCAAAATGTTGATGTAATGCGTGTTCTGTGCTACAGGCTATTTTATTGAAAATTTTCCTGTCACATTCTTAAAGTTGTTGAAATTACATATCTAGCACATATTAAATAACTTTTGAGTTACCATATTCACAGAAAACACATGCAACCGCAATTATGGTCGACGATGGGAAGATTGTGGGATGGTGTTCTGGAAGTTCTGTTTGTAGCAGTATTACTACAAATGTGTTGATGGTGGGGGGTGCAGATGTACTCGTAGTGGTGAGGTTCTCGTTATGGCGTCCTTTGTAACTCCGGTTAGCATGAGATCTTCTCTTGATCGTGGTCTCGGATACTTGGATTGTGGAACTCAATGTTAAGGAAATATAAAAACGGTTGCTAGTTTTTCTTTAATTTAAACTCACTGCAATTCATAACGTCTACGATGATCAAAAGTATTCTCATATAATTTTGATTATTCCAATCCTAGTACAATCATTTTCTTAGATTTCTTTTGTCTTTACACATACGCGATTTCTTCGCCTTTTGGTTATTAATTTTCAGAAAATAACTTTCAATAAATCGAAACTTCTAGTTACTTTGAATAATGATTAAAACTGTAATAATTCTCAGGTTTAGAACTTTCTTTTTGCATTAACATGCAATGGTTAACACACGCGTCTGCTCGCTCTTCGATCACGACACAAAATACGCTATCTTGTCCTCTTCACTTATTGATCTTTTCCTTATTACCATGGTAACTAATTATTATAGTCTATATTACTTTTTCCTGTGGCCAATACATTCTTTTTGAATTATATAATATTCTAATTTTCCAAGTATAAAGTCCTAAAATAATTTTCTTTTATAATTTTATCTTTTATTTAATTTATTATATTTACCATTTATCTAGATTGGATATTAACATTCATCTTTACCTGTCTGTGACCTACTCTATACATTCATGGCCACCTATAACTCAGACCAATTCCAAACAAAACTCTCATCATTTTAAACATATCAATATTAATCAAAAATGAACAAATCCAGCTTTGCTCTGGCATTTACATAACAACTCTTTCGCACACTTACACAACTACATGGAGCTCAAAACATGCATTTCGATGATATTGCTATATCCTATTTTTGAGCGCAATGTGATACTGCCCCTGCTTATTATACGTAGTGGAAAAAGTGATAGAAAAGTAGTTCTCTAACAGTTAGAACGTTTGCAGCTGTTGATGACTGCGCTAACCGTACCACACGGAAGTTTTGCGGTAGCTTTAATTACCTGGCTATCCGTGTAGGGGTGGTACTATTAACCAAATTGGGGTGAGGAACAATCTTATCAAAAGATGGTTCACACAAGTGAAAAGTGCAATTATGGGGCTGTAGTATCGAGCAAACTCGAATTCCTGTGGTCGCCAGTTATCTGTATAAACAAGAGAATTCCTTTCGGGCTCCAATTAGAACACAACTGAATTCCCGGAAGTTTCACCTGTAACAGGCATAGATGTACAGAAAATCTATACTGATTTCATAAAGAGGGAAAATGCAAATATTTACAATTTTACAGAACAATCCACAACTCACAGTGATTCTAATTTACGTCCCCTAAAGTTTTCATATCGGACGATGAATAAAAAGATGTTCAAATGAGTTCAGGGTACATAGATTTTAGAGTTTCCAGGCATTCATCTTTCAGAATAAGGGTAAACCTCCAACGTTAAGTCATATCGGACGATGGATGAAATGATGTTCAAATGAGTTCAGGGTACATAGATCTTAGAGTTACCAGACATTCATCTTTCAGAATAAGGGTAAACCTCCAACGTTAAGTCATATCGGACGATGGATGAAATGATGTTCAAATGACTACAGGGTACATAGATCTTAGAGTTTCCAGGCATTCATCTTTCAGAATAAGGGTAAACCTCCAACGTTAAGTCATATCGGACGATGAATAAAAAGATGTTCAAATGAGTTCAGGGTACATAGAGCTTAGAGTTTCCAGGCATTCATCTTTCAGAATAAGGATAAACCTCCAACGTTAAGTCATATCGGACGATGAATAAAAAGATGTTGAAATGAGTTCAGGGTACATAGAGCTTAGAGTTTCCAGGCATTCATCTTTCAGAATAAGGGTAAACCTCCAACGTTAAGTCATATCGGACGATGGATGAAATGATGTTCAAATGAGTTCAGGGTACATAGATCTTAGAGTTACCAGACATTCATCTTTCAGAATAAGGGTAAACCTCCAACGTTAAGTCATATCGGACGATGGATGAAATGATGTTCAAATGACTACAGGGTACATAGATCTTAGAGTTTCCAGGCATTCATCTTTCAGGATAAGGGTAAACCTCCAACGTTAAGTCATATCGGACGATGAATAAAAAGATGTTGAAATGAGTTCAGGGTACATAGAGCTTAGAGTTTCCAGGCATTCATCTTTCAGGATAAGGGTAAACCTCCAACGTTAAGTCATATCGGACGATGAATAAAAAGATGTTGAAATGAGTTCAGGGTACATAGAGCTTAGAGTTTCCAGGCATTCATCTTTCAGAATAAGGATAAACCTCCAACGTTAAGTCATATCGGACGATGAATAAAAAGATGTTCAAATGAGTTCAGGGTACATAGAGCTTAGAGTTTCCAGGCATTCATCTTTCAGAATAAGGGTAAACCTCCAACGTTAAGTCATATCGGACGATGGATGAAATGATGTTCCAATGAGTACAGGGTACATAGATCTTAGAGTTTCCAGGCATTCATCTTTCAGAATAAGGGTAAACCTCCAACGTTAAGTCATATCGGACGATGGATGAAATGATGTTCAAATGAGTTCAGGGTACATAGATCTTAGAGTTTCCAGGCATTCATCTTTCAGGATAAGGATAAACCTCCAACGTTAAGTCATATCGGACGATGAATAAAAAGATGTTCAAATGAGTTCAGGGTACATAGAGCTTAGAGTTTCCAGGCATTCATCTTTCAGAATAAGGATAAACCTCCAACGTTAAGTCATATCGGACGATGAATAAAAAGATGTTCAAATGAGTTCAGGGTACATAGATCTTAGAGTTACCAGGCATTCATCTTTCAGAATAAGGGTAAACCTCCAACGTTAAGTCATATCGGACGATGGATGAAATGATGTTCAAATGAGTACAGGGTACATAGATCTTAGAGTTTCCAGGCATTCATCTTTCAGGATAAGGTAAACCTCCAACGTTAAGTCATATCGGACGATGGATGAAATGATGTTCAAATGAGTTCAGGGTACATAGATCTTAGAGTTTCCAGGCATTCATCTTTCAGAATAAGGGTAAACCTCCAACGTTAAGTCATATCGGACGATGGATGAAATGATGTTCAAATGAGTTCAGGGTACATAGAGCTTAGAGTTTCCAGGCATTCATCTTTCAGGATAAGGGTAAACCTCCAACGTTAAGTCATATCGGACGATGAATAAAAAGATGTTCAAATGAGTTCAGGGTACATAGAGCTTAGAGTTTCCAGGCATTCATCTTTCAGAATAAGGATAAACCTCCAACGTTAAGTCATATCGGACGATGAATAAAAAGATGTTCAAATGAGTTCAGGGTACATAGAGCTTAGAGTTTCCAGGCATTCATCTTTCAGAATAAGGGTAAACCTCCAACGTTAAGTCATATCGGACGATGGATGAAATGATGTTCCAATGAGTACAGGGTACATAGATCTTAGAGTTTCCAGGCATTCATCTTTCAGAATAAGGGTAAACCTCCAACGTTAAGTCATATCGGACGATGAATAAAAAGATGTTCAAATGAGTTCAGGGTACATAGAGCTTAGAGTTTCCAGGCATTCATCTTTCAGAATAAGGGTAAACCTCCAACGTTAAGTCATATCGGACGATGGATGAAATGATGTTCCAATGAGTACAGGGTACATAGATCTTAGAGTTTCCAGGCATTCATCTTTCAGAATAAGGGTAAACCTCCAACGTTAAGTCATATCGGACGATGGATGAAATGATGTTCAAATGAGTACAGGGTACATGGATCTTGGAGTTTCCAGGCATTCATCTTTCAGAATGAGGGTAAACCTCCAACGTTAAGTCATATCGGACGATGAATAAAAAGATGTTCAAATGAGTTCAGGGTACATAGAGCTTAGAGTTTCCAGGCATTCATCTTTCAGGATAAGGGAGAACCTTTAACGTTAAGTCATATCGGATGATGAAGGAAATGATGCTCAAATGAGTCCAGGCTACATGTAGCTTAGAGTTAGCAGACTTTTCATCTTTCAGAATAAGAGAAAACTCCGGAAAAATTTTTTTTAGCGAAGTAACTCACCACGACTGAGATTCTAACTCGGGGCTTCTTGAATATGAGGTGAACACGATTCCATTTACGCTACAGACATGGATTTACTTTAACATTAACGCTTTGAGTGCATACATGCGGTCAATAAGGAGCCAGAGCAGCGCAAATGTTGCCGACAATTTTCGTGGGTGGGATACAGAAATAGAGGTGGAGGAAGTAGGCCAGATTGTCCGCATTTGTCTCCGATATGTATAATGAGGTCAACGCTAGATCCGGGTAACCAGCTAATCAGGAATGTGGGGTCCTTAATGATTCCAGAAGAAGCGCATTCGGATGCTCATTAGGCTTGTATACACGCTCCAAGCCCTCCGAGGTCCCTCAGGCGAAGTGTTAGCGCTAGAATGCGAGAAGACTTCCCAAATATGTACTTACCCGCCATTCAAACACATTGTGCGCTCTCGCTGGTGCTAAAGGTCTAAAACAGATGAAAACGGATGTTTAGGTATTATAATTGATGCCGTGCTGTAAATATCCATTAATGTTCTTCCCCAACCAACAGGCTAAGTGTTCATTTAAAGTATGTCTCTGTCTCCTTTCCCAATTATTTTCAACAGGATTATTCTAATTTGAGACACATACACTGCGGGGAAGCAAGCGTTGTTCTGGAAAATCGCTAGTGCCGCTACAGCTACATTGTTGCAAGCTCTCAAGGTGAGAGCTCCAAATCAATTAGTTCATAGATTGTAATATCAAGGGAGGTTAATGCAATAATAATAGAAAAATATGTCTGTTATGTTTCATGAACATTTTTGTGAATGTCGAGGGACTTTGATATCTTTTATATTGTTATTTATGTACTTACAATCTAGTAAATAAAACGTAACATTTGTCAGCAATAATCCAGCTAGAGGGCTTTATTTATCTAGACAAAATAGAAACTCATATTGTTTTAACTATTATTTCTCAATTAAAACGAATATATATATAATTGAAATGAATAAATATAATAAAGTATTTGTTTTCTTACAACAATAGTAATCCTCACTTTCAATTGACTAGATAAGAAACAAACGACGATAGCACAGCGTGATTTAGAGAAGCGCTTGGCAAAGAGGCAAACAAGTGCTAAAAGCTGATAAAACTTCTATGGATAAGCATAATACAGAATAAGTATATGCTCTGTGTGGATAAGCAGCCATGATTGTTTTAAACACGCCATTTGTATCGTTTATTCAACAAAAGTAGTATAATTTTAAGTGTGGAATAGAAATTTAAATCTTAGCAGTATCTTCGTATGCAGAGGCATAGGTAAGTGGACATTGGTGATTTTGCAAGGTAACATGTAAAACGCTCGGTAAGACTCCTGCTATTGCATACTCTAATGCTGGATTTCAAATATTTAGCATATCATCACATATACATAATAACGGCCTATGAGGGTTATTTGAATTTATACATTTATGCATGTATATTTGTTCTAAAAATGCAAAACATATTCATATTTTTATATGAGATATATTGTTTTGCGTCACAATTGCGACATATAAATTCCATTTACCACATACGAAAACAAATTGTGTTGTTTAGGTTTGGCTATTTTAAATTAATTTAAGGCATGTTCGTTTCGGTATACTTAAGTTGAATTTGGGCTATGTTCGGTTAGGTTAGATTGGTTTAGCATATGTTGTCTTATTTTAGATTAGGTTTAGGTGTAAGTTCGGTTTATATCGTTTTCGCCTGTTCTTATGGTTTACCCGATGTAAAGGACAATTGATATCTTTCTACTTAAAGCACAATTTTATGCGTATAGAACTTGTTGTAAACATCTTCTCGTAACATCTTCGGAAGATCAAATCCAGTATCACGTTTAGTATTTTACGGGCTGACCTTTACATGGACTATTTTGCTAAATTTTTATATTTTCAAAAATGTCTCTAACGATTATGATTAAAATACAATATGTTTAATATATTTTTCATGACGAATGAAATGTGTATCTTGAATTTGTTGGGAATCTCCTCAAGGTCCAGTTAATTCTAAACTACTTTTGTATAACTCTTAAACCGTAAGAGATAGACAAAATATTTCTATACAAAAATGTAGTTCTTGTTAAAACACACAATTTATGCCAATATATTTTTGTGCAATAAATCATTTCCGAAACTTATTTGTCGGAATTTTCTAACAATTATAGTTTTTTTTTTTATTTGGAAGGAAGACGTTACCCATTTTTGTATCTCTTGGCATGCAAGGAGATTGCAATTTCAAAGCCATCCGTTTTAAAACTTTTGACTATCCCTTAAGGTCAGTCTGGCCTCAGCGCTCTAGCAGTGAGGACGTGCCTGGTGACCTTGTGTGTTAGCAAATGGTTTAACAGTGTGAGTGCCAGAGTGGACTTCACCGCTAGCACAATTGAGCCCTCAACTGCGCGTGATTATTTTTCGTGAAAGTTCACTTCAGTTGTGGAAAATGGAGATGTATGCTAGAAAAAATACCATCAGGGTTAAATTCACGCTGAATGCGACGAAACCCACAGCTTATGAGGTACATGACTTTATTGCAGATACTTTGCGGTTAAATGCGGAGCAAGTTGATACAATACAGTTAATCGCCAGTGAACGCGCAATTTACATAAAATTGATCTCGGAATTGTTGCTGGAGAAATTTTTTTTAACAATTTTCCCGAAGAAACGCCGTTCACATACAAGAATGGTGAAATCACTAAAGTAATGAATGAACACGTTACCGGTAATGCTATCATTGTACGTGTATTTGATGTACCTCCAGAGCTCCCAAATGAAGTGTCAAAAGCAGCACTGAAAAATTATGGTACTGTGTATGATATTCGGAAAGAACAATGGGGTCGTCAATATCGTGTTCCGATGTACAACGGAATACGAGCCGTAAAGATGCAGCTGTAGACAAATGTTCCTAGTTATATTGTGATCGGCAGCTACCGGTTATGGGTATCATATGCTGACCAACCCCGATCATGTTATATCTGCCAAAGTACAGAACATATGTGATACGTGATACGTCCACACCGATCTTGCGAGGGGAAGGAGCATACCGGATGTAGTTCACTGATGTCTGAGACAGCTACAGAGGCGGAGAAAAGAAATGAAAAGAAACAAATCAAGAGGGCAAAGATACGCAAATCTAGTAATGTAGAAGCGTCCTGGAGCAGCCAGATGGAGCAGGAGTAGGAATCGGCTGGGTTTGTGGCTGTAGAACAGCCTGGACTACAGATGTTGCCACCAGAGGCAGCAATCACGACGGCAACACCAACACCCCCACCACCACCATCACCACCACCACCAGCATACTTCGCATCACCTTTATGAGAGATATAGAACCCAGTATAATTTACAACTGGAGAAAGAAAATCAACCACCTGCGACATTTGTTATCGTTGGAGAGAGCTCGGAACCTGAATTTGATGCAGCGAATTTGGTACATACATATATATGGTCTCAGTCAAATTTGGTACTTTGCCAATTCCGAAACGTGACGCACAGAAACTTGAGCAACTGCTTGGCTATTTCTTAAGCTTACTGGGTGAGCAGAGTACAGTTGCGATTGCCGCAATCCAAAGGTGGATGTGGACTGGTGGACATCGCAAAGAAATGCATGGTCTTTTAGGGAAAACTACTGTCAGATCACTGGGTGGTAATGGTTCATCGATAGATAGGAGTTTCTGGCAGGATCAGATACAGAACCCTCAGAGGGTATATCTGGGATTTAAACTCACTGTTAACCATCTCAAACATTTGCTGCACACCAGTGATGACCTCACAGGTTTCGAATCAACCAGAAAACAGTATCAGCTGCTCAGTACATCTCAGTGTACACCCAGGATTGAAGAGAAAGAGAATAGAGAGTGGAAAATTATATGGAAGAATATCTTCAATAAAGTTGTTCCTAGAGATTGGCAGGAGACAGCATATGAAATATTTAACGAGACCATACTAACAGCGGAAAAATTATGGTGACATGGCCGTGCAACATCTAAAATATGCCAAATTTGTTCACAAATGGATACCTTGGAACATAGGATTGCCTCTTGCAAACAGGTGCATAATATCTGGATGGTGCTCAGAGGCTTTATTGGAAAATGGTACCTGCCGGAGGTTCCACCATGTCTTCGGAGACTACAGCGACTGGAATTCAGTTTTAAAAACACGTAGCTTCACAGATGTGCGATCTGGTTGGTAATGGGAACATTATACTGGATAATTCAGAAAAATACTGGAAATGTGGCATTACAGAGGGAATGGTTTGATTTCCTGTGAAAGGAACGCTGGGAGCTAATCACTTCTGGGCTCAGTGGTTCCATGGAGCCTTACATCACCCGATTTGAGCTCCCTTACACTGGTAATTGCAGTGAAAAATAAATTATTTATTGTTTTTAGACACCCAAGACACTACCCAATCTTCCGTTACCCCTAGACCTCCTCATTTCCACCCAATGAATGGAAATCCTAAAAACAAATTCAGTAAAAAATTCTGTTAAAAATAAACTGGAAATGGAAGTATTAGTTTAAAAGGGGGGAAAATACGAATATTTATATGTATTAAATTTCTCTTCCCCGTTCAAGGGTTGTTGGTATGAAATAAAAAGAAAAAAAAAAACTAAAATCAAGGAATAAAAAAACACATAAAAAGGTCTACTTAAGGTGTTTTTTCTACCCAAAGATTGTCAATAATGCCCCATTCACATTGAAAAGTTATTGCAGCGCGAACACTAAAGCTTGTTGCCAGATTAATAAATATTTCATTCATAATTACTTTTCGTTAACATTATCGTCGGATGCTGACACCAAACCTTGCAAACTACAAGCTTTCATGAACGCGTTTGGCGATTGATAAAAGAGAGGAACAAAACACTATCGCACTGCACAGGAACAGAAAAGAAGAGATATGAAGTATGTTCTGTGTATGAAGTCATTTGACGAGAAATTGACTATTTGGTTTCAAAATCATCGTTGTCTTTATGACAAAAAGCATAAATCCTACAAAGATAGTTCGCTGAAGGAAAATATTTGGAAATAAATTACGATTGAACTGAAATGTGAAGTCAGGTATGAGTTGTTTATATTATTTACTTGGCATCTGTCGACTTTGTGAGAAATTTTAGGTTAGGTAGGCTATAAAATGATTTACTTTCTTTATATATGGAAAATCCATAAAATTATCATTATTGTTATTATTTGCTTCTTCTTCGTCGTCGTCTTCTTCTTCTTCTTCTTCTTCTTCTTCTTCTTCTTCTTCTTCTTCTTCTTCTTCTTCTTCTTCTTCTTCTTCTTCTTCTTCTTCTTCTTCTTCTTCTTCTTCTTCTTCTTC
The DNA here is from genome assembly GCA_030765055.1 of Mantis religiosa. NCBI lineage: Eukaryota > Metazoa > Arthropoda > Insecta > Mantodea > Mantidae > Mantis > Mantis religiosa. The sequence goes on from CM060949.1 coordinate 165,188,016, forward strand.
TTCTTCTTCTTCTTCTTCTTCTTCTTCTTCTTCTTCTTCTTCTTCTTCTTCTTCTTCTTCTTCTTCTTCTTCTTCTTCTTCTTCTTCTTCTTCTTCTTCTTCTTCTTCTTCTTCTTCTTCTTCTTCTTCTTCTTCTTCTTCTTCTTCTTCTTCTTCTTCTTCTTCTTCTTCTTCTTCTTCTTCTTCTTCTTCTTCTTCTTCTTCTTCTTCTTCTTCTTCTTCTTCTTCTTCTTCTTCTTCTTCTTCTTCTTCTTCTTCTTCTTCTTCTTCTTCTTCTTCTTCTTCTTCTTCTTCTTATTATTATTATTATTATTATTATTATTATTATTATTATTATTATTATTATTATTATTATTATTATTATTATTATTTGCATCGATAATTTACTGTCATTGTGGTTGGGAAAGTACTGTTCTATATGAATATTTTTAAGTGCTAAATTATTCTGAATGTTTTGAAAAAGAATAGTTTCGTGAAATGTTAGTGTAGTACAATTTAATTAAAAACATTCCACTACCAGTATTTTCGTACTACCCACTACTAATTTAAAATTGATTAGTTGGTTATTATTTCATTTTGATGTTGACGTTATGTCATTGTGAATGCCAAAGTGAATTTCATGTCCATGTCATACGTTCAAGTACTCGCGTTAATATTTCTATGTGAATGGAGCTGAAGTTAATATTTATCTTGCAGTAGATAGAGGAATAAGTGTTAGTAGAAGAGTAGAGAAAGTCGTGTGAGTGACACACCTTGGATTATGGGTATAGTTTCTGTTGAAGTCTCGTTTGTGAGACATACATTGTCTCTATAAGTGGGGACTGCAGAAGATAATATTCGAGCGACTGTGAAAATTTGGACGCTTGTTATTTGTGACTCTGAGCTCTGGTTACTTTTTCTGATTGGAACTGTTGAACAATGACAGATAAGTTCTTCTTTTTACTTCCTCTAGCTGTGACCAACTGTGAACATGTTTGTTTTCGTAATTAGAAAACTTAGAGAGCAGGTGGTACAGCAATTCCCTTTGTTTGCCAGTTCTACTCCTGAGGCGATAATGGCCCACTACATTTGATCTCGGCCTCCTACAGATAATCAATAGATCCTGCATCGAAAGCCGTCCTAATTAAGGAATCAATGGCCAGGCAGGCAGCAGGCAACTGTTACTTAACTTCTAATTGGCTGTTGTACGATACTCAACAAAAGACGGAATCCTCCTCTCCAAGAAAATGATGCAGTAGAAAGTTCGGCTCCTCGTATTTCCTTTGACACCAGGAGAGAAAATTGGAAAACTTCCAGCGAATCATTTCCTATGCTGCAGAAAATCATCTGTTAAATGCTTGGTGTGGTCGGGAAAATAATTTAGGTGGAGGCTTTAAATTGAGTCCCAACTTCAGAACGTCTCTTTGCTGTCCAAACAAGGGCTGCTCTGGCATTGTGGGTGAGTTTATAACTTGTTCTTTATATTTGTCTTTAAAACCAGCCCTTTCTCACGTGCAGGCGTTCCAGATGAGGACTATCTCATTTCAAGATAATCCTTTCCCACTTATTCAGTTACGTTGTTAGATCACGCGCCTCTAACCAAGGCGGGCTGGGTTTGACCTCAGGCGGATCACATGTGGGGTTTGTGTTGGCAGAAAAGCATTTTCTTCTGATTTTCTGGCTTCGCCTGCCAATCATGTCAACCATGCACTAGGTCATATTTAGTCTACTGGATGCTTTAGGATACCGTTGAGAAAACAACATATTGCCAATTCATATTCTAAGAATTGGTAATATTTAACTGACAGTCATGTGAGTATATCACATATATGTGTTGACATATCAAAATTTTCTTTATTCACGCTTCTAAACGTTATTCTTATATTCTGTCTACATCTTATTAACCACACACACACACACACACACACACACACACACACACACACACACACACACACACACACACACTTCGAAGAAGGTATATGACAAATGCAGTTACTCAGTCACAAAACCTCAAGGGAAAAAAAAGAGGTAATAAGTTCAGGGGACCGAGAAGGCCACTGGAGAAGACACTCATCGTCATTAGAGCCTCCTCCATCAACGTTGTGGGGACCTGATGCAGTTGTAAACGTTATGGTTTCATTCACACGTTTACTCAGCACTTTCCATACTGTCCGCTGTGGTAAACTGCCTGACTCCACTCGGACTTCGCACGTAAGCTTCTCTTAAATACTCTACAGACGATTGTCCTGTGGACAATCATAGACGAGATGACGAAAGAAGAGTTCAGTGAACAGTTTGTTTTAAGATTTAAGACTGGTCCGAGAAATAGAGCTACAGTTCATCATGTGGCCGAAGTTTCTCCAATATTGTGGAAAAATCTCATTCAATCAGGAAGAATATATGCAGGTTTTCAAGCGGTAGCAGTAAAGAATTTCATCTCTGTACCGAAATGTTTGAATTGCTATAATTATGGTCATGTCAAGAAATCCTGTAGGGAAAATAATAAAGTGTGTGGAAAATGTGGAGAAATTGGACATCTGAGGAATGAATGTGAGAAAAGAGAAGAATGTTGTATTCCTTGCAAGAGGAGAGGCAAGATTTGCGGAGGCAAGGGGAATTGTTCAACTTATAATATGATGTTAGAAAGATTTGTTTCCCGAATTGATTATGGTCAACAGTGAAGAAAATATTAACTTACCAATAAAGAAGAATAAGAAGAGGAATACAAGAAGGAATGTTGAAATAAATTATGATGAAATAATATATGAAAAAGTAGGCGAAGAAGAGGAAAGAAAGGAGAATGTTCAAGTTGTAGACGAAGTTGAAGAAGTTGAGTTTGTGTTTGAGAAGGATAGAGAACAGGGAGAATGGTCGTTAATAAATCAAAAGGATACGAAAGAAAAGACCGAAGAGTTTAATATTAAGGAAATTTACAATGATTTTGAAAAAACGTTGAAGTTAAGTAGATTAGAAGAACCCAAGACACTAATTGCGGCATTAAGATATATTACAAGAAGAGCTCATGGAAATGGCGATAAAATTATGATTCCAGTTCCAAATGCAGTTGAAAGGATGGATTCAAGAACAAAAAATCTACCAACAGATCTAGAAGAATTAATGTTGTTGTCAAATATTGTTTCTGAGAGAAGGGGAGAGGTATTAGATCTAGAAGAATTATATAATGATCTTGTTCTATGTTATGGTCGAGTTGTAATTGATTCAGCAGCAAGCTGGCCACATTGTTATGCACAAATTAGACATTCAGGATTAAATAGATTGGAGATTGTTAAAAAAGATGCCGTAAAGGATAATGTAGTAAAAACTGCCAATTTTAATCCTAGCTTTAAGCCAGAAACAACGTTTTATAAGACCAATGCACAAAAAATTCCAAATAAATCTAATAAATCGGAAAATATTATAGCAACAGGTTTATCAGCTGTAAACACAAATAAATCTATAACTTCTAAACAAAATAAATATAAAATAGCCCAAGTAAATAAATTTAAGGACAATATAAGAAGTTTCAATCATAATATGGCAAAGGAAGTAAATGAAAATAGAGAGAATTTCGCAAAAGTAAGAAGAGATGTATTTGGTGGATTAAATTTAGGAAGTAACTCATGGAGGAAAGCTTAAGAATTGCACAGATAAATGGGCAAAGAAGTAAATTGGTTATGGCGGAAATAAGAAAAATTGCAGAAGAATTAAAATTAGATATTATTTGTATTCAAGAACCGTATGTGGTAAATTCCAAAATTCCATACATGCCGTTAAGATCCCGACAAATCTTATCTCAGGAAAAGGCAATGGCAGCAATAGTAATTTTCAAGCAAGATTTGCAAATAGTAAACATAGCGCAATTTCTGGATACGCATGTTAATTGCATTGAAGTTATAACAAAGTATGGAAGTTTTATATTGGCAAATTATTATTTTCAATATAGTTTGGATATTGAACCCTTTCTATATAAATTACAAAATATTCATAATAAATTCAGAAATAAAGAAATCATGCATGTATGTGATTGTAATGCAAAATCAACTTGGTGGTTCAGTAAAAGACCAGATGAAAGAGGGGAGAAACTGGAAGAACATATCTCGGAATTAAATTTATATGTAATAAATAAAGATGGTAATCCACCAACTTTTCAAAATAGAGCAGGTGCTGAAGAAAATATAGATATTACTTTAGCGTCAGCAACAGCGGAGAAGAAGATTAGAAATTGGTGGGTCACACAGGGTCAGACCACAAGTGATCATAATTTGATTTATTTTGATTATATATTGAATGGCGAAGTAATTCAAGAAGAACATGAAATAGAATTACGTTATAATTATAAAAGAGCAAATTGGGATAAGATGAAGCAAGTTTTTAAGGATTTAAATTTACAGTATACGGGAATATCAGTGGATTTGGATGCAATAAATTTAACACAAGCAATAAAAGTAGCAGTATCAAAATCCGTTCCAAAGATAACAATTTCTAATAATAAGGATAAAATAAAATGGACAGATAGATTGCAGAAGCTGAGATCGTTAGCAAGGAAATTAAGAAGAATATATCAAAAATCAAACATACATACGGAAAGAGAAGAGAACTTAAAGAATTATAGGGAGGCCAAACAAAAGTATAAACAATTATTAGAAGACACCAGAAAACAACATTGGGAACAGTTCGTTGAAAATAATTTAAAACAAGATGTCTGGGGACAACCGTATAAAATTATTATGGATAAAATTAAGAAGCCAGAAATCTTAACCACATTAGATAAGGGTAATGGAGAGATGACAGAAAGTGGGAAAGAATCGGTGGAATTGTTATTACATACGTTATTGCCAGATGATAAAGAGGAAGAAGATGATGATATTCATGTTGAAAAAAGAAACCAGATGATGTTGCAGTATACAGGAAATCCTGTTTATCCCTTTGATATTACAGAAATAAAATTAATTCTGCAGAAGTTAAAAAAGAAGAAGGCACCTGGTCCAGATGGTATTATAAATGAAGTCTTGTATAATCTACGAGAAGAAATTGTCTTGTTTTTGTGTTTCTTGTTTAATGATTGTTTGGCAAGAGGGAGATTTCCAAACTTGTGGAAGGAGGCAAAGGTTGTAATTTTGTGCAAAGGAGCAGATAAGGACAGAACGCAACCAAAATCTTTCAGACCAGTATGTTTATTAAATGCTATTGGCAAGATCTTTGAACAGTTAATATATAAAAGAATAATGGAAAATAGGTTGATGCTGGGTATGAATAATAAACAATTTGGTTTCAGAAAGGGATATTCAACTGAGGATGCAATATTAAAAATTCAAGAAACAGTGTCAAAAAGCCAAAAGAATTATGTAATTGGATTATTTGTGGACATATCGGGCGCTTTTGATAATTTATGGTGGCCGTATTTTTTCGGCATTTTAAAAGACAAGAAATATTCAAGTACTATTTATAATTTATTAAAGGATTATTGTTCCAATAGAGAAGTATTCATTGGTGGATCAAATTTTGAAACTAGGAAGAAGATAACCAAGGGTTGCCCTCAGGGTTCTATCTTGGGGCCCCTTTTTTGGGATATTTTATCAGAAGATTTATTAGAACTACTGGAAAGAGATCATAAGGTTTTGGATGTAATAGCGTATGCTGATGACATAGTCATAATGATGGATGGACAGAGCAGACTAGAGCTAGAAAATAAAGCAAGAGAAGTTACAAATACATTATAAAATTGGTGTTTCAGAACAAAACTAAAAATTGCACCAAACAAGTCAAATTATGTGCTTTTTAAGGGAAATTTAAAGCGGGATCCTACAGTGAAGATAAATAATCAGAACATTAAACGGGAAAAAGAGATGAGATATTTGGGTATCATGATAGATGAAAAATTTCATTTCAGAAAACACACGGAGTATATTAGGCAGAAAACAGAGAAAATAATGCTAAAGCTAGCAAGAATAACCAATTTAAATTTTGTACTTCCATTGCGTAACATACAGATATATCATAACACCATTTTTGCTTCAATTATGACGTATGCGGCAGCAGTTTGGGCAGAAAGGATGGATGATGTGCAAATAAGAAGATTGTTGAGAAGAACGCAAAGAAAAGTATTATTACGTCTGACAGGAGCTGTAAAAACAACACCAACTATGGCATTGCTAGTAACAACGGCCATTTGGCCGATTGATTTATTAATAAGATTGAAGGGCGCAAAATTTTGGGCGAAAAAAGGAAACTTAGAAAAAGTTTATAATATAACTGGAGTCAGAACAAACAAATCTTGGGTGATTAAAAATAGTTTAAAAGATAAATGGCAAAAAGAATGGACAGAAAGTCTATTAGGTAGAAGAGTGTTCGAAATTTTTCAGAACGTCAAAGAGAGACTAAAATTGAATTTTATTCAACCAACAAAGGGATTTATACATTATATAACAGGACACGGACCTTATAAGACCTATTGGAAGAAAATCAATAAAACTGAAAATGATATATGTGAATTATGTAACAAACAAGATAATCCTGAACATGTAGTATTTGAATGTGGAAGATATGCAATTCACCAACAAGAAGAGAGGCATGCGCTAGCAGGATATATCGTATATGACATAATTCGAGATCAACAATTGGTAAATAAATTACAAGTTTTGACTAACTTTGTAAGTAAGAAAGCATGGGAGGTAAAAATATTCAAAGGAGAAAGAGTTGATAATGGGCGAAGAATAGTACAAGATACAAGAAGGAGTTCTAGAATACAAAATAGGATAAGACGGGAAGAATTATTGAATAATCTAACAATGGAGTTGACTGCATGGGCGGCGGAGGGAGAGAGTGATGGCAGAGGCCATGGTGGACTACAGAATTAGTAGATTTAGATATAGATTTAGGAAATAAGGATTTTGTAATTTTTATAGTTGTTTTCTTTTGTTTTTTGCTTTTTTGTGTTTATTTCTGTTATTTTATTTCATTTTATTTTTGTAGAGTAGCTTTCTGAGAGATTTGTATAATTATAACATTTGTAAGGATTTTATGGAAAAATAAAGAGACAATTTGGATATATGCCCCGGTATAGTTGTCTAGGTGCCGGGGTAGAATATTCAGATTTTATTTATTTATTTATTTATTTATTTATTTATTTATTTATTTATTTATTTATTTATTTATTTATTTATTTATTTATTTATTTATTTATTTATTTATTTATTTATTTATTTATTTATTTATTTATTTATTTATTTATTTATTTATTTATTTATTTATTTATTTATTTATTTATTTATTTATTTATTTATTTATTTATTTATTTATTTATTTATTTATTTATTTATTTATTTATTTATTTATTTATTTATTTATTTATTTATTTATTTATTTATTTATTTATTTATTTATTTATTTATTTATTTATTTATTTATTTATTTATTTATTTATTTATTTATTTATTTATTTATTTATTTATTTATTTATTTATTTATTTATTTATTTATTTATTTATTTATTTATTTATTTATTTATTTATTTATTTATTTATTTATTTATTTATTTATTTATTTATTTATTTATTTATTTATTTATTTATTTATTTATTTATTTATTTATTTATTTATTTATTTATTTATTTATTTATTTATTTATTTATTTATTTATTTATTTATTTATTTATTTATTTATTTATTTATTTATTTATTTATTTATTTATTTATTTATTTATTTATTTATTTATTTATTTATTTATTTATTTATTTATTTATTTATTTATTTATTTATTTATTTATTTATTTATTTATTTGTCCTGTGGATTTCTTTGCATAGAGATCTCTTGTGGTTGTAAATCTTGAATATCACGCACGAATTGTCTTTTTATTTGATGGTTCTTTAAGATATCGTGTACAACGGTTACTGACCTTGTATGAAATTCAAGAACACAAAATGTACGTTGTACTCTTGCTACCGCCATTTCTCTTACCGCGTAGCGATAAACAGGTGTACCAACATATACCCGCGAAATTCTAAATGCAACCTGTTGTAAGCCTTATACTTTCATAATACAAGCCAATGAAATCGGGTAAAACATTTGCGCTAACGCTGTACACTTAGTTACATTTTCTTACGAAAAGTCATTTAAAATGAATTCAGTGGTCATTTACAGAAAGTTCATGGTGTACATAGTTTATATTTCGTGAAAAATTTTTTAAACACATGTTAAATATTTTAATCGAAATTTTGTGAGGCATTTTTTACAAAAGAAAGTATAACGAACAATTTTCAACAACAGATAGTTTTCAGCAGGTTATTTTCTTCAAAATCTTCAAGATTACAGCTTTGAAAGTTGCCGAACATAAATACATATTCTATGCACAAATATACGAACTTACCTTAAAATTTCCAAGAGACATTTTATCCAAAGTGTTTATTTCCAATCAGCGTAAGTATAGAATTTTTGGGTAGGTAATGTAAATAAGTAGTAGTAGTAGTAGTAGTAGTAGTAGTAATAGTGGTGGTGGTGGTGATGATGGTGGTGGTGATGGTGGTGGTAGTAGTAGTAGTAGTGGTGGTGGTGGTGGTGGTGATGGTGATGGTGATGGTGGTGGTGATGGTGGTAGTGATGGTGGTGGTGGTAATGGTGGTGGTGGTGGTGATGGTGGTGGTAATGGTGGTGGTGGTGGTGATGGTGGTGGTGATGGTGGTGGTGGTGGTGGTGATGATGGTGGTGGTGATGGTGGTGGTGGTGGTGATGGTGGTGGTAGTAGTAGTAGTAGTAGTAGTGGTGGTGGTGGTGGTGGTGGTGATGGTGGTGGTGATGGTGGTGGTGGTGGTGATGGTGGTGGTGGTGGTGGTGGTGATGGTGATGGTGGTGGTGGTGATGGTGGTGGTGGTGATGGTGGTGGTGATGGTGGTGGTGGTGATGGTGGTGGTGGTGGTGGTGATGGTGATGGTGGTGGTGGTGGTGATGGTGGTGGTGACGGTGGTGGTGGTGGTGGTGATGGTGGTGGTGATGGTGGTGGTGATGGTGGTGATGGTGGTGGTGGTGATGGTGATGGTGGTGGTGATGGTGGTGGTGATGGTGGTGGTGATGGTGGTGGTGGTGGTGGTGATGGTGGTGGTGGTGATGGTGATGGTGGTGGTGGTGGTGGTGATGGTGGTGGTGGTGATGGTGGTGGTGGTAGTAGTAGTAGCAGCAGCAGTAGCAGTAATATTATTAATAAAAGATAAAAAAAAACAGAAATTAAAAGTATAGAGACAGTTTGTAATTTTACCCTGTAGATCTTTATAAAAAGAGCCCTCATATTTATGGTCGCTTAGCTTTATTCCTGATTATCCTGACGCTCTTCCATAAAAAGCTAATTTATCCGCTTTAAATTAATCAGAAATGGATGGAAATGGTTTCAATTAGGTAATATACATGCTGCTATATACACAAGAGGCTGAGAAAACACTGGCAAACTGTTTATAAAACAAATTGATTTATGGTAGCCATTACTTCAGAGCAAAACAAACGATAATAAATTACATAGACGGCGAACGGGAAAAATTTAAACAAACACCAACGAATGTTACAGATAAGCTGTGTGTGAGAGCTCTAATTTAATTGACATTTCCCGATATTATGGGAATTAAAGAAAGAGATTGCTTTATTTATGGGCTTTTGGAATGCAAAAAACCCCTTAATTTTTCTTGTAGGTCTTTTGAGGTAAACAAACGAACATTTAATTAAAGAGAAGGATTTAGATGTCATTCTCCGTACAAGTCATGCATGTATATGACTTTCGTTTAGAAACAATTCTTAGAAGAACTCACTTCCTAGTCAAGTGCAAAAAAATTTCTGTAGTTTTCGGTTTGCCACAGTTTGGAGTTTTCTTCTATACAAGTTTTTGGAGTTTTCTTCTGTACAAGTTTTAATTTACGTTAACGTTAAGAGATTTTTACTGCGGCCAAACACTGAAAACAAACACTTCGCTCGTTGACCAAGCGAAAGTATCTTAATGCATCTTTAATTGGAAATAACCGTTTAAATTTTTAATCTGGCTTATTAAACAGTTAATTAAAATGCTTTCCATTTCTTTAATCTCCTTAAATTTTAAATAAAACATTCATACCTCTTTCATTTGTTTTTACTGCGTGCCTCATTAAGCACTGGTTTTTAAATAATATATACCAGGTGAGTCACCTACCTCTATCTATTTTTGACTTTACGCAAGGTGCTAAGTGACATATATGATTTATGCCATTCTTGAAAGTCTCCTAATGGATGATTTGCAGAACAGTTTATAGAGAAGGGGTAGGTAACTCAGTGCATAAGTGTTGTATGGGACAGAAAGCAATCACAATGTATGTCGATTCCAAAAACATCATACCCAGATACACAAAGCACCAGTAATAATTTTAGACAGTTTACAAAATTTTATTCATTTACGTACATTCACACACACGTTTTCCCGCGTTCAAGAGTTTTTTTTTTTTTTTTTTTTTTTTTTTTTTGTAATTTACGTCTTTTTTTTTTTTTTTTTTTTTTTTTTGTAATTTACGTCCTCTAACGTTAAGTCATATTGGACGATGAATGAAATTGGTGAAATAATGATAAAATGAATCCGGGGTCCCCGAGTTCAAACCTCGGTCAGGGTGAGGTCCCTGGATAAGGTTTCTCCGGGGTTTTCCCTTATCCTGAAAGACGAATGTCGGGTAACTCTAAGCTCCATGTACCCGAACTCATTTGAGCATCATTTCACCCATTTCATTCAACGTCCAATATGACTTAACGTTAGAGGACGTAAATTACAAAATAAATAAAAATAAATAAATAAAAACAAATTAAAACAAATTAAAAAATAACACCTTTAAATACGCCCCTGAAGGAAATACCCTATTACATGCCTCAGTTGACAATAACATGGGACTACAAAATGGCAAATCTACACAGTGGAACCAATTAGATTTAAATCTTCAGCCAAAACGTGTTTTCATTGTACAGCCATGTCAAAAAATGCTAAAAATTAGGCATATAGTTTTCGCTTCTGTCGCAAATTACGGCAGTTTTAGCTCATACAGCAATTGTAATTGAGGATGCAACTTTTTATTTGTGTTAATACTACCAAAACGAGCTCAGAAACATTATATGAAGCTGTAAAAAGCGTTTAAAGAGTCGAGGTGGGGGATGAGGTCCATGGTTACTTGTTCGCATAGGGAGCGTCCCTCGCAAGGTAGCGTTGGCTAAATGGTATCATACAGATTGCTTCAGCACTCGGCCCCTGCAACTTGGGTTCATATCCTTGGTGGTTAGTTCAAAAATTTTATTACCTTTTATTTTATCTCTTGGGGCCTAAAATTTGATATCATAATACAAATAACATTTTATAACATTATAAGTGTGTACTATAATAGCCATGTTTTCCACTGGCAGATAGTTATAAATGTAAAGTTCTTGGTAGAAGTTTTATTATGGTATTGTGCTTGATCCATTCAACCAAGTTACAAATATTTTACAAATGCAAATTGAAACATAAGATTTAAGCAGGAAACAAAATTTATTAGATTTAATGTCGTTCAAATTCTCCTAAAAATGAAAGCCAACTGCGTAGCATGGTTTACAACATCAGAGGCGGTACAGATTGTAAGGGTCACAAAGTTAAGCATGATCCCTAATAAAAGACAAAGATAAAGATAGTCCGTATTTACCCTTTAAAGGGCAAGGGCCACAACTACTTTCCTTTAGGGTGAGATCGGCGCAAGTTATGTGGTGAGCAAGTCACTGTAGATCCCTAATTATCAGATTGTAATTCTTATGCCTTTGGCTCACAACTGAACTAAAAGCAACAATAAACAAATTTGTAACGAAAATAAAGACTGGAAGAAAGGAAAAAAACAACATTGTGACGTCGTTTCGAACCTAGCCTGCGTATCACCTCATTCTAGCAAGCTAACGCACTCCGCCAGCTACCACGTACTCTCTGTTGCTCTTTGGGAAAGCATTCTATTATCGCCTTGCTAGTATTATATGCATGAAAAGACGTTTATTTAGGCTTTTTGCAACTTTTTGGTGCTCATTCAGAGCTCTAAGTATTAATGCTGGGTGCGTTGAGTACCGAATAGAAGAGCAGGTCTGCAATAACGGCTTGTATGCTAAAAGGGTCAATGTTTTCACATTAGACTATAAACTGCGGGTTGTATAGATAAGAATATGTAGGGACAGCAGTGTAGTGTAGTGTTTGACGCCCGCTTTTGCTACATACTGCACCGCAGGCGGTGACACTGATGATACATGAGATGAAGATGGAGCACCGGTGGAATGAGATGGCGGGGGAAACCGGAGGTCCCGGAGAAAACCCGCCCCCGCACCGTGTTGTCCACCAAAAATCTCTCTTTGCGGTCGCCTGGGATCGAACCCGGGCCGCCTTGGTGAGAGCCAAGCGGTCTAACCACTGAGCCACGGCGCGGCCTTATGTAGGGGTAGCTGACTCACCTGTATATATAGTATTTTATTTTATACAAACAAAATCATTACTTGTCTAGCCCCCTAGCTCAGTTGGTAGAGCACCTGCCTGCCGTACTAGGGGTCCCGGGTTCGATTCCCGGCTGGGGGTGCGGACTTTTCCCCAACCAAGATGACTCCCCATCTTCCCCAGAGTCTGGAAGTATGAATGAGAGTGTGAATGTTTGCGTGATCTAATGATAAAGCCCAACGTTTACGAGTTAAGACCATCGATATGTTCCAAAGGATAACGGCCGCCGAAATGACCTCTGCAGTTAAAGGCGGAAAAAAAGGCATTACAAAGTAGAAAGATATTCCACTCCTCAAGTCTTCAAAGCTATTTCACTTCATATTTTATTAAATAGCGTTTATCGTATATAGCATGATGTACATTTCGAAGATTAGACACAGAATTAATTGAATTATAATCTGCGTTTTTGAATTGAATTGGCACATAATTAGCTGTATTCCTTTGTGACTTTGAGAAGTTGGCGAAATCTTTTTTTACTATGCCAAGGAGAAGACGGCCTGACTTAAGTCGTAGAAGTGAATCAAATGTGCGACGAGTTACGTCTTGATTCCGCGTATTCCGATGATTGCAATGGATTTACCTTTTGGTTTTAAGCGTCTACAATTTACCGTGCGTTTGGCCTTTGCGATGACCATAAATAAATCGCAAGGGCAGTCGTTAGAAGTGTATGGAGTTGACTTAGAGATGCCCTATTTCTCTCATGGACAATTATACATCATATGTTCGCGCGTAGGAAATCCACCATCTTTATATACCTTTACTTACGCACCACAGAAAAAGACAGAAAATACTGTTTATCAGAAAGTTTTAAATTGATTAAGTTAATTGCAACTGTGTTGTTTTTAAACTTCACCCCAATTGCAGAATAAGTAACTAATTCGAATTTGTTTTATTTATGTAGATCAGTTCAGACAACTTTTATTGCGGTACGAAGTTCGCCGGATCAGCTAGTAGATGTTAAATAAACATTTAAATCAATAAGTTTCGCAGATGACCTACTAGTTATAGCCCAAGACTGTAAGTAGAAAACATTGGAGAATATAATAAATGGGGATTAAAAATTAATTTAAAGAAAACTATTTATGTGCCATGTGGAGATGAGAAAAAAATCTATTTTTAGAAGACGGAATGGGATGTATCAAAAGCAGTGAACAGAGAATGTATTTAGGAGTGAAGATAAATTCAAGCTGTAATCAAGAACAGGACATTAATTCAGAAAGGAAGAGCAACAATAGCCATGCTGAAAGAGGCTTTATGGGACAAGACTATAGCTTTAGAAACCAAATTACAGATATATAAATCAATAATTAGAAGTGCGTTAATTTATGGAGTTAATTTAACTTGGGCACTGAATAGGAATTTGAAATTAAAATTATTATCTACCGAATTGGACTGTTTCAAGGGACCCACTAAATTTGAAAAAAAGAAAAAAAAATCAGTAAGAAAGTGATAATACAAACCACGGAAGTTCAAAATGCCATTTTAGATTTTATAAGATATAAACAGCACAATGCCTGAAATAAAATTATCAAAACAAATTTTGGAAGCGAATCCACCTGTAAGAGGAAGACGTGGTCGACCTAGACTTAAATGGGGGAGAATGTTGGAAGAGGAATGGGGGAATTAGATCTGGAAGAATTTGATTGGGAGAGTAGTGAAGATTGGAGGAAAAGGATAGAAGATTGAACTTTGTACACAGGAAAATGCTTTACATCGTAAACCGGTTTGTAAATAAATTTAAACTGATATAACTGTTTTGTTTTAAAGCTCATTTAAATTTAAACTTTAATGTTTTGGTTGTTTTTAGTGTATATACCTACTGGTGAAAAAAAGAACAGAAGTTAATGTTGTGAAGATAACCCCATTAGGAAACTTAATACCATTGCCTCAATGCAGTAAAGAATTCGCAACGGTATCGGAGAAAGACCGCACATGCAATCTGCAACAGGTTTGAACTATTTCCTTATCCTTATAATTTTCTGCAATGGTAAATCGCTTTTATGTGCTGGACTTGCAAAGCGAAGGGAATTTCAAAGCTATTACACAGTGACCAACTGTTAAAATATTTGAGTATCACTTGAAGTCTACTGTATTCTATGTATTATCATTGCAGTATAAGGGAATATGCAATAAAATCATTTCCCAAACGTTTATCTTGTTCAATATGAAGTGAATACAAAAATAAGTAGTTTTAAGAATATTCCTACAAGAGTTTGTAGAGAAAGTCATGTGAGTGCACATGAGAGTTATCCCAAGTTTGAGGTTCGCTCTTGCAGTCGGATTAAAGAGGCTTTGCTGTACTGTGTTCTACAAGTTTTTGCACATTGTGCTTCTGTATTGTGTATATAAACAAATGTGTGAATTGGTACTTACGATAGATGTCGAGTGTCACGTTGGTTACGAGAGCGGACACTAGGTCCGTGTTGATGGCATAGCACGTTAACGTCGTGCCCAGGTGATGCCGTCCCAGTGGCTGCAAGGTTAGCACATTGCTCACTCCAGGCTGCTCCTCCAAGTCGTCCAGAAGCCCTGAGGGGCCCCACCATGAGATGCGGGGGGCAGGTCTGCCGCCCTTTACTGTGCAGATCAACCTCACCGTCGCGCCCTCTACGTAAGGGCCCAGTATCGGCCCCTGTCGCGTGCTGTTGAGGTCCGCGATCCAGAGACCCCGCGGTGGCACTGCAACAAGTCACGCGAACTAGGAATTAGTGGCAGCACTGATTGCTCTGGGCATTGATTCAAAGTAATTATTGTATGTTAAACATGAAGGTTTACCTGCGTTTTAAACATATACATAACATGCAAGGCATTGCAAACACTAGAACGATTCTGTTGTAAACATATGGGAGGAGAGCAGGGAGGGACAAAGATACTGTAATCGAGCGCTCTTAGGCTGCTGTTTGGTGGAGCAAAATTCATGAGTGTTTATAGAGGTGGACAAGGAACCCTTTCTATAAACCTCTCGTACATCCCCGCCATAATGTATTTTATTATGGACAATAAGTACTCATATAATTGAACTTATCAAGATAAATGCTTTAACCTCCTCGAAATGTTTAAAGTAGTATCTCTATTTGCATCCTTGTTTCCCTACTTCGTTAAATGAAAGGGTTGCAAAAGGATAATCACCTCCATAACAAATTTTATCTAGGTCTAACCGGAAGCTCCAAGACTTCCCCTCTAAAACAGGGAGCCGACGTAGCCACTTCGTGGGTGTTTCCTTCAGCCAATACCTGAAGTCTTAAAGGGCTCCCTCATTACAAGGTGGAAGTGGATAGGCCACTTACGCGTGTCAGCCCATCCGGAAGGCTACCGAGAGCCACGGTGGGGTAACTGGTGGTGTAGCACATCATACTGCTAGCTCTTAGGCTAGTATCCGGGAAATCTTACGCGTCCCTCAGGCCCGTCTGGGTGGCCAAGCCAGTCAGACGTACCCAGCTACACATGGGAGGCGAGTACCATCTGCCTCATCGAGTCCAACCCAATCCGAACAAATCCCATTCCAGAGGGGCTGGAATGTTGGTCCCTATGTACTTCTAGTAACGGCAGACATACCACGATTATTAGGGGTCTGTAGCTGAAGGAGTCGGAGCCTCTCCACTTCGGGGAATCACCAACGAAACAAACCAAAAGCATCCAGGTCATCCATTCCCGATGCCACAACCAGCTAGCCGGTGCATAAACCACTGCAATAATAATCATTCGCGACATCGGACAGTCATAAATTCTGGAAATATCGTCTTAATGGATATTAATTGTACTTTCACACTAGCCGTGTATAGTACAATGTTTGCATAGTTAAAGCCACACTCAAAAATTCAATGCCATAGTTTGGATTTGAGCCACGGATCTTCCGGTTGCTGTAACATCTGAGCTATCATGGCAGCGTGTCAACATGACACTAAATTCTCCAACTACTCGCGTTTTTCCCGATAAACCTGTACATGAGACAACTACCTAAGTGGCGACTTATAACGTGGAAATACTTTAAAGTACATTTACATTAGTGCAACCGGACGGAGACCGGGAATTCTGTAGTTCAAATCTCGGCTTTGGCAATAAGTTTTTCCAGTCTGGCTGTGCCTATCCAAATATCGTTTAATAGGTCAAATTTATAGTAAGCCTTGTCAAGCCCCGCCGATTTTTAAAACGTTTCTATTAATACACTTTCAGGAAATCCCCGCACCCCTAACTATCCCTTACATGGACAAATTTTGAAAAAATTCGAAATTAAGCTTAACTTTCCGATGAACTGGGGCTTGAAACACAACCAAAACTTATGACAATGCAATATTAATACACTTTCAAGAAAATCCTCTATCTAAATTATCCTTTGCATGAAAAAATATAATTAACTTCACGATGAGCTACAGACTTGAAGGATTAAATTTAGTTCACAACTAGATGAAATTAACTCACTTTAAGAGAATCCTGTACCCCAAACTACCTTTTAAAAGGTAAAATTTTCAAAAATATTTATTTTTAAAAAATAGTTGTAACAATTTTAATTATGATACCATATATTTAAGATATTTCCATTACAAAAGAAAAGAATCTCTTGAATTTTCTGAAAATGTCTTAAGCTCAGAACAGGATGAAAAATTGACGAAAAGGTTTTTGAGTTTAATGATTTAAATTAAAAGAATTAAATTTTTATTTTACGGACTTTTTAAAATGGTTAAAGAGTATAAAATGATTTATATTAGCTCATAAGAGCGTGCCGAAAACTTTCTATTTTGGAATTTTAACAGCTATGAAGAATACGAGGCGAAAGACCTGGAGCACATGCAATAGATAAAAACTGATACAGGAAAATAAGTACTTAATAATTTAATTACAGTGCAAATGCTATGAACGCCTGTGAATTGTGTGTCACTCCCTACACTGTTTACTATTATCTCTTGATGTGTCCTACGTTTTACATAGACACAAGCACATATACAGGTGGACCATTCTCTAAACTTTTCAGGGGACTTCAAAATAGGTATTGAATTTTTGGGTGAAATATAATACTTTTTCTGCCATCCGCATAGTAGAAAAAGGGAACAGAAGAGGCTGTATTCTATGGTTATCTTAGAGCTGTGATACGAACGAGTACAAAGACGTTTGACAATATTGATCAGAGAAATGTAATTAAAAAGTAATTATGTCCCGAAGGTTTTAGTGGTGAATTCACCGAGTCCTAAAAGGTGCTTGCTGCGTACATCATTTTAGTACAATTATAAGCGACATCACTATGAAAATATAGAAAATAATTTATCTTTATCTGTTACCTCTGATAATTTTTTATTAAAAATATATAATCAATCTTAATTGCATCTTATTTATTCTTAACTTTAATTGTAGTTGTTACGATTATTAATATTTATAAAGGTCCTTTACGACAAATAAACGAGATTAATTGTAAATAGAGTTGAATACTAACAAATGACAGACGATCTTTATGAATTAAAACAGATGATGGTTAAGCATCACTAATGTGCAGTTCGAGAAAGATTTCGTTGAAGGATTTAAGATATAGAGTAAACTGTGACGAATTAAGACAAGATTCACTCAGTATCGCGAATGAGTTAGCGAGTTTTATAATAAAACTTTGTTTTAACGACATTGTGAAGATATTTCTATTGCCGTGGTTGGCAATTCTACGCTATTAAAGACAACACAAAGCGACAATAAATACAAATAAACATAATAAAACGTTTTATTGCTGAAAATGTGAAATAATTAAAACTCATTCAAAAGGCGGTGGTAGATTTAATACTCTAGCGTTCTAAGTCCTTTCTGCACACTTTACGGGAAGGAATTAAAAATTAAGTAAGAAAGAAAGAATGATAGCTAAGCGACAGGATTTCGACGCAAACCTATAGCTTGTTTGGGTGAATAAAGTACTCGCATACAAATAACAGCTTTGTATCACTCCCCAATGACAGAACACAGTTATCTGTACCCTTAATCAACATTTTTCATAATTAAAAGGATTATTTACTCGAAATAAATATAAATAACATACACAGCAATATTCACGTAAATTAATTGCTGCTTACGTCATGTACATCCCTCTAATCTGAGCTGGAAATTGGTCTGGGAGTTCTACCCTCACCAACTGTGGATTTTTGTTTGTAAATACTTGAAACTGACACACCGGATGCTAATTTGACCACTTCATTGACACCAAGTTCTAGATACTTCTTGTTAAATACGTTCAATACTATTATCTTTTTACCACCTCGTAACTTATGTTTAACAACATTCGCTCGTTCCAATTTGTTTTATTTGATGGCCCTCTCCCAGTTCGTGTAAGTTATTTTAGTTACACGTTAAATTAGTTTTATAATTGAAATATACTTATTACTCAATAGTTTGTGCTTTATAAGAAATGAAGTTAGCTTTTAACCTTACTAGTACTACCTTCTCGAGAGACTATTTAGAGGGAGGAAGTCCCCGCGACGGAGCACTGTAGTCAAAACGCGCGTGATTTTATTAAATTCTCCAGCTGACCCATGGTCATTCTGGCATGTTTCCATGGTAACTCGGTGGTTAGAGTAACCGGATAGGGCCTTTGCCCTGCACTTGGCTAGTGGAAACAACAATTAATTTCCATTAGTTGAAATTACATGTTGATTTTACTAGGTGGTCTCATAAGTAAAGTCGGTTTTGTTATTTTGGTGCCTTGGAAAATGTATTAGGTTTCTTTGGTTTGGCAATGCTATTTACAGGATACCATGACTAATTTTGCGTACATTGCGAGCATGTATCAGTCTTCAGTTGTTAATAAAAAATCAGAAAATGGAGATAACAAAGTTTGAACTTATATTCCTTCTAAAACACTACCTGAAACAAGATTATAATGCCGCTGCCGCAGTTCGAACAATATATGAAGTGGGCGGAGAAGGTGTCATTAATGAGCATGTAGCATAGCGATGGTTCCAACGTTTCAACAATGGAGACGAAAACATTATATATTTACCACATTCTGGAAGACCTAAAGTATGGAATATTGAGAATGCACGCCAAGTGTTGCGAGAAAATCCAGAAAAAAGTACTCGTAGGCTTTCAGAAGAACTTGGTGCATAAAAATATACCATACATCGTCACATTAAGGCACTTGGCAAATAATACAGAAGCTGTAGATCTGTACCTCATGAACTGACACATCAACAGGTTGAACGTCCAGTGGATATCTGTCGTCAGTTTATCCGTAATCCCATGGATGATACGAGACAGATCAAATATAAACGGGAATTTTAATGTAATGCTGCTGTTGGTAACAACTTTGAGCAGAGACTTTGTCAGTATGTTGGTGGGGGTATCTCGGGAGGGAGTATTGCGCGCGCACGCACCGCGAAGAATGGGGCTGCGTCAGTACACCATAAGTGAGTAAGAGGTGCACACGTCTGTTGCGCTACGGATCATCATCAGATTTCTTTGCAAAAAGGGGCATCAAACAATTGTAAAATTTGAGACAGCTCCGCGCACATTTTGGGGAAGAAACACTTTCGAAGACTGGAGTGTATGAGTGGGCTAAAATTTTTGTGGCGGGAAGAGAAGCTGTAGAGAATGAACCTCATAAGAGAACATCGCGGACAAGCGTTACTGCAGACAACATTGTTGCCATTCGTGACATTATTGAAGAAGATCGGCGCATAAAATTATCCGAAATTGTTTTCCCCCAAGGAATAAGTTACGGAAGTGTTCAAACAATCATCCGAAATGAACTCCATTACAGAAAATAGTCTGCCAGGTAGGTTCCTCGTCCCTCAACTAGGAACAGAACACGTTACGCCAGGAAGTTTGTCAGACACGTGCATCGCTACGAGGAGGCGAAAGAAGATATTTTGCATGGCATTGTGATTTGTGATGAAACGTGGGTGCACCATTACACCCCAGAGTCAAAGCAAGCAAGTGTGGAGTGCCGGCGAGGAGACGAAGCAGGTCCGCCCAAGGTCAGAACTCGCCCATCTGCTGGAAAGATGTTTACAACCGTTTTCTGGGACTTCGCAGGCGTTTTTCTGGTGGATTTTCTTCACGAACAAAGGACAATTAATGCAGCTATTACTGTCACATTTTAGATGAAGCGTCACAAGCGACGCCTACAACCGATCCGAAACGCCATTCTTATCCATGACAATTCAAGGCCACATATTGCCACTTTAACGCGGGAAAAACTGGAGAAAATGCATTGGACACCTCTGGAACACGCTCCTTACAGTCCAAATTTATCGGCCTGCGACTACCATTTGTTTGGACCACTCAAACAGGACCTAGGAGGACAGCGCTTTGCTGATGACGCAAGCGGAGAAGAGTTCGTGCGCAGCTGGCTCCGCACGCATCCTTCTTCTTTCTATAAGGATGGCATCAAAAACTTTCCAATCCAATGGAAAATATGTGTATCGAAGGCAAGACACTATGCAGAAAAGTAATCTGTATATGAGCATTTTTGTTTGTTGATAAAATAAATTTAAAAAAATTCCCGTTTATATTTGATCTGCCCTTGCAGATTCGTCAGGAGAATTGTCACTTGTGATGAAAAATGGGCATATTACCGAAATCCTAATGCTTCGAAAGAGTGGCTTCATCCCCGCCAACCTGCCAAATACATCGTTTAAAAAATCCGTTCGGTCCAAAAGTAATGTTGTGTGTCTGGTAGAATTTTGAAGGTGTGATTCACTGGGAGTTTGTTCCAAACGAGAGGGTGATTGATGTGGATCTTTACTCTCAACAACTGGAACGAGTAGATGGAGATACCCAGAATTAGTTAACTGAAATAGAGTTCTATTGTAACAGGACAATGCAACACCCCATAGTACAAGAACAGCCATGGAAAACATTCAGGAATTGGGAGAAATCGAACTGCTACCACAGACAACATACAGCCCTGATCTCGCACCATCAGATTATAATCTTTTTCGATCCATGGCACGTTATCTACGTGGAAGAAATTTTGACACTGCAGCAGCGCAAGTGAGTGTCACCGAATTCTTGTCATCAAAAACCAGAAACTGGTACCATCGTGGGATAATAAACCTCGCTTAACCATGGCTCAAGACCATAGAATCTGATGGTCTATACTTTGAAAATTAGTTAATTGCTTGTCAGAACGCATTTCAAATAATTTATTTTCTTAAAAAATACATTACTTATGAGGTAGTATTTATAGTAATGTGTTACTTTTCATTAAAGTAATTATCTCTTTCGATTACTAACTACCTACATAATATTAATCAAAATGGACAGGACTTCAAGCTATCCACACACACTTCATTTATGTTTCATTTGTCATAAATGTCCTATAAATATATAATTTAAGTTAATTTAGTATTTAATTTAAATAAAAATATTAAAACAAACTTAGAGTCAATTCAAAGTTTCGAAAATTGTTTCATATAAAAAGTAGTTTGGGATAAGGGGGGGGGGTTCCTTGATTTAATGATCGTATCGCATGTAGGATGCTAAATTTTATACGAGAGTTGGCTGAGAAATCTCGTGATTCTCATAGATATGACGCCACTGGACCGTAAGAAGGACTGCACCATATAGTTTAACCCTAGACAAGCTTGTATCTATAGTTACAAGTCAATAGATTTTTAATCTTTGAAGGATAGCATTTTAAACAAGATAAGTGCAGAAGTTTCACGAAAATAGAGAATTTGTAAAAAACGAGCATATTTAAATACTTTCATTTTAAAGGCTTAACGCCTAAAGAAATCAAGAAGGAAATGAACAGTACATTGAAGGTCTCTGCCCGTTCATATATAATGATTAAAAGGTTGGTTGTAGAGTTTAAAATGGGACTGCGAGCATTAGTGATGAGCCTTGCTCTGGACGCACTGTGGAAGTCACAACTCCAGAGATAATTGACAGAATTCATCGTTTATTACTGGAAGACCTCATATGGAGGTTGTTTGAGACAGCAGAGGCTGTAAACATATCATAACAACGTGCAGGTAATATTTTAGTAATATTTTGGGCTTTCACAACGTCTGTGCGTTTGTCGACACCCGAACAAAGGTTACAAAGTAAAACTGTTTCTGTTAAGAATTTGGAACCCTTCCGGAAAATTACCAGTGAATTTTGGGACAGTTTATTACCATAGGTGAAGCTAGGATACATCGCTGCACTCCAGAAAGTAAATGACAGTCAAAACAGTGGATTCCGTCAGGTGAACCAATTCCAAAACATGAAAAGTAAATTTTAGCAGCTAACAAAGTTATGGTGAGTGTTTCCTGGAATGCTTAGGGAATTATTTTTATTGATTACTTTGAAAGGGTAAAAGTATCGCTGTGACTACTACGCAAACTTACTGCAACAATTGAATGATGAAGTGCAAAGAAAAAAGACCTCATTTGGCAAAGAAAAAATCTTGTTTCTTCACGACAATACTCCGACCCATTGTTTAGTCATTGCAATGGGAAAAAGTTGAGAATTAAAGTTCGAATTGCTTGAACATCCATCCTATTCGTCAGATCTAGCACGCAGTGACTACCACCTGTTCTCGAACCTCAAAAAGTGTTTTTAAACCGAAAATTTGAGGTCATTGATGCAGTAAACAGCTATTTTGAGGAGCATGATAAATCCCAATACAGAGATAGTTTAATTAAATCAGAACATCGACATGGCAAATGTATTAGCTTTTCTGGTGATTATGTTGAAAAATAAAGATAAAAAATATTGTAAGGCCCAGAATTTATCAGCTGATCCTTGTATTACAGCTATGCTGTTCACAGGACACATATAATAACCCTGACATTTTGTAAACATGTTTATTTAAGACCTTAAAACGTGTATTTTCTGTTGGAACGCAATACGTGCTTTATTAGTACGTGGTAGACCAAACCCAATCTACGATCCAGGGACATCGTGTTGCCTTTTAATATTGTTACCTGTATACCTTTTGTGTGTACATGTAAAAGAAAAGTGGAATAAAATGAAATGAAATGCAACTGAATTTGACTACATTCATCAGGAATCCATTGATTAAGGTAGGGTAATTTACAGTTCATTAACCATGAAGGTGATTATTTTGTACCCTTTTTATCCTCGTATGTGGTGGCTTCCCAATCCTTCAAATCAATATACGGTGTGTACTTAATCAGGGGCAGGAACTCAACACCAATTATAGCAGTAGAGATTGCTGCTACATTGTTAAAATTTTACAAATGTAAATATAAATGAAAAATGATTTATCCTACAGACACTGATTTGATTAAATATCGTTACCGGATGTTACATGAACGGTTCTGCCAAATAAGGATGTCCGAATTAGGCAGAGAACCACTTATATAAACACCCTCCACCAATCAGCAGCCTTGAAGCGTTATCTGCCACTACATCTAAAGATAGAGCAATTCTACTTTATTATTCAAATTTGAGAGTAATGGATCAGACGGTTTGGCCTGCATTCGTGAGGTCCGGATTCAATTTCCGTGGCCGTCCCATCTGACCCATGGATTTTTTCGGGGTTTCCCTAGTCACCAGACGAATGATGGGTAGGTTAATTACATCCCCGAGTTTCCTGTCCCTCCATCTCATCTCCATTATCATTTCATATCATCTCTCATTTGGTGGTCTGTTTCAGGATAGAAGTGTCGCTGGGTGTCAGGACATTATATGCTCTTGGTAAAAACTCCTTCGGTAGGACTCTCTCCGGTCTCCCGTCTGGCCCGTTGGGCCGTTTTAGGACCACGGTGGGTGGCATGCCGGCTGTAATGGCCTGCCGGGGAGTTTCCAACTGGTCAGTTGTAGGGACCCTGCCCTCATAATGTTGTGGGTCCTTGGGACGGCCGCCCTCTGTCTCCTCTCACCTCATCCTTCCTCCCGGGGGGCATAGCTACAATACATCAAGTTTGGACCTCCGTGCCGAATCCCCTCCGCAGCTAAGTCCATTCCAGCAGCTTCTTAACTTAAACGTCATACTAGTGAAGCAACAGTGAGAACTAAACGAAATCACATTAGTGAAGTGGCAATGAGAACTGAAATGTACACGTTCCTGAAACTGAAGTGATTTCATTAGTGAAGTGACAGTGAGTACTTAAGTAATCACATTAGTGAAGTAACAATCATAAATGAACTTAATAAAATTAGTGAAGCGGCAATTAGAACTGAAGTGGTCACGTTGCTGAAGTGATAATGTGAATTGAAGTGATCACATTAGTGAAGTGACAGTGAGAATTGAAGTAATCACATTAGTGAAGTGGCAATTAGAACTGAGCTAAATCACAGTGCAGAAACAACCATAACTGAAATAAATTGCATTAATAAAGTGGCAGTGACAACTGAACTAAATTAAGTTAGTGCAGTGACAGTGATAACAGCTGAGTGAGATGGCGGTGAAAACTGGACAGTGTTACAATATAGGTATTGAGTGATTTATGTTTAGGTTCGGATTTAGCATAAACAAGAAACACACGATAAGTATCTGAAAGATGAAGTTTCTGTTTAAACAAATTTGAAACACCTGTAATTATTTCACCTAAAGATGTTCAGGTGTTATGTGCTTTTTATATTTGTAAATAAAATATTTTGAGACACGCTATTGAATCCATAATAAATCTTGATAATTGCCATGCAAATGTTCTACTTTAATCATATATGAAAACTGCACCTTGTAATGTTACTACACACTGCAATAAACATCGTAGCAACGAGTTAAACAAACAGCTGAAACGAGACTACTCCTAACCTCAAACGTACAGAGAACGAAGGAAACTCAAATGTAACTGCAAGTGATGAAACAGACATTAATCTAAAAGTTACTAAAGTGCAAACACAACTTTGGAAAGGTGTATCTAGCAGAAACTACGCAAGCGAAAGTACAACCGGCATTAATTCATTGAAATTAAATTTCATTTCTCTTGTTTTATTGGTCTTAAGCAGCAGAATAAGATAGAACTAGGTACTACGAGGTAGTATAAGCTAATATATAATCCCTTTAACATGTTCTTATACCTTTGTACATTGGAACGTTCAATAATTAATATACACATAAATATGATCATGTAAACAGTACTGCGAGTCCACATTTATATAAAATATAAGCAAATTACGTGTAATTTCTTCGTGTATAAGGCTGCGCCCGCGCCGTGGCTCAGTGGTTAGACCGCTTGGCTCTCACCAAGGCGGCCCGGGTTCGATCCCAGGTGACCGCCAAGTGAGATTTGTGGTGGACAACACGGCGCTGGGGCGGGTTTTCTCCGGGACCTCCGGTTTCCCCCGCCATCTCATTCCACCGGTGCTCCATCTTCATCTCATGTATCATCAGTGTTACCGCCTGAGGTGCCGTATGTAGTAAAAGCGGGCGTTAAACACTACACACACACATTTCGTGAATGAGGCCATAGTGGAAACTAAATGAATTATTTATCAACATTTATTTTCAATACTAAAGAGTTAGGATATACCCCTGTAGTACTGATGTTCAGTTTTACTTTTGGCTTGATTACATGAAAACATCTACGCAATACGGAATCAACAAGAAGTATGGAACAATGCTTGTCACTTTGTTATAGTTTTTTTGAAGTGATATATTTAAGAAAAGCTGTAAGATATCTACATGTTTTCATATTACCGTGAATGTGAATAGGGTGCAACTTTTTTCATTATAATTTCTTTTGCTGGTCCTCAGGTCTTGGTACGTACAAGTTGATGCTTCTTTAAACTGTAATTTAAATTTATTAGGACGTATTACAGCACATGAAATTTAAATAAAGAAAAGACATTCATTACAAAATTAGTGGTGCTGTGTTGTAACACGTGATGAACTCACTTCTAAAGCTGCTCAAAATGGCCTCAATTTACTGCCAAACAATGCCAATGTCTGTCTTTGAAATTAGTAAATGTTTCTGGCAACACTGTTCACCTGATCAGTTGCACTTCTTGCCTGATTCTTCGCTTTAACTCTTCAAGATCTCTTGGTTGGTTCTTGTAAACCTTCCACTTCAAATATCTCCACAAGAAAAAGTCTAAGGTGTTCAGGTCAGGAGATCTTGGCGGCCATTCAATACTTCCTCTTCTGACAATCCATCTTCCTAGAAATTCATGGTTTAGGTACCTAACACGCAACCTGCCTTCCATAATGTGCTGGCGAGTAAATAAATGTGGATTTTCTTCCACTGAGAATAAAACATCAAGAGCTTTATCACCATCTATAACTCGTTTGATCTTCCAGAATTTGACTTATTTTAATGATTCGTTTCAGTGACCTTTTTCTTCAAAATTTTGCATATCGTAGAATGAGCAATCCTTCGTTCTGTATGCATTTCATTAAACAAGACACAAACCTCTTCTTGAGTCCTCCTCATATCACCATATCCGATCATCAATAGTATTTCAATTGGTTGTCTTTCTGTAAGTTGTGCCATGACTAATTACTTTCAGGAAGATTTTGCAATGAAGTAAGCATTGTTGTTCCTTATTAGTTTAGCTTTTGTCTGTATTTGTTCAGTCCAAAGCCGCATATTGAAGTAGCCTACTGTACCGTTTAATTCAAAACCTACTCAATTTGAAGTAATGATGCGTTTTCGTTTACTCAGTACTTTACCGAGTACTCAGTACTAGTAAAGTTCCAATAAATTTAAATTGTGGTTTGAAATAGTTTTTGTACGTTCTGAGACTTGAGGACTGGAGGGGTGTAGAAAAAAGAAATGTTGCCATCTAAAAAAAGAAAAAGAAAACTCAAACTTTTTATTTGTAATCATAGTAATGTGAGGGCATGTTGATATCTTACAGCTTTCCTAGAAATATCACTCCATAGAGTTGCAACAGCGGAGTTACAGGCATTGTTCCACACTTTTTACTCGCCCCGTATACAGGCACCATAGTTTTAGTAGAGATCCTGCAGGAATATATTTGGAATTGGAACTGAACTATGGAAACCATTAACGGTTGAATATTTTAAAATGTTTTCCTTTATGTATATTAGTAAGTTACATACTGTAAACGATTATAAGAGCTACAAAGTTGAACTAAATGTAATGTTATGCGTAAAGTACACCATTTCAATTCCACCAACAGTCTAGCGGGCGTTATGCTACACATCCACTGGGAAGATACAAACGCACTCTCACGCGATATAAAAATCTCTGTGCGATTAATAGCGGAGATAACGCAAAGTGACCGATTTAAATAACGTGCCAGTAGCTGCTAGAATAAAATTTAAATATTTAAGAAAGTGTATATTGAAAGTAAAGGCCATAACGTCCAGAAAATTCTGAAATACCAGCAACTCTCTATGTGTATTTCCACTGAACACTTACAAGGTTTTGTTCTTCTTTTGTCGAAGAGCATGGATGTTTCAAAGCTCGTTCTGTTTTGAACACAGATAAAGTTCACATTTTGTGCTCGACACGGCACCAAACAGTTGCGTTTTCTCATCAAAGCGGCTGACCCATGGCGGTGGGACAAGCGTTTGATCTGTGCACTGACATGTAACATAAAGAACGAGTCGATGATAGCGACGAGGACCGTAGCAACACGAGAATCTATAATGTGACAAAAGAAAGTTACTCACGTAAAACATTACTATAACTTTGTATAATAAACAACAATATCTACGGAACCAAATAACGCGTAAAATAATCTGAATAGAGTACAATTAATTACATTATTATTGTACTACTAATAATAGTTTCCTTTACAGAGCACGAAATATTCTTTTTTTCATACGTGACAAAAATTTTATTTTAAAATTATTGTTCATAGTGCGGTTTTAGATGTGTAAAATTTGGTACGCTTCCTTAAAAATAGCAACATTTCTAACGACTTGTTTAGTTGTGAAATAAAATCCAAACTAGTTTGATAATGAAACATTCATTTCCACAGTTTATTCATGTACTAGTAAAGAGGAAATTTAAAAATACAGCAAAACCTCGTTAATCCGGACCCCTTCAAACCCGATTTCACTTAATACGAACAAGCATACTTAAAAATATCTGCGAATTGCTAACTTAAATTATAGTACTTTACTAAGACAAACTTAAGCAAATTGTCCAGCTTATTTTTCCACAGACTGTACAAGAATTTCTTAGGAATACCAGCAATATGTTAGTGACAATGGTACATGTGCTGTCCTTCCCACACCCTTGCTGTACCTGCGAGAGAGCTTGCTACGGGTGCGGTCATTATATATATATATATATATGTAAGGGCGCTCAACTACGGCGGTCATCAGCGCCCTTTAAAAAACTAGTCATGGCAAAAGCCAGATATAAAACTTTCTAAAAACTATACAAGTGTAACAAAACCTATTAAAAATACACGTACATAAAAAACATAAATCAAAACCTACTAAAAAATTCGTTCACTAAATCCTAAACTCTAAACTAGACAAGAATCTAAAAACCTTCTCCACGGGTCTCCACACACGGCCTACACGTGGGTGGGCCTGTTGACCGTCTCCCTCAACCACGAAGAGGAGCCCACACGAGGGAGACTGTTGACTCGGGACCCCGGGTGCGCCAAACCCGTACCTACCGAAGTAGGCCCCTAGGGGGATCTCCCGCGGTCAGAAAAATAGCCCCAAAGTCCCCCGGACCTTTAAATTTCCCTAATTACATAGCCACTAAGGCCCCCGGTTCCAGTCCAATCCAGTTCCATAATTTACTCACAATGATTCCGCATTTCGATGATTCGTTATTTTGACGTTCTAAACATATACCATGCAATAATATGTATTTCTGTCTTTAAAATACGTAGCATTTCTCCTTTTAGATATTATTTCCATGTATTTGCAGGTTTGGTTCTATAAGAAATCGACTTCACGTATTCCATTCTTGAAATGTTTCCAGCTTTGAAATGTTCTACTTGCCGCATCATGAGTTTCAAGTGTGTATAAAACCTTTCCCCGTTTTTATTTGTTGAGGAATTAGTTGCAATTTTAGTATCCAGTTGAATTTGCTTCAGTACGTAAAGAAATCTATACAGATCTAGGCTGCAGGAGTAAAACCGATTGTTGTATTTGTTGTGAAAATTTTCGCAAGCGTTTGTAGTTCTGTGTCTATTGCAACTTATTTCTGCCTACATGGAAGGAGGAAAGAGTGCATTTTCGTCGATGTAAGTTTCCACTAAATAGTCGCAAAGCATCTGTAGTTTTTCCGAGACAGGCATCACTGCCATTTGGTCTTCAGCAAAACAGTCACCAACCATAACAGGATCCAGCATTGGCAAACCAAACATGTAGTTCAGAAATTTTCCGATTTAAGTTCTGGAATAGTAGTCATGTGTTGTATCTTTCACCATCAGCTTTGTGTTAGTTGAAATCTACATCCTTGGATTTTAACATCAGTCCACACTTCCCTTCCAGCATTCATAATACTTTCTTCAAAATCAGAAAACTTTGTTGATGGAGAGAATTTCAGATCTAACTTATTACATTTATCAGCATCTGTTGAAAATACCTGCTGACATGATGACGTTTCACAGGAGGCTTGGGGTTTGTTACCTGCTAAGCTTACCTGGGTACGGGAGGCTTCGGTTCTGCACCCCTTGTAACTCTTGTCAGGGCCTTTCTCAGTCATTAAGCTAAAGAAACAAATCGAGTGCACAATGTCGTTTAGTAAATCTACAATCTCATCGGATAAGAGCAAGTATAAATAGTTTACAATACACGAGAAACTGAAAATTATCGAAAAGTTGCCACTCTTGCACGTTTATGTGCAGAATGTATGTGTGTTTTATTTCAGATACATTATTTTCAATTTTACAAATACAGTAACCAGCATTTCGAACTCTACATTGACTAATGCGTGGAAAAAACTTTTGTATGATGACAGTGTTGAATTAGACAACCAAACACTGTTTGGGATGGCGAGAAAGCTGCCACAGTGGACGAGATTGAAGACTAGCTTGACGGAGATGAAGATGATCCAGGCAATCATATCATGACTGAAGAGGAAATTGTGGAACGAGTAAAGAATGTAAGGAACACTAGTAGCGAATCTGAAGCTGAATATGTAAATTTTGGAAAGTCGAAACTGAAATTAAGTGAGTTTAACAGGTTCTGAACTGTGTAACAGACTTTGTCAAGAAAACTGACAGTAAACAGATTTCTGCATTCTACCATCATATGAGCAGCCTTCGTGATCTCATTATGAAAGTAATGCGTAATAAACCACAAAAGAAAATTTACACTTGCTTCAAACCAAATAAAGATTGTGTAATTAAAATCAGGTGGGCTATAGTATCTGATGTTCTAATACAATTATACAATATTTACTACAATTTCGTACACAACTTTTCTCTTTGGTGTTCATTTCAATTAATCCAGGTCCCAATTGGTCCGGATTAACGAGGTTTTACTATTACTTTTTATGAAATCTAATTAAACTGTGCAGGGCATTTCTCGAAAGATTAAATAAAGTTAAAAGAATATAAGTATCTTGGTACACATGAAACAGATACATTAAATTTGATATACATTACCACTCTAAGCTACATTATATTCAAAGATGGGAAGACTTGTTTCCATATCGTGCAGATAGATTCAAAAGACATTCACATGATAGTTTTGTAAATTCTGGAAACAGTCACCACATAGCAGCTCTAGCAGGCCTATGTGAAACTAACCACTCATTCAGCTACAGATAATGCTAGAAATACATACCACAACAATACACCAAGGGGATGTGCATGATTCGCTTCAAAAGATGACGTCATAGATTGCAAACCAAAAAATTAGGAACATAAAATTTTTGTGTAGAAAAATAAATGATAGAGCTTAAGAATACCTTACAGTCGCGATCACGTCTTTCACGCATGCGCTCACTCTTGTTTGCATATTTTCTTTCTTCAGATGTCGGCTATAGTCACATTCCAGTTGACTTCCCGCCACTGCACGGACATACTCCGTTAAGAGTTGGAAAACAAAGATGGGAGTGTGAATTAAAGAGGATATGTTTTTGAGGGGTCGTGGAAATCCCTCTAAAAGTCATCAGTTCCGAAAGTCGTCACCAGAAGACAAAATGGCGCTGTATGTGAAGTAAAGGAAATCAAACTGTTACAATCCACTTTAATACAACACCATTACAAATAGGATATACTGGTTACCTTATACACGTTTAACAAACTAGAGCACATAAATCGCATTGTCCTCCCTTCTAACTGCCTCACGCGAAGTATTATGCAGTCCTTTAAGATTGCTAAACTATCCATGCATCTTCGGTACATTAAAAGACAGCATGGTAGTACCAATTTTTGACAACTTTCGGAAATCCCATTGTTTGAAACACACGATTATCACATTTCAGGCCCGCCTGGGCGTTTCTGCCTCATGTTCAAGAGACCCCGAGTTAGAATCTCGGTCAAGATGAGTTAGCTGGGATTTCCTCTTATCCTGAAAGATGAATCTTAGGCAACTCGAAGGTCTACGAACACCGTACTCATTTGAACAGCATTTCATTCATCGTCCGATTTGAACTAACGTTGGAAGTTTTTCCCTTATCCTAAAAGATGAATGTGTGGTAAACTGAGCTCTGTCCGCCTCGGTAGCGTGGTGGTAGCACTCTGCCTCACATTCAAGAGGTCCCGAGTTCGAATCTCGGTCAGGGTGAGTTACCTGGATAAGGTTCTTTCCGGAGTTTTCCCTTATCCTGGTACACGAATGTCGGGTAACTTTAAGCTCTATGGACCCTGGGCTTATTTGAGCATCATTTCATCCATTCCATTCATCACCCGATATGACTTAACTTTGGAGGCTGTAAATTAAAAAAAAATTCTGATCTCTATGTGCCCTGTACTCATTTGAACATCATTTCATTCATCGTCCGATATGACTTATCGTTGGACGTTTTCCCTTATCCTGAAAGATGAAGGTCCAGTACCCATAAGCTCTATGTACCCTGTACTCATTTAAACATCATTTCATTCATCGTCCGATATGACAATGTTGGAGGTTTTCCCTTATCCTGAAAGATGAATGTCTAGTAACTCTAAGCTTCATGTATCCTGTACTCATTTGAACATCATTTCATTCATCGTCCGATATGACAATGTTGGAGGTTTTCCCTTATCATGAAAGATGAATGTCTAGTAACTCTAAGCTTCATGTATCCTGTACTCATTTGAACATCATTTCATTCATCGTCCGATATGACAATGTTGGAGGTTTTCCCTTATCATGAAAGATGAATGTCTAGTAACTCTAAGCTTCATGTATCCTGTACTCATTTGAACATCATTTCATTCATCGTCCGATATGACTTAACATTGGAGGTTTGCCCTTATCCTGAAAGATGAGTGTATGGTAACTCTAAGCTCTATGTACCCTGTACTCATTTGAACATCATTTCATTCATCGTCCAATATGACTTAACGTTGGAGGTTTTCCCTTATCCTAAAACACGAATGTCGGGTAATCTAACCTTATGTACCCTGTACTCATTTGAACATCATTTCATTCATCGTCCGATATGACTTAACGTTGGACGTTTTCCCTTATCCTGAAAGATGAATGTCTAGTAACTCTGAGCTCTATGTACCCTGTACTCATCTGAACATCGTTTCATTCATCGTCCAATATGACCTAACGTTGGAGGTTTTCCCTTATCCTAAAACACGAATGTCGGGTAATCTAACCTTATGTACCCTGTACTCATTTGAACATCATTTCATTCATCGTCCGATATGACTTAGCGTTGGACGTTTTCCCTTATCCTGAAAGATGAATGTCTAGTAACTCTGAGCTCTATGTACCCTGTACTCATCTGAACATCGTTTCATTCATCGTCCAATATGACTTAACGTTGGCGGTTTTCCCTTATCCTGAAAGATGAGTGTCTGTTAACTCTAAGCTCTATGTACCTTCTACTCATTTGAACATCATTTCATTCATCGTCCGATGACTCAACGTTGGTTATCCCTTATCCTGAGAGATGAATGTCTTTTAACTCTAAGCTTTATGTACCCTGTACTCACTTGAACCTCATTTCATTTACCGTCCGATATGACGTATCGTTGCAGGACGTAAAAGGTCGCATTTTAATTTTTGCGTTTGACTTCGTCGTCATTATTAAACACCTCGGGTCTAATAGAATACAGTAGAGGTGAAAGCAGTTCTTTAGCAGTAAAAGAATTTTTACATTTTGTGGAGTTCTTTGATATATCTCCCTTACGTACACATATACTTTGTAGTATTAATAGAGGTATGTGAGGGAAATGTATAGAGAAAATATGATTCGCATCAGATCTGACCTCTCTTCCTTCCAAACGAGCAGAGAACTACTTCATCTTTTTCCGATTGATTGAGGTTCTCAAACCCTGAGGCATCGATGACATTTTAATTTGATGAAAATTTCTTCTCTGAGAAAAACATATAAAAGTTAAGAGAAAGAAGCCGCAGGGTTATAAACTGACGACTGAGAAATCAGTTTCTCAACTTTTACTTTTTCTTAGAGTTCCACAAATTCCCTCCATGTCACAAACGATAAAGAAATCTCTGCCTTGCCATTTCAGACTTAGCATGAACATCAACAATGATCAACCTACTGGAAACTATACACTTTATTGTCATAGCTATTCTGTTTCCATAGAGAAAGCTCTAACTTTGAACACAAATGCATATATACATTTATTTAAATTAAATTTAACACGATTATGTCTTGCAGAAATTGCGAGGATTAAATATAGAACTGTTTTTGGCGTTATAACCACATCTACTTTAGAAACATTTCTTTAGGCAACATTATTGAAAACGACTTCGCTCTTTAATTTTAACTGTTAAAAATAAGAGCACACTTGTCAAAATATAAAATGAGGCTGTTTATTAATGTTTACAACACATTAATTTAGATTGCATCAGTTATTTTGTGCACTTGACATTCCAACATGCATGGAACAATGTAAAAGGCATGTTATCCCGCGCTGAAAGCCCCGAATTCTTCTGCGCATGTCTGAGAAGTGTCAAAGATCAATCCATAGAATAGTAATGTAACTTTCTTGAGTAGTTACCGTCATGGAAACTGTTGTTCTACGTTCGTTGTACATGACGTATGTGAAATAAAAACAAAATATGCATGTTTGTCTCCTGTTTTATTTAACAAAGAACACTGCTGTTGTAGCCGGCCCTGATTTACATGGAAGCAGAACATGCAGAGTTGCAAAAATCAATAGCAACAACATATTACGCAGTAAAAACAAGTTACTCTCAAATGAATTGCGGAAAATGTCCTAGGGCATATCTCAAGTGTATGAGCTGAGTGCATCCTGCAGTGTGCAGGGATGCAGAGTGCTAACTGTACCAGGAAGAATCATTCAAACCTAAATATTATGTAAGGTTCACTGAACCAAAAAAGAAAACTAGTAAAAATGTCTTGTGTGTATTTCTTTTTGAATTTATTAATCATCTTTTCTTCAGCCCATCTTTTATTGAAAAAACAGGGATTCAGGGAGAGTTTTGTTGCTGTGCCATCTGTTTTGTCATTGTTGATAACCCATTTCTTGGATCTGGAATTTAATTGTGGATTTCGGGGCTTTGTTGTATAATCTCGGCAATTCTTTATCGGCAAGCTTGTTACAAGGGTTACCAACGTGAGCTTCAGTCCATGAGAAATGAATTCTCTATTGATTTCTCTCAAAAGTTTTGAGAATATGTAGTGATTGATTTTTCAATTTTTATTTTATTTATTATAGTGACGGTTTCCATTTATTGGGCGGAAAGAATGGCTTCTAGGTGCAACGAAAGAGTCTATAATATCTTGGGGTGTGTCAAAATAGGAAGTAGTTTATTTTTAACTCCAATTATCGGGGTAAGAAACCAGGGTGGTGGTAAGGATTCATAAACCCTAAGGCTAGAAGTGATTAATTTCCAACGTTCCTGTCTCAGGAAACCAAACCATTCCCTCTTTTGTGCCACTATTTCAGGATGTTGCCTATAATTATAAAATGTAACGTTCTTGATATCAATAATATTGCAAATTTTTGAACTGGCATGTTTTTAAAACCAAATTCCAAACGCTGGAGTCTCCGAAGGCATGGTGGAAATTCCGGCAGGCACCATTTTGCGATAAAACTTCTGAGCCCCATCCAGATATTATCAACCTGTCTGCAAGAGGCAATCCGATGGTATCAGGTATCCATTTGGGAACAGAATAGGCATAGGATAGATTTTGCGCGTCCATGTCGCCATAGTCTTTCCGCTGTTAGTATAGCTCGTCGAATACTTTGTATGCCGTCTCCTGCCAATCGTTCGGAAAACCTCTACTGAAGAAATTCTTCCATATAATTTTACATTCCCTAGTCTCTTTCTCTGCAATCCTGGGTATAAGTTGAGCTGTACTGAGCAGCTCGAAAACTGCGATCTCATAGCAGGTGTCCAGCAGACTCGAAGATTAACAGTTGATTCAAATCTGGGATATACCGGCTGAGGGATATGAATTTTTTTCTACAACAAACTCCCGCCTATAGATGAACCATCCCAACACAGTGATTTGACCGCAGTTTCTCTTCGATGTCCACCAATCCACTTCCACCTTTGGATTTTAGCAAACGCAGCTGTGATCTGCTCACCCTATACGCTTTACCCGTCCACAAAGAGTAACCAAAGCTTCGCAAATGACTTATGTTTGCTGATATTCTGTAATATTCCTAGTGCTACTTTGCTGTTTGTACATAGAGCAGTTTTGTCTTCGTTCACAAAGTTACCGATATTCTTTATTTCAGCTCTTGGAATGGAGTATTATTTTGGTATATCACTGCTGCGGATGCCACATTATCTCCAATCTTGCTCCCATCCGTAGAAACGTTGAATGCGTACTATACATTCTCCTGGACTTCTTTGATATAGCACCTTTCTGCCGGCTGGTCCCAGGCAACAACAAAATTGTGATCGAATTTTGTTTTTATACTCTATGGTGTACAGTAACTGTTGTACTCCTCGAGGTAAGAATAACTATTTTCTACTGTATGGCATTCATAACTATACAGGAGCCGTCCTTAATTTCTATAGCGATGTAAACAAAAGCACGTGCACGTGTATGACATCACTGGCTGTTTAGCCTTATATCATTCTGCAGATGAAAAATATAATTAGCATATCTTTTTAAAGGCTTTAATTTTAATGCAAAATATATAAGCAACTTCACATTGTAAATGCAACAGTCAACAGTAATTAATTAGTATTTTGTTTGATATATGTAAACGTAATTTGTATGCATTAATCAGAGTGCATGCCTGACTAAAAGTGAGAGATCAGTTGTATAAAATGGTTGCTTCCGTGAAATATATATCACATAGAAAAATCGTTAAAAAGTGGAGAGAAAGAAATTATTTGAACTGTTTTGCAAGTTGTTTGAAAAATATCCGACTTAAGCAGTGGAAGACGTTGTTAATTTGACAGCAGAATATACCGGCGGTTCAGCGCCAAGTACGTATTAATGCCGTTCGAAGTGCGGTTGTGAAAAGAGTTGGCTTTCCACCCCAAGAAAACACAAAAAAAAGGGGAAGCCAGTTATTGAAGGTGAACGTGATGAATTTGTTAAAAGTGCGTTCATCAAAAGATGCATAGCTTCTTTGAAATAAAGGACCCACCAAAATTACAAAAGTACTTCAAGTAGTAAACAATAATCCAGAATTGCGTAGCTTTGAAAAACGAGCTTCCACACCATTCTTCGCTACACAGGATTTGAAGCTGTAAACAGAAACATAAACGAATAAAATGGTTGAGCGTGAAGATATATTGTTGTGCCTCAGGGATTATCCACGGAAAACTCGTAAGTGAAGCCCATAGTTCTTTGTTGGTTACAATCTCCAGCGACCATATAGTCGTGATATTTCTCAGGAAATGGTTTACAAAGACTTGTAATTTCCTTCCACTTTGTTTGGTTGCTTTCCTAGCTTCACAACCATATAGTACAACTGATTTAATATGTAAACAAATAATCTTAATTTAAGCCTTGGGTAAGTTTATCATGACCGCGAAATTGATTTCATTTGGATTGAGGCGTATCTAGTTGTCGTTATTCTGACACTAACATTATCAACTGAACCACCATTCACAGAGATTAAACTGCACAGGTAGGTAAATTCTTTTCACCTTCTATTTCTTCACCTTCTAACATAAGAGCAGAATCAACGTTTTATTTTTTCTTATTTCTTCCGTTTTATACCTACTTAGTTCCAATTCAACACTGGATGCATATTTATGTAGATCTTGAAGTTTAACACTTATATCTGTGAACCTATGTGCACAACTTAGTCTCACATTTAACCCCCATTGTATACCACGATATCTCTTACCACTTACACTATTCATTATATCGCACATAGACAACTTAAACAAAAGTGGGGGGAACAGATAACCATATGTAACTCCTCTTTTAGTAATAAAAAGCTTCCCGTTATATGAAGCACGACAAACACTACGGATATTGACTCATAAGTTATGTAATTTTTTTAGGAAAAAATTATTGCAAATTTGTTTTGACAAGCAATTACCTAATTTTCATAGTATGAACCATTATATTCTATGATCTTGAGTCATCGTTGAGCGAGGTTTATTTTGCCACGATGGTACCAGTGTCTGGTTTTTGATGAGAGGAATTCGGTGACGCCCACTTTCATTGCTTCAATGTTGTCAAAATTTCTTCCACGTAAACATAGGCCATGGATCGAAAAAGATGATAATCTGATGGTGCTAGATTAGGGCTGCATGCTGGGTGTGGTAGCATTTTGATTCCTCCCAGTTCCTGAATGTTTTCCATGGTTGTTCCTGCAGTATGGGGTGTTACTTTGTCCTACTGCAACAGAACTCTGTTTCGGTTAACTAATGCTGGGTATCTCCATTTCAAAGTGTCAATCAACCGTCCGTTTGGAACAAACTGCCAGTGAATCAATCACACCTTCAAAACTCCACCAGACACACAACATTACTTTGGGACCAAACTGATTTCTTTTAATGATGGCTTTGGCAGATTGGTGGGGATCAAGTCACTGTTTCGAGGCATCAGGGTTTCGGTAATATATCCATTTCTCCTCAAAAGTGACAATTCTCCTGACAATTCTCCTACGTTCAGCCTGTTGAGGTTTCAGTTCATGAGGTACAGATCTACAGCTTCAGTATAGTTTTCCATGTGTCTTAATGTGCTGATGTATGGTAACTTTTGATGTATCAAGTTCTTCTGAAAGCCTACGGGTACTTTCTTGCGGATTTTCTTGCAAAATTTGGTGTGTATCCTCAAAATTTCATACCTTAAGTCTTCCAAACCTTAGTAAATCTGTAGTGCTTTCTTCTCCATTATTGAAACGTTGTAACCATCGTTGTGCTACACGTTCACTAGCGGTGCCTTCTCCTTCCACTTCACATATTCTTCGAACTGCAGCAGCGGCTTTATAATCTTGTTTCCAGTAGTGTTTTAGAAGGACTGCAAATTCAAACTTTGCTATCTTCATTTTGTGATTATTAACAACTGAATACTGGCACTTGCCTGCAATGTATGCAACACTAGCCATGGCAACTTGTAAACAGCATTGCCAAACAAAAGAAACCCAATCAATTTTCCAAAATACCAAAATAATAAAAAAAAACGACTTTACTTATGAGACCACTTAATATTATTGTAAGGATCTTTAAGAATTTTAATGACTTTTCTTGGGACTCTGATGTTGTTTAATCTTTTCCAAATTGATTCTTTATCCAGCAGACCAAAGGCCTTGACAAACTCAACAAATATGAGGTATAGTGGATTATCCTATTCTGAGGATTGTCCCATTATTATTCTTAAGGTTTAATGACATCAGTATCAGATTTACTTGGTGTAAAGCCATACTGTGACTCCCTCAGTTTGATTTCTATCGTATCTCTTATTCTATTCAAGATGATTCTGTTGAACATTTTACTTGCAGTGGATAGTAAGGCCATACCATACCAATTACCACAGCTGATTAAATTGCTTTTCTGTTGGTATTTTGAATAACTACTGCTTTACACCATTCTTTCGGTAAATTCCTTAATACATATATTATGAATCTCAAAGATGTGGTGTTTTAGAAATGAGAGCTTTAACTAGTTTGAGAAAGCAGTGGAACTTATTTCCTTATCAAAAGCCTTTTCATAAAAAATGGTAGCTGGAAATTATAAATTTATAGGAGTTTTCTTTTAATTACGCTCTTCGTCACAAATACATACACATACACGTCCAAACTAAACGGGATTTTTTTTTTTTTTATTGAATCGCATAACATGAGATATCCGCATCAAATATTCGGATGGAATGCAATGTGGTAGTGAAAGTAAAAATATTTGTTGTCCAGTTGAGTACGCGGTAAACAGAAATTCCGTTATCCAAATAATGTATAAAGCAGCGGCACAAAGTATTCAGTAACTGTGACATTGTGTGGCAACCCGCCAACACACAAAAAGCTAGGCTTCCCTGGAGACAGTTTATACACTGCACTGCCCAGTAACCGGCATCTGGAGAAATGTCCTGCAATTTAAGCACCAAATGCGACGGTTGAATAGAACCTGATACTCTAGTACAAACCATTCCTATAACAATTTATTCCTCTACTTATTAACCGTCAGACCAATTAATACAGGAGGTGACTGGTGTAGAGAGGTCAGAGAAAATGGTAATATAGTACAGCACAGTCTGACCATCAGTACAGCGTACGTAACACGACGTATGAAATAGATATCCCATGTCTAAGTATTCTACAGAATGTGTCCTTCTACCTTCAAAAGGCTGGTTTAGAGAGGACAGCGAAGACGGGAATATAGTACAGTACAGTCTGATCATCAGTACAACGTACGTAACACGACGTATGAAACAGATATCCAATGTCTTTAAGTAATCTACAGAACGTGTCCTTCTACCTTCAAAAGGCTGGTTTAGAGAGAACAGAGAACACGGGAATATAGTACAGTACAGTCTGATCATCAGTACAACGTACGTAACACGACGTATGAAACAGATATCCAATGTCTTTAAGTAATCTACAGAATGTGTCCTTCTACCTTCAAAAGGCTGGTTTAGAGAGAACAGAGAAGACGGGAATATAGTACAGTACAGTCTGATCATCAGTACAACGTACGTAACACGACGTATGAAACAGATATCCAATGTCTTTAAGTATTCTACAGAATGTGTCCTTCTACCTTCAAAAGGCTGGTTTAGAGAGAACAGAGAAAACGGGAATATAGTACAGTACAGTCTGATCATCAGTACAACGTACGTAACACGACGTATGAAACAGATATCCAATGTCTTTAAGTATTCTACAGAATGTGTCCTTCTACCTTCAAAAGGCTGGTTTAGAGAGAACAGAGAAGACGGGAATATAGTACAGTACAGTCTGATCATCAGTACAACGTACGTAACACGACGTATGAAATAGATATCCCATGTCTAAGTATTCTACAGAATGTGTCCTGCTACCTTCAAAAGGCTGGTTTAGAGAGAACAGAGCAGACGGTAATATAGTACAGTACAGTCTGATCATCAGTACAGCTTACGTAACACGAGGTATGAAATAGATATCCTATGTCTTTAAGTATTCTACAGAATGTGTCCTGCTACCTTCAAAAGGCTGGTTTAGAGAGATCAGAGAAGACGGGAATATAGTACAGTACAGTCTGATCATCAGTACAGCGTACGTAACACGACGTATGAAATAGATATCCCATGTCTTTAAGTATTCTACAGAATGTGTCCTGCTACCTTCAAAAGGCTGGTTTAGAGAGATCAGAGAAGACGGGAATATAGTACAGTACAGTCTGATCATCAGTACAGCGTACGTAACACGACGTATGAAATAGATATCCTATGTCTTTAAGTATTCTACAGAATGTGTTTCTACCTTCAAAAGGCTGGTTTAGAGAGAACAGAGAAGGCGGGAATATAGTACAGTACAGTCTGACCATCAGTACAGTGTACGTAACACGACGTATGAAATAGATATCCCATGTCTAAGTACTCTACAGAATGTGTCCTTCTACCTTCAAAAGGCTGGTTTAGAGAGATCAGAGAAGGCGGGAATATAGTACAGTACAGTCTGACCATCAGTACAGCGTACGCAACACGACGTATGAAATAGATATCCCATGTCCTTAAGTATTCTACAGAATGTGTCCTTCTACCTTCAAAAGGCTGGTTTAGAGAGAACAGAGAAGACGGGAATATAGTACAGTACGGTCTGACCATCAGTACAGTGTACGTAACACGACGTATGGAATTGATATCCCATGTCCTTAAGTATTCTACAGAATGTGTCCTTCTACCTTCAAAAGGCTGGTTTAGAGAGGACAGAGAAGACGGGAATATAGTACAGTACAGTCTGACCATCAGTACAGCGTACGCAACACGACGTATGAAATAGATATCCCATGTCTAAGTATTCTACAGAATGCATCCTTCTACCTTCAAAAGGCTGGTTTAGAGAGGACAGAGAAGACGGTAATATAGTACAGTACAGTCTAACCATCAGTACAACTTAGTAAGACGACTATGAAATAGATATCCCATGTCTTTAAGTATTCTACAGAATGCATCCTTCTATCTTCAAAAGGCTGGTTTAGAGAGGACAGAGAAGACGGTAATATAGTACAGTACAGTCTAACCATCAGTACAACTGAGTAAGACGACTATGAAATAGATATCCCATGTCTAAGTATTCTACAGAATGCATCCTTCTACCTTCAAAAGGCTGGTTTAGAGAGGACAGAGAAGAC
Source organism: Mantis religiosa (assembly GCA_030765055.1). Lineage (NCBI taxonomy): Eukaryota > Metazoa > Arthropoda > Insecta > Mantodea > Mantidae > Mantis > Mantis religiosa. The sequence continues at coordinate 165,230,137 of CM060949.1, forward strand.
GGTAATATAGTATAGTACAGTCTAACCATCAGTACAACTTAGTAAGACGACTATGAAATAGATATCCCATGTCTTTAAGTACTCACTAATTGTGTCCTCCTACCTTCAAAAGGCTGGTTTAGAGAGATCAGAGAAGGTGGGAATTTAGCACGGTACAGTTTCATCCACGGACATAAATCGACGAAAAAAGCCTTGCGGATTCCAATGAAACAGCGCCACACATACGGTAGAAGTGTTCTTCTGCATGTCCTTTTGGTCGACTGTGAGCAATCGCGACTCCCATTTTGCACACATCTTTTCCTCTGTCAATTTTTAAATGCAGGTTATTGTGCACTTTGTTCAGTTGAGATGCCCATAGCCTCAGCAATTTCACAAATTTTGATTCGGCGGTCTTGCATAACCAGATCGTGAATTTTTTTCAATGGTGTCCTGTGTGGTGAGCTCAATTGGGCAACCAGAGCGCGATTCATCTTCGGTGCTTCTACGACCACGTTTAAATTCATTGATCCAAAAGTAAATGCTCTTCAATGTTGGTGCAGAGTCCGCGTGAACTTCATCCAATTCATTTTTTACTTGTGTGGCAGTCCAGCCCTTCAAATAAAAATATGTAATAATAGCACGAAACTCAGTTTTTTCCATTTTCAATCGCAGCTATCACACTGACCAGTTCAGATGGCTGTCAACAATGAACTGTATATTGTAGCAGAATCAAAGTTTCTGTACAAGGCTTTGAATAATCGAGCTCACCAGCCACAAATTTGCAGAAATTTGCACGTTCATGGAAATTTACCAGACTTGTCAAACGACCCTCGAGGAGTAACTATGGGAATACAGTATACTCTACAGTCAAATGTTTTAAAGTTGATCGGTAGGCAGTGGTTATGATTTTCTGTTTTCTTTGCATCGACGAAACATAACAAATGAATTGCGACTTACTATTTGGGTTTAAACATTAAAAAGAAGGGGGGAAAAAAAAAGGAATATATCCGAAATAGTTTACTCCACACAAAATCTATGAGAAAATAAAAAGTGTTTATTAGTAAGATATACACTTTTATTTAGTAAGATTTTGTTTATCTGACCACGCCGTGGCAGAGCTGTTAGACCGCTTGATTCTCACCAAGGCGTCCCGGGTTGGATCCCAGGTGACAGAGGCGGTTTTTCTCCGAGATCTCCGCTTTCTCCCGCCAGCATTGTACCAGATTGCTCCATTATCATCTTTCCTTTCATTCATATCGCCGTCATTCTGGCATCTACTTCTGTCGCTCCCATACCAGACACCGGGCTGATCACCGTTCCTGGGTTCTCTTTCTGACCAAGAGTTTCCGTTGCTAAATCCGATGCAAAAAGGGATGCATAAGGCATAGAGGTAAAAGAATCCCCTAACCCCACGATAGTGGTAAAACTAGGGAAGTTGAAGAAGAAGAAGAAGAAGATAAGATTTTGTTCACTTATATGTACCAGGTATGCAATGTTCATGCAGAATGCACAGAACTTCTGAGAATAATCTTAGGAAATTGAAAAAATATATTTTATTTATCACAAGAATATCTTAACCATGTGGTAATTTTGCCAATCAACATTTTCTAAGAATGCTCCACATAAAAGGCAATCTGGCGTGGAAGCTGAGGGGATTTCCTTGGAAATTTTCAGGTCGCATATTGGAAGATGCTAAAGTAAAATATAAAATTTGATATTTAACCAAATTTTCACGTTTAACTCATGCTATTCATACACAAACGTTAAGAATGCCCTGTTTTGTTTCAGATAGTGTACTTACGTGAACTTAGAGTGAAATTTATTATCGATTTCTTGGATTTATTCCAATACAATTTATTTCCTATAAAAACATAAGCAATAGAGAAAGTAAATGTTCCTATTACGCTATTGTTTATAGAAAGTAATGTCATAGGATAGACATTTTCAGAGAGGATTCGGTGCTACGTCAACCAGCGGAACATCCCCGGTAAGAAGGATGAGGCGAGAGGAGGCAGAGGCGGCCCACCCTAAGAAGTCACGACAATGCAGAGGGGAGGGTTTCTACTGTTTACCATCTTGAAACTTCCCGGCAGCCTTGTACAACCGGCATCCCACCGACCGCATTCCTGAACGGCCCACTACGCCTTCCTAGTGCCCGTCCTACCGGAGGAAGAAGTATTTAGATGGAGCATATCATTCTGCCATGCAGCGCCGAGACTCCAGCCGACGCTTCTATACTGAAAGAGACCACCAGGGGAGACATGATGTTAAATGATAATGGAGACGAAATGGAGGAACAGGAAATTATGGTGATGTAACTAACCTACCCAGCATTTACCTGGTGACCCGGGAAATACCCGAAAAACCCGTGGGTCAGGTAGGTCGGCCACGGGAATTGAACCCGGACCTCCCGAAGTAACCTGAGCCACCCCGCTCGGTTGAATATAATTGAACTCCTACAAACCTATTGTTTATACAAATATTGATATTAGAATTCCCAAAAGAATAATGTAACAAAATGTAAGGGCATTGCAAAGCGCTCAGCTGTTAAAGGATTTATCTATCGCTTTAAGCTTGCTAAATTCTCGATTTGTCAGTATGCCTCAAAGGAAACACGCAATAAACACAAACATTTATTACAATTTAGATCGGTTTACATGATATAAATAGAAGAATTAGTAATAATACTTAGTGCACGCTGAGTAGAGAAATTCATGCAAGTGCAACACATAAAATCGTAGGTAGAAAATCTCATAATTATTACAGTTCTTAACAACTATCACATATTCCCATTATACGTTTCCTAAACAATGTATAGAGAAGACTGTTTCAATGTAACGCTGCAGATGTTTTCGATTGTAATCAATTTTCCATCCAATTGTTTTCTACAATCTTGCAGGAGTATAAGGAAACGAAAAGTGCTTTAACAAGCATTGACCCCGTTCAACCGCAGCACAGAGAAATGACAAACGGCTTTTATTTTTGCATCAGCTGCTCGCTGTGTTTGTAACGCTGCAGATGGCAAGCCTGCTCTCAAACATTGCAGGGGAACACGTTATGTCTGCCCTCTTATGTTTCGCCTGAACGAAAATACCAAAGAGCCTTTGTACACGACGCACTGGGTGTTTTTCTAGCAATTTCAATGCAAGTTAACGTTTACACTGATGTAAGGAAGGGTGATGTTACATTGATGACTGTTTACTCACAAATACAACGTGCTCCTTTGAAACTCCAAACTCTGTGACATCAGAGAAACAAAGGAATTGTAAACAAGCACTTCAAAATGTTAAGTATTTGAACTTTTAAAAGCGAATATTTTGCAAATTGGTACTGGCGCTAACAATTATTTAAATATAAAAAGCTCATTCAGAATGAAGAGGAATTCACAGATTGTTTACAGAAACTTCAAGATATACCTTTTATGAGCTATGTAAATGGTCTAAAGGTGTTGCTACATCGGCGTTCGTGTGCCTGCCGAGAAACTGCGTGGCCATTTAAAGGGATGGAGCTGGTACGGGCAACTCTGCCGCTATCAAGAAAAGAGGGAGTAGGGGAATCGTCTCGTTGCGTATTGGCGGGCGGAATGGGAGTGGCACTCCTTCAAGGCCAGTCGCGAGCTGACCTGAGGCCAGAACGGAACTGTGTTGTAAAACGACCTTTCGCAACAGCAATTCCAGAGCTATCCAATTCCAGTAAGATCTGCCGCGCTCGGCAGGGGTATGAAAGCGATGCAAGGGCGAGAAGCAGTCAGAGTAGCTGGAAGTGATGTGCTGCATCGAGCTGAACTGTGGAAGTAGTTTACATGCGCATACCCAGTTTTGTTATGTAGCTCTGTGTTAAGGCTGGAAATGAAATGAAATGTGTAGTGTTTAACGCCCGCTTTTACTACATACGGCACCGCAGGCGATGACACTGACGATACATGAGATGATGATGGAACACCGGTGGAATGAGATGGCGGGGGAAACCGGAGATCCCGGAGAAAACCCGCCCCAGCGCCGTGTTGTCCACCACAAATCTCACTTTTCGGTCGCCTGGGATCGAACCCGGGCCGCCTTGGTGAGAGCCAAGTGGTCTAACAGCTCTGCCACGGCGCGGTCAGATAAACCAAATCTTACTCCATGAAAGTGTACATCTTACTAATACACACTATTTCTCGTAGTTTTTTGAGCGAAGTAGACTATTTCGGAGCCACTGAGCCACGGCGCGGCCGTTAAGGCTGGACCTTAGTGCTATAGAGAGTTAAAGAAACATTGTAGATTTTTTATTTGCGTAAAGGCTGATTGCACGTTAGCATTAGCTGAAGATTTAGTGATAAACAAACAAGTTATGGGGTGAACGTTTTTGTTGTCTTTTGGCACAGTGTGGTATTTTAACTAAAATTATTAGATACATTTTTGAGAAAAAAGACGCAATTCTCAAGTGTGGCTGATAATGAAATATAGAATTGTGGAGATTCGCGATTTAAATTCTTCAAAACCGTTCTTCCTGACTGACCTTCTTTTTTCCCTTCAGGTTTTTGTATTTACATTCATCACCGAGCGGGATGACTCAGGCGGTTTCGCCTATGAACCGTATTCGGGAGGTACGGGTTCGATTCCCATGACCGTCCTACCTGACCTACAGACATTTTCCAGGGTTTTCGCGGATCGCCAGGCGAATGCTGGATAGGTTAATTATATCCCCCGAATTTCCCGTCCCTCCATTTCATCTCCACTATCATTTAACAACATCTTAACAACATCTCTTATCTGGTGATCTCCTTCAGGGTAGAAGTGTCGGCGGGTGTCTCCGCGCTGCATGGCAGGATGATATGCTCTTGGTAAACACTTCCTCCTTCGGTAGGACGGTCTCCGGTCTTAGAGCCGACCTGGTGCGCCATTTCAGAACCACGGTGAATGGGATGGCGGCTGTACTGTCTCTACAATAGGAACCCTGCCATCTGTACTGTCGTAACTCCTTGGGTCGACCACCGTCTGTCCTCTGTCGTCTCAAATTTCCCCCCAGGGATGCCCCACTTGCGGATTAGGTACGATAGATCAAGGTGGTCGCAGTTCCAAACCCTGTATCCATGTTCATCAAACCTCATAATCGTCATTTGCAGGGGAAGCTTTAAAGGTTTCTTCCCAAGTTTACTTTCCTAATTATTATTTCAGGTCGTGTATACTGAACACCCACGTGGATGTGCTGCATCTAGTAAGAGAGGACGTTTAAAACTATCACTAAAAGCAAACAAGGTAAAGAAAGTGCTAGGTATAAAATGGGAGATTTCCTTGAAGACATTGGTGTCGTATCTTGAAGATTGCTTTTTATCTGACGTCTCGTCTATGTGTTAAGTTGTTCACACCGTATTTCTACTAAAGTTTTGCCAATTGCTTTATGGAAAACACTGTTTTCTATAGCTACTCGTAGGTAAAGAGAAGTAGACGTATTTTAAGTCCACTTTTTATGTTCGTACTTAGTCATGTTTACTCATTTTCAAGAATACGACCATAACTTACAAGTAAAGTACACTGAGTGAAGTAAAGTAAATACAGTAAATAAACTGAAGTAAGACTTCACTTGCACTTGTAGCACTTATTAACTTCTCTGCTACGTACAAGATATATTACATTCTACCCAAAACCTGGATAGTGAGATTTCACAGTAAAAGGCCCGTGTGTGTCTTTGTGAACGCCCAATCCGAAGACTGGCCTAAGTACCAAATTTGGTATTTAATACAGCATCTTCCAAGGAAGCGAAACAATTTCAAAAGAATGTCCCCACTCCAGACTACTCTTTATATGGAACTTTTTTCGTTTAACCCTTTATCATAAGTATTTCATCTCTGCGTCCTCTAGACAACTGCAACTTCTCTCGGCTGTAATTTGAAATGTTGCAGAGCCATGTCAGCAAATACGAAAGTACAAGAGAACTGTTTCAATCAGCAGTTGTGTAGCGAGTTTGATGATTGCCTCCTTGATCTCGCTAGCAAATGTGCTGTAGCGTGCGGAACAAGCTCTCGCAGTTAACATGAGAATCATTATCTCTATGTTCCATTTATAGTGTTACGAGTTATAATAATAATAATAATAATAATAATAATAATAATAATAATAATAATAATAATAATAATAATAATAATAATAATAATAATAATAATAATAATAATAATAATAATAATAATAATAATAATAATAATAATAATAATAATAATAATAATAATAATAATAATAATAATAATAATAATAATAATAATAATAATAATAATAATAATAATACGTAGTGCATTTTTCATTATAAATGTTACGTTCATTTGATTAGAATTAGCTTTGATAGGGTATACATACATACATACATACATACATACATACATACATACATACATACATACATACATACATACATACATACATACATACATACATACATACATACATACATACATACATACATACATACATACATACATACATACATACATACATACATACATACATACATACATACATACATACATACATACATACATACATACATACATACATACATACATACATACATACATACATACATACATACATACATACATACATACATACATACATACATACATACATACATACATACATACATACATACATACATACATACATACATACATACATACATACATACATACATACATACATACATACATACATACATACATACATACATACATACATACATACATACATACATACATACATACATACATACATACATACATACATACATACATACATACATACATACATACATAAACCTGTTAGCAACAAACTTGACCTCAAATTTTAATTGCAATAATAGTAACGATAACTTAGACCAGGAACTCGCCCAAAAAGTTAACAGTAATTTGAACGCTGATCATCTAACCGAAATATTCCACTCTTCCCTGAAGGAAGCATGCAGAGGTGCATTTGGAGTGGGTAGGTGCAGGAAAAAGGAGTTTAGAGGCAAATCTGTTCCATGGTGGACGGCCGAGCTTACAATATTAAGAAAAAGGGAGAACGCATTAAGACGACGCTATCAAAGAACCATGAACAATGAGCAGCTAAGACAAGAAAGAAAAATGCAATATTGGAAAGGCAACCAAGAGTATAGGGAAAAATTGAACACCGAAAAGCTAAGATCTTGGAAGGAATTTTGTAATGCCACTGACGGAAATAATCCATGGTCAGTTGTTTACAAAATTGCGGCTGGGAAAACTAGAAACCAGATCTCTCTTACTACACTACAGAAAGAAGACGGAACTTATACCAGACACTCTAAGAACAATTCAGTACATGCTAGACAAGTTTATCCCGGATGACAGTGAACAGGGTGATACTCAGCGACAAAGAGAACTAAGACGACGGGCAACGAAACCAATTGATACACCAAACGATATGGAATTCACGACTATAGAAATATTGTCAGCATTGAGAAACTTCGACCCAAGAAAATCACCAGGAGAGGATGGAATAACTAGTGATATCCTGCTTCAGATTTTCAAGAGATTCCCAACTTTCTTCACAGCCTTATGCAACAAGTGCCTCAATAGCGGTCAATTTCCAGAAAGATGGAAGCGTGCAGTAATAGTTCCGGTAATCAAGCCGGGTAAAGAAGACAGCTCAAGCGTAACGAAATACAGACCCATTACCTTGATAAATATAAATGGGAAAATTTCAGAAAAAATTATGATGAATAGGATTCAGCATCACATCAACACCAGAAATCTTATGAATGATAGACAGTTTGGATTTAGGGCCTAGAAAAGCACGGTAGACGCACTTATGACTATGAAAACTATCATTGAGAACAACTTGAATACTTACGGATATATTGCTCTCATAAGCCTTGATGTAAAAGGAGCTTTTGACGCTGCCTGGTGGCCCAGCATATTAAATAACTTAAGAGAACTGGAATGCCCAAGAAATTTATACCAATTATCTCAGAGCTATTTCAAAAACAGGACAACAAGTCTAAGCACAAATGAATTTAGCACTGAGAAAGAAGCCAAAAGGGGCTGCCCACAAGTTTCATGCTGCGGACCCGGCTACTGGAATATTTTGTACAACTCCCTGCTCAACTTAGTCTACACAAAGCGAACTGAATTAATCGCTTTTGCCGACGACCTACTTCTCATGACGAAAGGAATGAGCATAATAGACGTAGAAAACTTTGCAAATCACGGCTTGAAGAAAATTGAATATTGGGCAAGAGAAAATAAGATTACTTTCAATGACACTAAATCAAAAGTATTAGTGATATCAAGAAAGAAACAAGCTGCAAACAAGAAGATAAACATCTATCTTAATAACAAAATTATAGAACAAGTAGACATCATGAAATACCTAGGCATTCATATCGACAAACAGTTCAAGTTTGATTATCATATTGACCAAGTGCATGATAAAGCTATACGCCTAATTCACACTTTATCTAAATCAGCAAAACTAACCTGGGGACTTGGAAGCAAAGCACTAGAGACAATATACAGAGGAGCTATAGAACCTATACTGACGTATAGAGCATCCTTATGGGCATCTGCATTACACAAGCCGAAGAATCTGAGAAAAATTTAGAGAATCCAAAGGTTGTTTAACATAAAAATTACGAAGGCATACAGGACAATTTCATATGACGCATCTTGTGTCATTGCTGGCATCCAACCCATTGATATCACAATTGAAGGGAAAGTCAAACTGTACAACTTCACGCAAAATAAACAAGACTATGACGCACCCTTGCCCCCCAGTGACTGGAACCACCCTGCAGAATTACCTGAAGTTAAAGAAGCTGATGATGAAGACTCTATATTCAAAATCTACACGGATGGAAGCAAAATAGGAGAGCAAGTGGATGCAGCAGTTGTAATATTCAAACAAGGGACTTCAATTCGAGAGTTAAAATACAAGCTAGATGGAAGAGGTACTAATAATCAGGCAGAACAACCGGCCATATTGAAAGCGCTACAAGAACTTCAAAACTTTAACAACACACCGGAGGAAGAGAAGACTGTAGCGATATATTCAGACAGTACAGTAACCCTAGCCATTCTGCGGAATAACAATAAACATAACTCCATAGCGGAGAAAACCCTTAATATATGTAAAACCTTACAAAGACAAAAAAGGAGAATACATTTCAGTTGGGTGAAAGCTCATGTAGGTATATGTGGAAATGAGTTAGCAGACAAACTAGCCAAATCCGCTGCTCTAGATGGAGATCTGCCCAATAGCTACAGTTTGATACCTAAATCTGTAATTATTTCTGAAATAGAAGAAACAGGACATCAGGTCTGGCAGAATAGGTGGAATGCTACGGACAAAGGGGCTCTCAGCAAATTATTCTTTCCAACAATAAAAGATAGACTGAAGAAAAAGCTTCCTTTAACACCAATTTTCACAACAATAGTTTCCGGCCAAGGAAAAACCAAAGCTTATTTACACCGATTCCATATAGTAGACGATCCAAAATGCACATGTAACAGCTCCCAACAAACCGTAAACCATTTAATATACGAATGTGTAGACAAAAGTCAACAAAGAGCCAAGCTAATACAAGATGTAACTCTAAATGGAAGCAAGTGGCCAGTAACCAACGAGAGTCTTGTAAAACACCACTTAAAAGCATTCTGTAAATACATAAATTCAATTAACCTGTAAAGATATGTAAATATGTATAACTTGTGAACTCAACTGCTAAAAGATGTAATGTAATATTAACATGTAAATATGTACAATTTGTAAAACCAAATGTTTGAAAAATGTAATGTAATACATGTAATACTACTATGTAGTGGGGCATGCTGATTGTTATCAATAAAGAAAAAAATACATACATACATTACATACATACATCATACATACATACATACAAAATTCGAACTCAACTTCAAGCTGTGCTAATAATAGAAATGGCAGAGCAAGTACAAGGGTCACTACCACTGAGTTCCTTGCTTATCAAAGTTTGTTGAATGTCGGTCATCCTTCCCACACTTACACCAATTCCACCTCCAAACCATGGTCTCGAAGTCTCAGAGGTGCTGAGGTGGCCGCAGCAATGTCTGCAGACGCATGGACAGCGAATCTGCGAGCTCTTCGTAACCCTCTTTGCCGCCGATCCGGCCAGGATAATCCTGGTTGTTATGAAGCGACTTGACCTTTTGACATCCGTCACCCCGACGGTTCGGAGTAGATCTCATACTTCAGTTTGATTTGCGCTCTGGAAGGCATGTTGCTTGTCCTATCGGGGAGGAGAGATAAACTGTCCTGGAGACGACACGGCCGTGTTCATGAGGCGGAACGTGGTCCACCGTCCTTTCTAACTCCCACCTCTTCATACTTCGGAGACTACGGCAGTTTGTTTGGACATCGGTGGTGAGGAGGCTTTGATAGTGTCCGTATACTACTCACTTGGTAGACAGTTCGTACCAAAGGACAACCTTTCCATCCTAGCTCTGCAACCTAGTGCTATTCATGGCTGGCGACTTCAATATCAAACATTGCGGCCGTCGGCCGGAAGCCAGAGGCAATGTAATCATTCGCCTTTTCGACTCGGATCCTCAAGTAGGTCCATGGTAACTCACACATCATCCGTGAGGGGTAGGACTGGCACTAGTCATCAACTTCGCGATCATCAAACATTTCCCGTTTCATCCCACTCTCACATCACTAAACACACATTACTCCAACCACAACCCATTGTTGACTGAGATCAACACCGTGGTTGTTAGCCACATCTCGCTTCAACACGAAAGGTCGATAGAGAAAGTGTATGGTATTGCCTTCACAGTTCCATTCCGCCAAACCCAATTATCACTTACATCCCTAACCTAGAACCTGCAGTCCCTTCCTTCACGTCCATAGTAACGCGAACTGCAAATACCTTAAGAATCAAAGTCCCAGCACCTATTCATCCGGAAGACCTGGCTATTAACATAATCCTCCACATCAACCGCTCCTATCACGGTAGGGAGACTCTATCGGCGACACAATCTAGCACTCCTGATAACCGTGACAGGGCAGTAGCCACGTGGCAAGCAGGAGGTGTAAGTGTGGGAAAACAAAAGGACCCAGGCTCCACATGGACGGTGGCGACCTGTGGTGGATCTCTAAAACCCTCCGCATCATCGAGGCGAACAATCCCCAACCCAAAGCAAGTGTATTCCAGATTACGTGAACGTACTGTGAGTCCAAGAGAAGATCCCCAGGATGAAATCTTTTTAGAACAGTTCGTTGGTACCTGCTTGATTCTTTTACGCCCTCCACCCTCATCGACGCAGAACGATTCACAGTGATTCGTCCAAGCGAATTAGAGGATGCACTTAATCGTCTCAAAGCTAATAGAGTTACGTACAGTACAGTATTGTGATTTGTACAGTTTTCAAACCCTCTCTTCAAAAGTGTTTGACTGTGACCTAAAAGTCTAGTCCAGCTTTCACTGAATCTTACTTGAGTTCACTCACGTCATTATTGTGAACTAATTCACTGTTGACTTCACTTTCTTTTGTGGCATAGTGGTCCTACGAAGTACACCCGACTCACTGTAAAGTCGAATAAAGGCCGTCTCTTGCAGTAACAAAACACACTGTACGTCACTGCAGTCGTAGATGTAAGATTAAGGCATACCTCAGTATGAACAGTAAAACTTACCTAAAACGGACTCCTTATATACCAGAAACCTGGAAAAACGGAAAATAAATTTCGGAACGGAGCTATTTCCCATGTAAAATTACAGTCTAAGCCGGAAGACTACCTAACGCGGGAACGGAAATATTTTTCGGGAACCATTTGCATAACTAACCTGATTAAAACGGATTACTTTATCTGTAATAAGTTACAATGTACGTATTTTAAAAAATGCAAAAATTTTGAGGGCGACTGTACTTTCACTTCCATGAACCATAAAGTCATAAACGCAATCCTTCGAGGAAAAGGAAAAACAAACCATTAGCCCTCACAACTCTCTTCCAACACACATGGTAAGTGTACAGCTGTTTTGTAGTGTGTTCATTATCAGTTTCGTTGTTACAAGTGAACAAGTACGAGTGGAAGAAAACTGTGAAGTTTGGTGATTTTTAAAAACATAGTTTGCATACACAAATTCTGTAAAATGAGTTCTAAACATAAGAATAGGAAAAAAAAATTAGCATTATTGAAGAACACGAAAGAACAAACGTACAGATCAAGAATTGACTGTGTTTTTTAAAGTGAAGAAATCTCAGGTTTATGCGATTTTTAAAAAATAACAATTAAAGACGAGTGGCTAGAGGGAAGCATGCCATGTGAAACACATCACAAAATCTACAGTGTATGACGAGGTAAATCGTGCTATGTTCGAGAGGTTTGTTAGTGCGCGCGGTAAAGGAATTCCCATTTCTGGACCATTGCTTCAGACTCGAGCTTTAGAGACAGCAAGGAAATTAGGTAAAGACAATTTCAAAGCTTCCAATGGATGTCTCGAGAGTTTCAAACTTTGCCATAACATTGTTTTGAATATTGTGTCTGGTGAAGCAAAAAATGATGTGTATATACAGACAGTTGTAGATTGGACAGGGAAAATTGAAAACAGACAGAGAAATTAGGCGATAAACTACAATTATTTTATGTTAAGTTGAAAATATACTACATGATAGATATCAGCCTGTTATTATTACATTATTACTTTCAATTCATTTTTATTATATTTTCACTGTAAACTTGTTGGACTATTTTGTAATCTCATTGTATTCAAACTCAGGCCTCTGTAAGACGGAATTCTGTGTATACGTAAAATAAATGGACGATCGCGTTCCAAATTGGAGACGTTTTACTGTATAAGATTAATTTTTCGTAATAACAGTTTGTAAAATACTGAATTATTGCATATAAATTAGCATCGTTCTTTTTTATCTTTAACTAAAATACCTAAGAGTTTACAAAGCTTAATTTCTAAAGCATAATGCAGTCATTTTATTATAATTTCAACTGGATTATGCTACATCAAACTGGTTACGCCAAAACCTGGACTTGGCTGGTTCTTGCAGTAAACTGCTCAATTACTCGAGCAAGAAACTCTTAGAGGAGACAAACCGACCTTTTTCTCAGTTCGATAGAAATAGTGTGGAGTTTTTGTCGCCGAACGTTCGTTCGCAGGTACGTGCTATTGCATTCCTCACGTTCAGAACCAGAGAGAGAGAATGCAATGTCTCTGGATATTAAACATCGCTGCTGGGAACTCTTAATTGATTTCAGCTTGCGTGCAGATATCTTGTTCCAGCAATCACAACTCTTCCGGAAGACTGCAAACGTTAATCTTTATTACCAGGAGTGCTAAAAAGGGTGTACATGTCTATTTCAAACTAGCCATAAATGTGGTAACATATAGGAGGGGAGAAACTTAGAGACAGACATGCTGAAGCGAAAACCTCTTTGGCTGCTAATTGCAAATTCATGGTTGTTTATAGAGGCGATTCTCAGCGTACGTATTCATAAAAAGTTTCATACCGAAATGTCAATGGAAATAGAGCTTTGAGATTGTCTGATACCTGTCAAAAATATTTTTATGTTTGTGTGTGTTTTACAACAACTTAAATAAGTCCAGCCTGATTCAGAGATGGCACACCAAGAAATAATGATAATGAAGAACAAGGTTTACAGCGTAACACTCTTGAACTTATTAGACAGACACTAACAGGTACAAAGGCTAAGATTAAATTTATGGGGAACAACTCTGCATCTTTAGAAGTTAAACAGGAGTAAGACCAGGAGAAGCTCTTTCTTTCTCCACTACTCTTTAATCCTGCTCCTGAAAAAGTAATTCATGAATGGCGTAAACAGAAAAGAATTCTAAAAATTAATCAAACAATAATATGAGGTAGATGGAAAATAAACATAGATTGCCTAGCGTATGCAGATGATCTAGCAATCCTAAACCGTGACATAACAGCTTAAAAGAGATTGAATTATTAAAATTAACTGCACAGAAAGTTGGTCTTCAGATATATTTCGAAAAAACTGAATAATTTCGTGCAATAAGCAACTTCGTGCACCAAAATGCGTAGAAACCAAATACCTATGGAAAAATTAAACGAGTTTCATAATTTAAAATCTAAATATACAAAATTAAGGCACTATAATATAATGATGATAGTAGGCACTACAGGCCATGTAGGTCCTTGGCCTCCCTTAAGGCATTATAACACTGTAATTAAACCAGAGTGTCTCTATAGAGTAGAAACATTAATTTTGAACAGAAAATCAGATATCGAAAATATAGAAAAAGAACGTAAAATTATTTGAAAAAAAATTAGGTCCACAAGTCGTAGGTGAAGAATACAGACTTACAACTGAAATGGAAATAAATATAGCGACATCCATGGTGAAATTGGGAAACGAAGGTTAACATTTTATGGACATATTAAACGATTAACTTTAAGTAGGCTCACAAAATAAATTATGGAATTTTATGAAAATAGAAGTAAAGAGCACAAGTAGACACTATGAAATGGATTTGTGAAGTAAAAAGTTATTTCAAATTGGCAGGAATCACTCAAGACGTGCGGCAGTACTTTCTCTCGCCTCACGGCTGCACGTACCTGGATTCGACGTCGGGACTCCTTCCTCGGTCTCCACGTGGTCTGCTGCTAGCTTTACCCTGGGCTCTAGCTGCTGTCTCCTGCATGGACTCTTTTTGGGTTCCCAGGGTGTTAAGGTTGAGACAACACAAACCAACGATAATTTCTGAACTGATTTAATTTGTCCTTACACTTGTGGGACCCAGGCACCCTTAAACAACTGCACTTTCACGGACATTTTACTGGACGCGGCATGTCGTTGGACATACCAGACGGATGTATACAACACACTTGACTGCAATGAGCAATGAGCAAAAAATGAGGGCTGAATGGGGATTTCTACCCTCTTATATACACAGCACGGCGTCACAAGGAAAAACTAAGAGGATATTGACCTGTGTAACTGTACAGTAAAACAGCTAGCATTCCATTCTATTGTCTGTCATCCGCCCTTCATAGACTGTCGTCCGGGAGTGCAGTGTTTTTCACGTATGTCTGCCCAGATTCGTTACAATATTTTACATCAAAGACTACAATTTTACTTTCACTAACATAGCTAGTTACAGTTCTCAAATTTATGTATAATTATTAAACATATCACATAGTTAAATGAATAATTTATCCGAGGACCAAAGTTCCTGTTTCAGACGACATCATAGACAGGGACGTCTTTAGAATGAAGGTGCATAAGTGGCAAGTTGACCAAGAGAACAAACCGAAGAAAAAGACTGGAACAACGTGGAAAGACGAGAGAAAGAAAGCACACAGCCAAAAAATGAGAGAACTATGGATTCATAGAAGAGCTAAGGAACGTCTTTAAGTACTTTGAGTAGTTCTACAATGAGTCATTTGCAAAAAGAGTAATTATAATAATAATTGCAAATGGAGGTAACCGAAGGACATTTGACTGTTGGTTTAATTTTTTCTCAAATCCTATATCATTACAGCTCCTAAAAGACATGACTATCGCTATATCGCGACTCCACTGTACTCTCATTGTAAGAGAATATAGTAATTTATGTATATGTATTTGCAAATTGGAAATATCTTTAAATGATATATTTCATTTGCATAAGAGTCAATTTCAGTCCCGTTTTGTTGATATCAGCAACAGAATAAGTTGAACCATTATTAAAAAAATTAAAGAACTAAACGATGCTTGAGAAACGATTGAAGAGCACTCGACATGCAAAACTGAAGAGATCTATCGACCACAACTACAAGACAAACTGAGCGAACGAGAAAACATGGAGTGGCCAATTAAGAATGGAGAGAGAACTGATCGACTGGCTCTTAAACGTTTAATGTGATTCTTATTATTGTTACTGTGACCTAGTTCTCTATTTTTTATACGTTCCCAATTTTCCAGCACGGAACTCCGCCTCTTCTCGCTTTCAGGTGTCGAACTCAGAACTCTCGTCTCATTGTGTACACAACTGCTACGGGAATTCAATGTGGAAGCAGAAGAATAAAAACGAATCGAACAATATCAGACCACGTTCGGGTTTAAACTCGATGTCACCATCTCGAAAATACACAGCGGCCCAGGAGGGACAGAGGAATTATCATTTGTACACGAGTACAGGACAGTTTAACAAGTTGTTTCAGCCTAAATAGCGAGCTATAAACAAATCTGCAACACGGGCTTCAAATCCCGTTTGGTATATTCTCTTTGCTTAAGAACGTCTCTCCAAATGTGGTGCGTGTGTTTGTAACAGTAAACCAGCCACTCCAATTCTTTTGTTTTATGAATATGTAACCTGCTTAGCGGGAGATTTGCCTTCTTCGACCATTAGCAGGCCATTTACATTTTAATACGTGAACATTCGTAAACACTGACGTCCATTATTAAAATCTTTTACAGCTTAAGTCAAATCTGAGGAATTAGTAAAACCCTGCAAACGCTGTTGAACATTTCCATTTGTTTTTAATCTTTCTGTTGTGGTTTAAACCTTAAAATATTGGTGCATTTAAGGGTGCTTTTTTAAAGTTTATAATGTTTACAAAGTGCAAACAATTTAAGTGAAATTTTTCTTTTCTCTCTCTAATACTAATAGCTATACACACCTAATAGATCCAGTGGTTTTAATGATTCCCTTTTGTTTGTTAATGTTCAATGAATTGCTAGGATCACATCAGTGCCACCGGTGTACCGGTATTTCGTACAGCAGGAGTTAATGCCAGAAAATATACTGACGTGGGACAGTCACTTTTAAGCTGAGTTATGATCAGTAGGTCAGTATCTAACCTACTGAGAGTCCAGGAGAAATAAAAACTTCTATTTCGGGGAGATATCGATATATAATTTTGGTTTGGAATGCCTTGCTTCCTCTACCTGTAATAAGTATGCGATGGAGAAGTGTAATAACATTAAAATTTATATCACGTGTCTTCGAAGCTATGACGCAGTAGCCCAAATGTCGATCAGTACGTAAATAGAGACAGGGACTGCAGGATAACAATGCTGTTGCCAATAGTTACGGACACTCATTCAGGCGGGAATCAGGGTGAAGAAGTGTCCCTTAGCTTGCTATAGAAGGATATAACTTCCACATTTATCTAACCAGCACTAGATTCCACCATGTCTCTATAACTGCCTTTAAACTAATTTAGAAACAATGTGAACCAATGACCGAAGTTTTACTCAGAAGGAATTATAATTTGATAGGTGTAATAATAAATAATAGTAAACCCTAGCGCAACAGCCTTGAGAGGACCAAGGCCCACCAACCCGACTGCCGGCCTTCCACCCACTAACGCACCGATACGGGAAGGAGATGTGGTCAGCATCTCGGCATCCCTCAGCCTGAACGTTGGCTTTCGTGACGAGGGCCGCTTACCTAGCGTAAGCTCCTCACTTTCCTCACGATGCTGAGTGGGCACCGGTCCTATACCCGGGACTTAAAATCCACACCCCATGGTGGGATCGAACCCGGGCCGCTTTCCATGGCCAGGGACCAAGACATCTTAGCCCACTACGCCCCGGCGCAGGACTTTGATAGGTAGAAAATTTGTCCAATGTAACCTGAATAGTTGCACGAATGTGTACAATGAGACAAGTCTGAATCTACCTATCCAAATCATGAATACTTTTTTTGTATGTTTGATTTTTGGATTATTATAAAATAAATTTTAAATTTTATATATTTGTTATGGTTATTATAAAGATGTTTTTTAATGTATTTAGTATGTATGAGGGTCTTATCTTTGTATGATATCATTAAATGAGTTGATATGAATGTTGTAAATGATTTTGTTGTGTTAATAAGAAATTTTTAATTTTTAAATTTTGTATGATCAGATGAGATGAAATGAGTGTATTGTATGATTGGTTTTGTATTGTAAATTTTTTAAATTTTTATCTTATTAGTTAAGATGAATTAAATATGTTGAATAAATTAATTTTGTTTGAAGTATTTATGTAAAGTATATTGGATAATTTTGATGAGTAGATGATATGAGATAAATAATTGGTAAGAAGAGGTAAATGTTATTTTAGTTTAAATTAATAATATAGAATATTTTTATTTTGTTTAAGTATGTTCTGAATATGATAATAAGTTGATGTGAATATATATATATATATATATATATATATATATATATATATATATAGAATGTGTAGAAAAATTATATGATATGAATTTTGTTAGATAAATTTTTAAAATTGTATGAATGAGATGATTGAAATAAGTTATTTAATTTGATGTTATAAAGTTTTGATTTAAATGAGTTTTGAAGTTATTTTGTAGTTTTAATTGTAAATTATTGTGTGATATTTAATACCGGATGCCGGTATATTTTTCTTTTTTTGTAGTTGTAGATATTTAGCTGGCTGCCAGTTAAATTATTTACTGGATTCCAGTAATTTTGTAGTTAATTTGAAATTGGTAGTGTTTCTATGATTTTTTATTTAAATTGTTTTATTTTTTGTTTATATTATCTGAAAAATGGTTATATAGTTTGTTGTTTTTTGTTTAATAAATGTAAAATTTGGAAATTACGTCCCGGTTATAGTAATTAGGTACCGGGACGGAGAATTTTCAGATTTTATTTATTTATTTATTTATTTATTTTATTTATCCAAATCATAGCCTACTCACGGCAATTTACCTAACAGTGATATGTATAAAGCCTAGGAGTTAAGTACTTAAAGCATAGTAAGTCGGCACAAAATATGCTATCTCATAGTGGTTTACCGGGAAACATACGAGTTAGTTGGAGAATTTATGTCATGTTGGCATGTTGGCCATGGTAGCTTAGGTTTAAGACAACCGGACGGAGACCAGGAGATCTATGACATTAAATTTTCAGTCTGACTCTACCTTTTCAAATCTTAGCCTACGCACGGCTAGTGTGGAAGAATGATTAATTCCCAATTTTTTCTATACCTTATATTTTTATTTCAGTTTCGAAAGCTGAACATAGAATAATGTTACAGAGCAGCGGCGGTGGCAGCAGGAATTGCAGAGTGCACAGTGACCCTGGCACCTTGGCCGTAAGATCCTACTTGAGTTCAGTGAAGAGAACCCGGGCTTAAAAGCCCCACGCTGCGATCGAATCTTGTAATGAACGTAATCAGAGCTACCATACTCTAGCTTATTGCGCCATCGCAAGAACTTAATCCCTAAACGAGACTCGAACTCGGGACATATTGAGCTTGATGCATGAAAGGTATTATGAAGCGTGAGGTAAAACAGTAACGGGGGATGGGAGAACAACATACATACGTTTGTGGTTCAGTTTTCAAAGAATCAATTGGCCGATTGAATATGTAGGCAAGTATATGGCGCCAATAAGTGCGACAAAGTTAGGAAATAAATTACGGTTTGTCTTATCTAGATGTTTGGCGCTTCTCCAAATTACAGCTTTTCTGTAGCCGTTTGCTGTTTCAAGATAACGCTAAATTCGAAAGTCTCAAACGGCCGTATAACCACAGCTATACCTAACAACATCCATGAAATGATCAGCTCGTTTAGTAACATATTAACAGCAGTGTCATTGATATATCAAATTCATTTCTACACCCAATGTCGTTTATTTTTACATCCCTCCCACAAACTATTTTAATCGCTAGGTGAGATTGATGACATACTTTTGCAGAAACGGTTTCACATCAGTGACAAGGCGAACTATCAAAGCGAGGGAAACTCCAAATAACAATTTTCATTAAAATAAGAGAGAATAATGACTCAAAGAACTAAATCTACTCTTCAGTACTCTTTCCATTATAGAGTCACACGTAGGGCCTTCTTGTAAGACTCCTCACATTACAAGCAGACATATTCCTGCTTCCCCTCTCCACTCAGATGTTGCAATTTTTCCTACAGCTGGCCCACACCGCGTCAACTGTTAGCCTAACATGGAGAATGTATGCAATTCACACTTTTGCTCGTAATAACTTAAAACTTAACAAGAATTTCCGTTTGTCACAACTAAATACTAATCTACTTAAAATACTAAAAGATATAGGAATATACTTACAGTTGTATTTGAAAGCGCCACACACACACACACACACACACACACACACACACACACACACACACACACACACACACAGACACACACACAACACACACATACACACACAGACACACACACACAACACACACATACACACACACACATACACACACAGACACACACACACACATACACACACACATACACACACAGACACACACAGACACACACACACAACACACACATACACACACACACATACACACACAGACACACACACACATACACACACACACATACACACACAGACACACACACACATACACACACACACATACACACACAGACACACACACACAACACACACATACACACACATACACACACACATACACACACAGACACACACACACACATACACACACAGACACACACACACACATACACACAGACACACACACACACACAACACACACATACACACACACACACATACACACACAGACACACACACATACACACACACATACACACACAGACACACACACACAACACACACATACACACACACATACACACACACAACACACACATACACACACACACACATACACACACACACACAGACACACACACACACACACACACACACACACACACACACACACAACACACACATACACACACAATTTCTTCACGTGTTACAGAGACGTCATGTGACAAAATCTCTCAGTGCTTCCTAACTATCGTAGAGTCGCAATTGCTTCCGGAAACCTATGAAACATGGTGTTCAAGGTTACGAATGCGTAAACAGAGAAATGTTCAGTATTGAATGAGCTCGTGGAACTAGTCACTCGAATCTAAGTAGCTGTAAATTTATCCACAGCAACAAGGTGTTCGCGAATAAATTTTGAAAATATATCCAAAGCAAATAAAGTATTCTTTGGTTCTAATTTGCTTGTTTTTACTCTTTATTTATTTCTTTTTATACCTCGTATTTATAATTTCTATCACTGGTTGGAAACCTGCAATGAACCGTTGGAAGCGCTGCTTCTCAGATTTTGCAGAAGAAAAAGAAGGAAAACAAAAATATTCATGCCAAACAATATTTTATTTGCTCTGGATACATTTTCAAAGTTTATTCACGAACATCCGCGGTGCTACGGACAGTTTGACTGCTAGTTAAATTCAAGCGAGCTCATTCAATATTGAATATTTCTGTATTTACTCATTAGTAACCTTGAATATCATTCTTCGTAAGTTTCCGGAAGCAATCGCGACTCTTCGATAGTTAGGAAGCACTGACAGGTTTCATCACGTGAAGTCTCTTTAGTGTGTGAAGACTTTTTTGTTTTGTGTTATGTGGCGCTTTTAAATACAATAGTAAGTATATTTCAATAGCATTAGCAATAGTATTTTACGTTGATTGGTATTTAGTGATGACAAATAGGAAATTCTTGTTAAGTTTTAAGTTATTAGCAAAACTGTGTGAATTGCATACTTTCTCCATTTTAGGTTAATAATTCACTCGTGTGGGCCAGGGAATATCTGAATGGAGAGGGAAAGCAGGAATATGTCTGCTTGTAGTGTGAGTAGTCTTGCAATGCAAGAAGGGCCTGCGTGTGAATGTACAATATTAAAGAGCAGGGGCGGCTCGTCCTTACGTGCTGCAGTGCTGCAGCACGCTCTTTTCTGTTTTATAAATCACATTGTAGAGATTTTAAAAGACCATGTAAATAACAATGCATTACTGTAAGTAAAAGAAATCGAGTAGGATCAATAATGAACTCTTAATGCATGAAAAGTACCTGCGTAACTAATAGAAACGCATCCTTGACTTCAACCTGCTGAGAACCAGCAAGCTTGGTAATCAGTTATTGCGCATGCAATAACTTCCCCTCTTGCCTCCCTGATCTTCTAAGTTCCCTAGATTTTCGCACAAATGCGTGCTGCATCTAAGTGTTGTGCGGTGATCTTTAGCTACACTGTGAAGCAGGGCCACCAACACTCCTAGTTACAGCTGTAGAACTTGAATATGCATTGGATATTATTTAACAATCTATCATTGTTTTATATCTTAGTTATAGAAACTAATTCCATCCTTCTTACGTAAACAGATCGAATACCTAATGGTTATTAAATCGCAGGGCAGATTGTGATGCACCTATCATGTTGGCACGATACTACATTCCCGCGACCATAACGAGAATCCCTCATAACAAGTGCATATGGTTCGCGAGCTCGCATTGTATCCAAGTATTCCTTTATGTAACGTTATTTAGTGGTTGATATCAGTTTCTTTATTTTGTGTGAGAGTGTGAAACGTGTTATAAATTCACTTTATTCAGTGTAAGAGTAATTTAATATTACGAAAACTTTAACCAATAAATAATGAACGTGGTTAATGAACTTCTGAAAACTCCCTTTTCAAGGAGAGCATTAGAAGAAAGGCTTAGTATAAAACTGTTAGGGAGACCAACACCCGATCTAAACATTGAGCAAACAGCGAAAGGAAGTAGAAATTCTGTTTATACCATGAAGAAACCTCGGCGAATGGACTTCAGTTTTCGGATCTAGGTGATTTGAATATACCTTTTTCCGCAGCACGCTGTAACTTTTCGGCACGAGCCACCTCTGTTTAAGAGTATTACAGAGTAACCTTAGATTTTTTTTTGAATAATCATTCTCTCTTATTTTAATGAAAATAAGTATTTGGATCTTCCCTCTCGGACAGTCAACCCTCACCACTGCTATGTACCTAATTGCTATCAGACGTTACTTTACAAAATTACGGCTTGGAAGTGTAAGTTACACAAATTTTTGTTACTAGATATTAGTTCCACCAGCTTTATTTTTATTGAAGGAAGAAATCCCTATCCCAAAATCTTACCCAATCAAATCTTTTAAACAAGACCCGAATATTCCAGATAAGTAGAAACACAAATTTACACAGTACCCCACCGAAGATCCCTGGAATTGCTGAAAAGCCAGAAAGATGAAAATAAACCAAAAGGATATAGGGATTAAAACACGAGAGAACATAAGGTAAAGGAAAAGGAAGTTTCTCTGTTCTTTGTTTATCCGTGTGTTCTTGATTCTCTTTTGACAGTTTTTATAATCCTTTTTAACAGTTTGCAGAGATTCACGGCCAGTAATAAAACCATTAGATTAGTTTGAGAAACGCCAGTGTTTTGTCGACGCCACTGCTGCAAGCTCGCCTGGATGTAATACCAGGAGGCCTGCCCACAGGAATAATAAAGAAGGCTTAAGGCAAAGAATACGGTCTTAGTACAATGCTGGGCCTGGGTTTAATTAAGTTGCATCAGCATTCTGACAGTTTTCATTCTCTTATATTAAACAACGTCACGCAGCAATATCTCTCCTACATGGCTGGAAAACAGATACTAATAACATATTATGAATGTGCTCTTCGCCAATTTAAAACTCTGATATATTATACTCATAAGACTTCTATACCATGTCTCAACTAGAACGATCTTGTGGTAAACATATAGGAGGTGAGAAACAGAGAAAGGCATACTATAATACAATAATCTTAGGCTGGTGATTGTTGGAGGCTATTTCATCTGTGATTATTGAGTTTAATTTTATTGACTACATTTAGTTATACGAAGGTGGTTGAATAAGTACCCGTGTTAAGAATGAAGACGCCAGTTTCTCGAACACAAATTATTTATTTCTCAACAGAGTCCCCTTTTAGGGATATACACTTCTCCCAACACTTCTGCCATTTTTTAACCAATCCAAAAATAAGGATTGTCAAGCTCTACAAAATACGCCTCAGTCTCTATGATGAACTCATTTTATACATATTTTTTCTTGTAAGCCATTTTTTCTTGTTTGGGAACAGGAGAACATGGGAGGAGGTGTACCAATTCATGCAGTTTTGGAGGCGAGGACTGCGAATGAATGTGCCGGGGCATTATCGTGGTTAAACAGAACTTTCTTCTTCGCCATATGGGGCCATGTCTCCTTCAACTTGTCGAATTGGGCCAATAACTCACTGCAGTATGCTCCAGTAATCGTTTTTCCTTTTTCCAAAAAGTCAATGAGTATGACACCTTCGCATCCAATGTCGCCATCGCTTTTCCGGCCGATGAGACTGTCTTTGCCTTCTTTGGAGCAGATTCTCCGGAAGCAACTCATTGTTTTGATTGTTGCTTGCTTTGCAGAGTATAATGATGAATCCAGGTCTCATCGAAAGTGACAACTCGATAGCAAAATCTTTCGAATTTTGCTTAAACAGCTTTTGAAAGCTGCACCCGCTAGTCCACTGCGAGCAAACGCGGCACTCATCGGACCGACAACTTTCTCACCTCTAATTTATCGTGCAAAATATGAGTTGTCCTTCCCGTCGATACATCTATGGCCTATGCCACTTCGCGAACTTTCGTTCGACGGTCAACGAGAATCATATCGTGGCCTTTTTCAATGAGTTCCTCGGTAACCATATCTGCAGGACGTTTTGGGTGCTCCTCGTCAAAAACGGATGCTCAACCACGTTAAAATTCGTCATACCAATATCTAACAGTCGCCATAAAAGGCGATAGGTCTCCATAAAAAGCATCCAATTTCACTTTTGACTCCTCGCAAGTTTTCCCATCTAAAAGTAAAAAGCAAATCACTGAACGATACTGCACTTTTTCAATGTTAGCAAAAACACTTGAACAACTTTTGAAACAGGGGTACTTATTGAACTGCCCCCCTTTTTTGTAATTTACGTCCTCCAACGTTAAGTTATATCGGACGGTGAATGAATTGGATGAAATGATTCTCAAATGAGTCCAGGGTCCATGGAGCTAACAGTTACCCCACATTCGTCCTGAAGGATAAGGGCAGTTCAAAAAGTACCCGTGTCAAGAATGATTATTGAACTGCCCTTATATAAACATTTACACAGATTAACTTCGCAGTTACTTATGGTACAAGTTTATGAAGTGGTAGTTGATCCACGAGTGAAAGGTTTGAGTGTGTAAATAAGTCCTGATTCACTACTAACCGTACAATGTTTTATCCAACATATACCTTAATCATTAAAAAGGTTTATTGCTTTTAATTAAACTATAATAAAATATTAAAAATGTTTATAATGCTATTAAACATACAAAGTTAATTCGAAATTCGAAGTCATTCCATAGTACTAGACGTTATACCTGCAAGCAAGTGTGCTATCATTGGCGAAGCGTGCAATGAGGTGCTGAAAGAATTTCAGGAGAAAGAGAAGAGAAACAAGAAAATGCATGCCAAAAATTTTTTATTTATTTAATTAGTTGCTATGGATACATTTTGAAAATTTATTCATGCATGCCAAAAATTTTTTATTTATTTAATTATTTGCTATGGATACATTTTGAAAATTTATTCACGAACTGCACGGTGCTGCGGACTATTGCGCAGCAGCTTAGATTCGTGACTATTTTTTATTTTACGTCCTCCAACGTTAAGTCATATCGGACGGTGAATGAATTGGGTGATATGATGCTCAAATGAGTCCGGGGTCCAAGGAGCTTAGAGTTACCCGACATTCGTCTTGAAGGATAAGGGAAAACCTCGGAAAAACCTTATCCAGGTATCTGACCCTGACCGAGATTCGAACTCAGGACCTCTTGAACGTAAGGCAGACACGCTACCATCTACGCTACCAAGGCGGGCAAAGATTCGAGTGACAGTTCCCCGAACTCATTCAATATTTTATTTCTGCATTCGTAACCTTGAACACCATTCTTCGTGGGTTTCCGGAAGCAATCGCGACTCTTCGATTGTCAGAAAGCACTGACGTATTTTGTCACGTGAAGTCTCTCTAAAGTGTGAAGAAAAGATTATTTTCTTGTTTTTGTTTTATGTGAAGCTTTTAATTACAACCAAGTATTTTTCAACAACATTAGCAATAATATTTTACGTATTTTGGTATTTAGTGATAACAAATAGGAAATTCTTATGAAGTTTTAAGTTATTAGCAAACGTGTGTGAATTGCATACATTCTCCATTTTAGACTAGCAGCTCACGCGCTGTGGGCCAGGAGCACCTGAGTGGAGAGGAGAAGCAGGAATATGTCTACTTGTAGTGTGAGCAACCTTGCAATACAAGAGGAACCCACGTGTGACTGTATGTGCAATAGAAAGAGTACTGAGGAGTAGCCTCAGTTCTTTGAGTCACTAATCCCTCTTATTTTAATGAAAATTATTATTTGGAGCTTCCCTTGCTTTGAAAGTCACACCTCACCTCTGCGTACTACAAAAATTTCTACAAAGAATTAGGATTACTAAGGGGAGGTATCGGCATCGAAACCTGCGGTTTATTGTGCCTAAGCCCCTAGTGGGCCATCCCCGGGAGGAAGGATGAGGTTAGAGTAGATAGAGGCAGCCGTCTCGGAGTCACGTCAGTGCAGAGGGCAGGGTGTCTACAATTGTCCGGTTGGAAACTCCCCGGCAGGCCAGTATAATCGGCATTCCATCGTGGTTCTGAAATTGCCCACCAATACGGCCTGGAGACCGGAAACCGTCCTACCGAAGGAGGAAGTGTTTACCAGGCGCATATAATTGTGCCATGTCGCGCCAAAACACCGCCGACACTTCCACCCTGAAAGAAAGACGGATGAGAGATGGTGTGAAATGATAATGGAAATTTGGGAGATGTAAGTAACCTATCATTTGCCTAGCGACCCGGGAAACCCTCCGAAAACACCTCATGGGTCAGGTAGGTCGGCCACGGAAATCGAATCCGGACCTCTCCCTGACCCGCCCCACTCGGTTATCTTAATTTTCTTTTAATTGTGTGCCTTGTGTCTGTTTTTGACTATTTATCCAAATTCTGTATTTCCTGTCCTTTACTTATCTTGTATTTGCAATTCGTATTACTATCACTTTAGTTCAGTTTCCCTTAACCTCACCTTTCAATTTATACTTTTTCTTTCTCCTTAAATACAGTTTTTAAACATTTCTCGCCGCTATTATCAACTTCTCTTGTGATTCTGTACAAGGCAGATACCTAAATCTAATCATCCACAGACCGTGCAGCTCTATTCTCGGTATAAAAGTAAATATGCATCTGTCTTTGTGAACGCAGTATCCCGAGGAATATTACATTCATTTCTTGGATGTTTACACGCTTCTGTGAATCATTTTTCAAGGAAGGTTGGGTATGAAATACTTTTAATGTGATTCAGTTAGCACAAATACATGCCAAGCAAGATGAAAAAATTTAATAACCGCATTTATTCAGTCGTTTGTTAATTTAGAAAATAAATGAGAGCTGCAAACGTCACCAGCGTCACCTAGAGTTATTTTTGTAGCTATGTTCATAACTTGTCATGAGTAATTAATATGCAGTTTAGTAAATAAACCTATAAATCATACGTTTTCCACAGGCTCCCATATAGATATTACAGTTCTGTTTTGAGGTGATGCGTGTATGAGGTGTAATTATTACATCTGATTAATATAATGTTTATCCAATACTTGTAAAGTTGTGCTTTAATAACATAAATTAACCTACTAAAGTAACACTTTAATATTAAGGACGGATAAAATTTCACTTTAACCACTGTATAAATAAAAGACAATCACTAGTAGAAATGACTAGCCAACATCGATTGTGTTATATTAGGTATTAGCCAGTCGGCCTTGGTCTATACAGCCCTATATTCCAGAATATAAAGTTACTAATAATTTTACTATTCTATTATAGTTTAATTAAAAAAGAGTAAGCCTTTTAATGATTACAGAAAGTGTTGGATAAAATATTGTATGCAATAGTGAATAAAGACTTATTTATACATTCGCGGAAATTAACAAACTTATGGATAAAATATATCTTGCTCCACTACCACCATAAGTAGTTATTATACTATGTTACAAAATTCAGCTTATAGATTTATTGAAGTATGAAATTTGCATAATATAAATTCTTGTGTTAATAAAAATGATCCACGGTTGTATTACTTTTTGTATCGTACCTTTCTGTCCAAAATTCTTCGGATTTAAAGCTTTAAAAGCTTATTTTTCAAAATTTAAACTATTAGGTTGTCTCATAAGTAATGTCGGCTTTTTATTTTCGGTATCCTGGAAAGTTTATTGTATTTCTTTGGTTTGGAAATTCTATTTACAGGATGCCACGATAGTGTTGGGTACTATATGCGCAAGACTTCTTGAGCGTTCGAGTCACAAGTCCTCGTTCGGTAGGTTTCGCCTATTTCTGTAAACACAGATGTCAACTTTGAAACAGGAAATGCGCTACACACTGTGACATCTAGTGGCTAATATGCAAAGCTTTCACACATACGCCTTTTCATTTTGAGCAATTTTGAGGTTAATTATTAGCTAACCAGTTTACAACAAATCTAAAAGCAACACGTATGCTGTCGATGTTATGGCTGTCGAAAGGGGACACACTATTATTCGTTTACCTCCGTATAACTGTAACCTGAATGCAATTGGGCTGGCATGGGCAAAAATAAAGAATGTTTTCAAAGTACGCAATATTAACGAGAGCCTAAATGTAGGAAACTTGCTATATAAGCGACGGATTGGGAAGGATACTGCAAGAAGGTCCAGGAGGTGGAAATGCATAATTGGAGAGATGATGATGATGATGTAATAGAAAATGCAACTGATGAAATTATTAACACATCAGAGGATACCAGCGATGAAAGTGACGCAGTAGACTTGGAAACCGAAGGATCACAAAGCGAGTAAGTGTTTATAGGTGTCATAATATCTGTTTTCTACTTTTATGTGTTTCTAACAGTAAATATATAAGCATACAGCATATAGGATGGAGTTCAGTTGACTGACACATCTCATACCTTCGGCGCAAATCTTTACTTATCTTACCGCAATTTGGCTGAATTGTGTTTTTCTAGGTTGACCACACTGCAAAAACAAGAGAATGTTAGCTCTTTCTTCTTCCTCTCTGCCCGCACCACACCGTAATTCCAGCGCTCAAGAAATCTTGCGCTTATAGTACATCAGTCCTCGGTTGTTAATAAAAAATCACAAAATGAAGATAACAAACTTTGAACTTAGGATCCTTCTAAAACAGTGCTAGAAAGAAGATTATAAAGCCGCTGCCCAGCTCGAAGAATAGTGAAGTGGAAGGAGAAGGTGTTGTGTGGCACAAAATGGTTCCAACGTTTCAACAATGGAGAGGAAAAACTGAAGACATTCTAGAAGATCTAAATTATGGAATATTGAGGATACACGCCAAGTTTTTCAAGAAAATCCGCAAAAAGGTACCCATAGGTTTTCATAAGAACTTGGTGCTCATTAAGAAACTTGGTAAATCATACAGAAGCTGTATATGAACCTCATGAACTGACACCTCAACCGGCTGAACGTCGAGTGGATATCCGTCGTCAGCTTTTCCGTAATCCCATGGACTATAGATTTGTCAGGAGCATTGTCATTTGTAATGAAAATGGGTATATTACCGAAACCCTGATGCCTCGAAACAGTCACTTGACACCCACCAACCTGCCAAAATCATCGTTAAAAAAGTTTGTTCCCAAATTAATGTGGTGTGTCTGGTGGAATTTTCAATTTGTGATCACTGGGAATTTGTTCCAAATGGGTGGGGATTGATGCGCATCTTAATTCTCAACAATTGGAACAAGTTCATGAAATTTTGAGACAGAGATACCCAATATTAATTAAGCTAAATAGGGTTCTATTGCAACAGGACAATGCAACGCTCCATACTGCAGGAACAACCATGGAACAAATTCAGGAATTGGGAGGAATCGAACTGCTACCTCATCCAGCATACAGCCCTGAACTCGCACCATCAGATTAGCATCTTTTTCAATCCGTGGCCCATTTTCTACATGGAAGAAATGTTGACAACATTGTAGCAAGTGGGTGTCGCCGAATTCTTTTCATCAAAACCAGAGATAATAAACCTCGCTGAACGATGGCTCAAGACAATAAAATCTAATGGTCTATATTTTGAAAGTTAGTTAATTGTTTGTCAGAAAACATTTCATATAATTTATTTTCATAAAAAAATACATTATTTATTGAGACTATTTATATTACCATTATATATAGGAACTTTCTCTTACTGAGCCAGTACATAAATGTTGAAACGATTAGTGAAGTTTTTAGTGTGCAAAAGTGTTAAAAAAGGTATTTGCAAGAATGTAAGATATAAAGTAATAATTAATAAGCAAGTATCTATCCATTTATACTTTCAGTTAATAAGTGAAAGAAGATGCTTTTTTAAGCGTTGGACTCCATATTGTTTCCTTCAAAGAAAATGTACATGTTTGAATATTTTTTTACAATTTTATGTAAGTTTTAATCGCTACTAACACCTTAAACACGTTAAATTCGGGAATATTCGCTTAGCATTTGTTAATATTTCTTACTTAACACCTTCAGTTGGTTCCTCTCATTTAAATATCACCAACACAACCAATATGTCAGTTTGCAAGACTACCTACGTAAGTGGGGCTTTACCGTTACTTTGTACAATAGACAGCTTTTAAATCTAATTGAAGACATCCCGCTTAATATTCGAGAAACGTGAAATCAAATTATTATAGGAGATTAGTTTATTCAGAGTAGCTATTTAGATTCATGTCTCTAACGCGTCAGAAAACTAGAAATAGATATTTGACGTTCTGCATATAACCTCTAGCATGGTACTAAATAAACCTTCAGAGTTTTATACTGTATAAGTCTGCATCACTTTCTTCTCTTTTTGAAAACAGAAATAATATGTGATGTGCAGAAGTAACCCAAAAATTGGCACGCAGGTACTGCCAGAACTCCATGTGTATTTCCCAGTGTACTGCAATTATAATTTAATCAATACATTAATGAATATTGGAACATAATTTAATGCTTAATTATCTCAGCGAGTTCATTGATTTCCAATGTTTCGTCACTTTTTTTAACTATAATAAACAGCGGTTGCGTCTTCCCTTTTATGTTGCATAAGGTTTCGTTTAACTTCATTCCTGCATTAACTTGTGTCCTTGCTTTCTTCTAATTGACTCTGGTGTTGCGACCATGTGTTTACTAGAGTAACTCTGAGTAAGAGATAAAAGAAGTTTTAATATTTATAAGTGCCCTGGAAGACTCTCATTAGCAAGAAGTGAACTAAACCTGACTCTATCATAAATATTCTTTTTTTATGTGATAACCCAATCTAAGTTGGTTATACCTTTATGCTTTTATAAATATGGATTATAATCACCATTCATTTAAGTCACCTTATTCTGTATGCCTTTTCTCTCTAATGAGCCCATGTAGGACTACACAAAGTACTTAGAGACGTTTCTTATCTCTTCTAAGAATTCAAAGTTCTCTCATTCTTTGGCTGTGTGCTTTCTTTCTCTCGTCTGTCCACGTTGTTCCAGACTTTTTCTTTGGTTTGTCCTCTTGGTCAATGATTCCTGCCAATTTTAAATCATTTTTACTTCACCAATCCATTTCATAGTGTCTACTTGCGCTTTACTTCTATTTTCGTAAAATTCTATAATTTGTTTTGTGATCATGTTTGAAGTTAATCGTTTAATATGTCCACAAAATTTTAGCCTTTGTTTTCTAATATCAAAATGGATATCCTTATAATTTTTGTTTCCGTTTTAATTCTAAGTCTGTATTCTTCACCTACGATTTATGGACCGACTTAAAATAGTTATATTTGTGCGTTTTCTATATTTCCAATAACTGCTTTTCTGTTGAAAATTAATGTTTCTGATCCATAGAGGCACTCTGGTTTAATTACAGTGCTATAGTATCTTAATTTTGTATTTTTAAACGTATATTTTTATTACATATGTTTTGAGTAAGCCGATATGCTGTTTACAGTTTTTGGCATCTGCTTTTGTTTGCTTTAGTTTCGATTCCATGTATGCTGTAATTAACAATAAGTTAACGCACCTCAAGTTGCTTATTCTTTGGGTTTTTTTTAATTAATGATTTGTCGAAGTTACTTATATAATAATTTTTAAATTCTAGAAAGTAACGCGAGGATATAGGGCAACTGTAACAGTCTAATATAATAGTTGTAGGAATAAACCAAACAAATTCCAACGCTTACACGCTAAGAAATAAGATACTTTCTTATAAGAATGATGCCTTTTTCTTAGTACAGAAGGTTACATGTTGTTAATCTAAGCTTATAATTCTAAAAGAAAAAACTTTCTTGGTAAATTTATATTTTCATCACATTTAGAACAAAATAAATCTTTTAAAAAAAAGTAACCGTGAAAAATACCAGTCATTTGGAGAATTTAATATCATGTCGGCACGTTGGCCATAGTACCTCAATGGTTAGAGTGGCTGGATGGAAACCAGAAGATCCGGGGTTCAAATCCCGGCTATGGCATTGCATTTTTCAGTCTGGCTCTACATTTTCATAGTGCGTCCTACACACAGGTAGTGTGAAAGAACAATTAATTTCTAGTAACAGTGAATGTTGTACTTACCCACAACGGAAAGATTGACGTAAGAGTTACGTGTTGGAAGTCCCTGCAGATCCACACGACAGCGATATGACCCTTGGTCAGTCTCCTTGACCTCCTGTAGCACCAAATGCCAGGTATCCACTTCTTTACGAAAATACACGCGGTTATCCAAAGTCTTGTCTGCCCAATGGGTACCCTTGTCCGGGGTCTCCACTCCGCGTGCATCTAGACTGCAACATAGGAAGGCCGAACAAACAAATATAAATTTAACGTCCTTTTTAACCTGGTAACACATGAATGACATGGGTGAAATGTTCAAATGAATCCGAGGACCCTATAGCAAACCTTCTCAAGGGAGTGACTGTAATGTCAAAACAGCTGCCATACAAATGTTTATAAATAGATTGTGATTACTTCACGAGTTGTTTGGAGGGTGTGATGTTTGATTCTATATGAGAGCAAATATAATTTCATGTCATAATTGAAATAAGCCTAGATCTGCTTATGGATTTTTAAGGTAGCGGTCCGCCAATTAGTGGACTAACACAATCGTTTGAGTGTTTTTATAAGCAGTTCCAAAAGTAAAACTACACATGTGTACAGTCACATAAAAATTGTCCATTCTTTTTGAGTTTGTTTTGATATAATCATTAACTTTATGGGTACACGGTGGAGACGAGATTATCCTGGAAGTGAATTGCATTGATACGAGTTAGGTCAGTAGTTATTATAGATATAGCGTTCAACAGTATTGTTACATTCCATGGCTGAATGCACGTAGGAGGGAGGGTATCATCTAGAACTGCGGCGCTGAATTAAAGGAGGAAAGGGGAGGTTGAAATCACCTCGTTCCACCCGCAGCGATAGAATCGCGCGTTTAATTGGTTACTAAGTTCCAGTGGCGGAACATCGTTATTATTCTGCCGTATAGGAAATCATAAGCGTTCGGACTCATAGTTTACTCCTTACTAACTAGTGTTTCTTAGGATGACTTCTGTAGCACCAGTTATGTTTCACAAGCTCTGCAATATGTGGTGCGAAATACGAAGTGCACAGTCTCAAAATATAAGCAAGGTGATCGTCTCTGATCTTGCTGCGATACTCACTTTTAATATAGTTCATCTTTGAAAACATCTGTTCGCAGATATACGTAGAGTCAAAGACTGCCATTAAATTATATACAAACAAACGTAATCTCTGATAATCAGTACAGGACAAAGATTTAAATAATTCCCATCCTTCCTTCTCTACTGTCGTAGAATTTTACAGTAAAAGTAGTTCCATTTGTAGCTCGTGTGGGCCTCACTACATGAAAACTTCAAAGGAGTGCAAAATAATGGGATATTTGTCTCAATTTTTTATATCTTCAGATTGCGAAGGGAATGTGTCATGTAGTTGCTTTAGAAGTTCTGCATACTTTTGTAGAAGTGTGACGTTTATTGTGAACACGAAACGCAAACAAGATAAATGATATAAATCTGCAACTACCAGTTGTCCTTCCTACAGTCGTAATTGTGACATAAGTAAGATATTTAATTCATCATGAATCCCGCTCAGAAATACAATTAACCGCGCCTCGTCAGTTCTGTCCACCGATTCGTGCAGGGCTAAAGAAAAACATGTTAATGACCTTACTTTGTCCTTTAATTGCCCTTCCAAATCACAATGCAATTGTTCTGTGCGTCTCGTTACTGTGCCTCGAGAGAGACAGACTGATGCAAATAAATCGACTAAATCAGGACAAAATTTCTTCGCAGCAACTAGCATGCTTTGCCTGATAAATTCGCCTTCACTAAATGGTTTCATTTTTTTTTTCTAATAAGTCCCGCCAGCTTATAAGAAAGCTGTACAAAATTTTCAATATTAGGGTCATATTTAACAGTTTTTGTGATCTGGCTTCACCTAGAACAAAGATACACTAAACGTTAGTAGCAAGGCCACTGTCCCTCGCTGTCTTGGTCATTGGTGTGGGGAAAACAACACGTTTAGGGGAAGGAAACGTGTGCTGTACAATTGAGCACGTCTGATCTAGTGGCCGCGCCGTGGCTCAGTGGTTAGACCGCTTGGCTCTCACCAAGGCGACCCGGGTTCGATCCCAGGTGACCGCAAAGTGAGATTTGTGGTGGACAACACGGCGCTGGGGCGGGTTATCTCCGGGTCCTCCGGTTTCCCCCGTCATCTCATTCCACCGGTGCTCCATCTTCATCTCATGTTTCATCAGTGTCACCGCCTGCGGTGCCGTATGTAGTAAAAGCAGGCGTTAAACACTACACATTTCATTTTTACGTCTGATCTAGAACGAGGAATCACACTTTTATTGACTTTCTTCTATAATATTACCAAATACTGCATTCAAAATAAAATAAAAATATCAAACATTATATCGTTCCATAATTGCATCATTTAATACCAGACATGTCATTACTGGAGCAGGAATTTTAGGTTTTAATCTATCTTTTCCTTTTTAGTTAACAAAGTCAAGTTACATATTTGTTTCAAGCTTCCTGAAACAACGTGTGCATTTTTATATTCAAAATTGCATTTCCTGCGCGATGTCGTCGTAGGATATGGCAATATGCTTTGGTTCTCCGCCACCGAAAGCGCCCGGGTTTGATACCACCATTGGGAAATGCGGATTTTAAGTCCCAGTATACGACCGGTGTCCACTCAGCATACTGAGGAATTTGAGCAACCACAATAGGTAGCGAATCTCTGTCAAGAAAGTAAACTTTCCGGCTGGAGATGCCGAGATACTAACCCCATCTCCCCGTGACGGTTGGATGATCGCCCACAGCGTCCTTGTGTATGTGGGCGTGAGACCGTCAGTCGGGTTGGCCGGCTCTGGCCCGTTTTCAGGCATTTAAGATTTGTTTTATACCTGAAGCTATTCTCTGGTTGGAAAGTAGTAGTTTATGATACTTTAGCGATATAAAAAGCATTACGGATCACTCAGCGTTACATACTCGTTTCAGCTGCCAAAGATGCTTGAATTCAATCGTGGTTTTGAAGATATGATAGCCATAAATTCGATTTTATAAGCAAAAAACCATACTGGAACATTACTTCCGGAACCTGCTGCATTAGCATCAGTGCCGTACACTTCAGTGACGTTATGTTCCCTTCTAAAAAGTTTTCTTCGTACAAGAATGTATTACCCGAGTACAGGAAATCGTTGACATAAAATGTGGGTGCATATCTCCTAAAATGATAAAAGTTAACCCACAGTTATACAGTTACACAGTTGAAACAGTAAAACCTTTTCCCCGAATATTTTTGACGAATATAATTTCATAATGTTAACTTTTGTTTAAAATAATCATAAATATACGAGGGCGATTCGATAAAGCCTGAGAATGATCTTTTTACACATGAAATACAATAATCTTGGTCCAGATTGGTGTGGTCTTTTTCAGAGTATTCTCCGTTGAGTTGAATGCACTTTGGCCAGCGTTTCTGCCAGTCCTGGAACACGTGACGGAAGCCATCCTTTCTTTATAACCACCTCAGCCGTCTTTACGTGAACCCCCGAAGTAGCAAAACACTTCGCCCTGAGTTCCTTTTTCAGACAGGGAAATAATTGTTATGATGGAATTCAGGTACTCATCCCCATGCATCTCGAACAGACCTTGCAGTTTCATACACCTCCACCAGCATCAACTTGTATTCAGGACTCAATAACCTTGTCACCCTGCTCGCACAAACACGTCTGATGTTTAAGTGATTATGCAGAACTGAAAAAGCACTGCCATGGGAAATCTGTAACATGTCTGCAAGACTTCAATTGTTATTATCGGTCTTCACAAACAATGATGCCAGCTTGAGCACCTTGCCCACCTTGCTATGTTATTGAAAGACGGCCGTGCTTAAATTCCTTGAACCACCAAAGTGCCATGGTTTGTGGCAGAACATTATTACCGTATGCCTCATGCAACATTATGTAAGTTTCCATGCCAGATTTCTGAAAACGAACGCCAAACTTCAATGCAGCGTGTTGTTCTTCGCGTAACACCTCCATTTTCTCTGTAGGAAGCTGGTGAATTGACCTGTAGTGATGGGCGAATTCGAATACAAAAAATCGATCATTAGATTCTTGATAGTTCTCGAGATGTTCTCGAAATCTGAATGTGTATTCGAATACAATGCAAAGTTCTCGTTTGCGTTTGTTCTGAGTGCTGTTCTCGAACACTTTTTGTCCGAAGTTCTCGTTAGGTGCAGGTGCACTGAGGTGGAATTTGAATCCAGATCTCGATTCAGTCTTACAGATTCTGATTGGTGCCCACAAATTCACACCTTAAAGGTCAGGCAGCATGGGGGGGGGGGTGAGCTGGTTGACAAACATTGTAATAGATAGGGCGAAGCATGTTTACTGTATAGAAAATATATACCTGCTTACATCCCAATGTTATCGGACTGTCCTACACAATTATTTCAATACGTGATCATATATTTAAATTACCAAATCGTGGGAGAAAGAAATGTACATTGCGATATACGTAACTATAACGAATGAATAGTTTTAAATTCGAAACCAAATTCAGATTTATAATGTTGAGATACTTTGATTTCCAAGTACACCATATCATACAAAATATAGCGTAGTTATATGTCAAGTCCTGTTAATGTGAGTTTGACAATGAAAATAATGTATTATTGTGCTATGTCTTGCTTCCTGATATTGATTCAATTATTAATATGCATAAGCAAGTGGTCAATAATGACTAATTCCTTTTCGTTTTAACATATTAGTACGTGCTGTCACATTCTTTTATGCTTCATTTCTCGTACGCTTGGACACTGCTTTAAAATATGTTCAACATTTCTTGGCTTGAAATAAAATGTTTTCCTGATCAGAAACACCGCAGCATAGTGACCACATACCTACACAGCAAAGCAATTAGTCATGAACGTTGCAACAGTGAATTAGAACAGGAATAAATGATTCAAGATTGCATATGCCAATTGTTTTTGATACCCTATAATTCCTTCCTATTGAAACAATAACAAAACATTTATTATTATTGTTTATTATTATTGTTGTTGTTATTATTATTATTATTATTATTATTATTATTATTATTATTATTATTATTATTATTATTATTATTATTATTATTATTATTATTATTATTATTATTATTATTATTATTATTATTATTATTATTATTATTATTATTATTATTATTATTATTATTATTATTATTATTATTATTATTATTATTATTATTATTATTATTATTATTATTATTATTATTATTATTATTATTATTATTATTATTATTATTATTATTATTATTATTATTATTATTATTATTATTATTATTATTATTATTATTATTATTATTATTATTATTATTATTATTATTATTATTATTATTATTATTATTATTATTATTATTATTATTATTATTATTATTATTATTATTATTATTAATAATATATGTCATTTTCCTTGTTTTCGTCGTTTTTATTGTTATGTTGCTTTTCTGTATGTTTACATATATACGCAATACACATAAACATCATGCCCAAGGCGGGACTTGAAGCCGCGGCCCTCTACGCAGAGGAACGCTGGAAACATCCACTCTAGCGACTCCGAGCACTTGCATCGAATACACGCAAATGTTCTCGTTTTGTAGTGTCCGAGAACTTGTTTTTGAAAACAAGTAAATGTTTCCGATCTTACTAAATAAAAATAAAATATTTATTTTCTTTCTTTTCGTTTTCGTTGTTTTTATTTTTATGTTGTTTTTCTGTATTTTAACACATATACACAGTATAAATAAATACCATACCGAAGGCGACACTCGAACCCGTGACCCTCTACGCAGCGGAACGCCAGATATATCCGCTCCAGTGACCCCGAGCACTTGCATCGAATACACGCATATGTTCTCGTTTGTAGTATCCGAGAACGTATTTCGAATACAAGCAAGTGTTCTCGATTTGCAGCATGTGACATCATCCGGGAACTTGCATTCGAATGAAAGTTTCGATTCTTCAAAGTACTCGAATACAGTATATTCGATTCTGCCGATGACTGACATACTTCATTCGTTCCCTGTGTACAGACTCATGCGCAAGCGAGCATGTACTTTGTCCACCAATCAGAGCTGATTCATTGGCACCATGCAAAGTTGTTTACATATTGTGCCTTTGTTGTGCACCGCAAAAAAATCTCAGTTTTTACTGACTCGCTCTCGTATCTCACAAAACTAAGAAAGACGTAGAATGTTTAGTGCCTACTGATCCAGGAAGCATAACCTAAAAACATGTTTTAAGTATAGCAGACACCTAAACATCCGGACCCTAGTCATTAAATTATTCGTTTTAAACAATTGTGTTCTGATAGTTCATTCCTGATTACATCGCCTAATTGAGCAAACTAATTACATAGGACTGTCAAATTACCTCTTGTATAATTATGTGACCTTGCACATGTGCTCAGCGCAATGCTGAACTACAATGCGTCAGCCGGTTACTATATAACCTATAACATATTCAAATTAACATACCTAGATATACCAACCAACTTTCTAGTCCAGTTCGGAATCGAATCTGAGATACTTCAATGTTCTATCGACTGAGGTACGCAGTCAGTTTTGAATTACGTAAATTTGACATCATAGTAAATACGATATAATACGTAAATTCGCCTTCCCATGAAATACAATCTTGCACACAATAGAAATTAATGTTGTTACACATTTTACGTTTGAAAATTCTAAGTTCTTATCTCCTATCATACGTAAAATTTAGTTTTGGTCAAGGCAACTTTACAAGCCATTTACGCTGTTAGACAAGTAAATTCACCCGGACGTCTTTCACTGTTATTTTGGAAAGATTATTTGGAACATAGTGCTTTTTTGTAACTTAACTTTTGGAATTTTTACTGAAAAATGGCTATTTTATCCACATGCAATAACTGCATCAGTAAAATACGAATGTCTGCTGATAAGTCCTGGGCCTCACAGTAAAAAACATTTAATTTTTCCTTTATTTCACAACATAATCTTGAGAAAGGCTAACGCATATGTAATATCGGTGTTCTAACTTAATTAAACAACCTTTGTAGTACGATTTATCATGGTCCTAAAACAGCTGTTTACCGTATCAGTGACTTCATCGTTGCTGTGAAATCTTCGTCCTCCAAGAAATTTGTTGAGGTTCGGGAACAGGTGGTAGTCAGTGGGTGCTAGATCTGGCGAATAGGGTGGATGTTCAAGCAATTTGAACTTTACTTCACACATTTTTCCTATTGCAATGAGTGAACGATTGGCCGGAGCATCGTGAAGAAACAAGAATCCTTTTTCTTTGCCAAATGAAGTCTTTTTCTTTTCACCTCATCACTCAAACATTGTAGTAAGCTTGCGTAGTAGTCACCAGTGATACTTTTACGCTTTTGCAAGTAATCAATAAAAATAATTCCCTATGCGTTCCAGAAAACACTCGCCACAACCATGTTAGCTGACAAAATTGATTTTGTCTTTTTTGGAATTGGTTCACCTGGCACAATCCACTGTTTTGACTGTGATGTATAGTGCGATGCATATACACCTGAACTATTGCAGTAGGCCATAACTTTTCAACCAATAATAGGACACGCACGCAACTTTGGGAGAATATACTAAACAATTGGGAGATTACACTACACTATTTACATCTCAGAGAAAATGTTGGAAGTGTACTCCACCAGCATCCATACATGTTTGCACGCGTCTCACCATATTCTATGAAGTTTTATGGAGATGATATCAAATTGAAAGAAGGTTATTTCCAGCAAGATGGAGCAACGTGCCCTACATCTAATGACACCATGGAACTTGTCACCAGTTTTTTTGATAATCAAATGATCTCAAAATGTCTGTGGCTCCCCAGATCCCCTGACCTAACCTCACCGGATATTTTCTTGTGAGGGTATCTAAAAATTAGAATGTACAAGAATAGGCCACGGACAATTGATGTTCTCAAGAAATCCATTCCATCCTAAAGAAGTAACATTGGCGAGGATAAGCTCGGAGAATATGGTGAGACGTATACAAAGATGTATAGATGCTGGTGGAGGACACTTCCAACATTTTCTCTGAGATGTAAATAGTGTAAAGTAATCTGCCAATTGTGTATTATATTCTTCTAAAGTTATGACCTATTGAAATGGTGCAGGTTTATATGGATCGCACTATACTTTCTGAAGTGTAGCGATGTATCCAAGTTTCATCCTTGGTAATCAGCTTTCTCAAAAATACACTGGAATTTTTAAGGTAGAGCTCCAAATTCCTAACAGAAACAGTTTTTGTTTGCAACTTTTGATCAGGTGTCAACAAACGCGGCACCCATCTTGCACACACCTTGTGAAAGCCCAAAATAGTACTTAAAATATTACCTTCACGCTCTTTTGATATGTTTACAGCCTCTGCTATCTCAAACAACTTTAATATATGGTCTCTCAGCACTAAACGATGAAGTTTTTCAATGATCTCTGGAGCTGTGACTTCCATAGTACATCCAGAGCGAGGCTCATCACTAGTGCTCGTCGGTCTCATTTTGAACTCTGCAACCCACCTTTCAATCACTGTATATGAAGGGGCAGAGTCTTTCAATGTACTGTCAATTTCCTCCTTGATTTCTTTTGCGTTAAGCCTTTCAAATGGAAGTATTTAATCACTGTTCGTTTCCCCAAATCCTCCATTTTCGTGAAACCTCTACACTTGTCTTTTTTAAAATGCTGTAATTCAAAAACTAAACAAACTATTGACCTGTAACTATACAAGCTAATCTAGAGTTAAACTATATGATGCTATCCGTCAAACTGGCCCAGTGGCGCCATCTCTATGTGAGGTCCGGTGCTTATCAGTCGACCCTCGTTGGTATACAAATATACGAAATTGTGCCTAAAGTTGCTAATTTTAAGTAATGTAAAGGTTTAAACAGAATGTTGATGTTTATTAGCTAGTGTTTTGTTAGTGTTTATTAAACAGAGTCGAGGAATACAACCATTTCTTTCACGTTGAACCTTCGCCACATCATTAACACTAAATCCACTATAGGTGAACTGTCAGGTTAATAATGTATAGGTATGTTTGAACGGTTAATTGACAGGCGGTTCTAATCGCCACTAGACAATTAATTAGATACCTGTATATTGGAGCAGTGAAGTAGTCCTTGTACCATATGACCAGGGTCACAGGGTCTGGGGGATACCTGACGTCACAGGGCAGTCGGGCTGTGCCAGATACCACTGCTGTTACTTCCTCGATAGACTCTGAAACAACATAAAAACACGAGCAATTGTTTTACTATAGCAATTTGACGATAATATCGTGTATAATAGGCTTTTTATGACGTGCGTGTCGATAAAGATTACATATCAACATTACGTAGTGAAACATATTTATGACCAAACGTCAATATTTTCCTTCATATTCTGTAAAGTTTTAAGTGCAGGAGTATTGACTTCAGGCCTATGTTTGAAACCACACCGTCAATTGTTTTAGGATTACAGTAAACAAAAGAGAAATATGGTGCCTAAAGATCTCGTGACAAAATATTATTTCTGCATAATATCATCCCCGAAATGCAAATGCAATAACAGAAATTCTGTAAATGTGGAACCTTATACGTTTACAGTACACTATGGTACGTCATAAAATGTGTTATTTTGTTTTCTATTTTGTAAAAACTGCTGTACAGGTTTTGTTTAAAATAACGTCTGCTTAAGATATTTACATGACAAAATTAATGTAAGATAAGCGCGGGTAATTCGAATTGGCGGGCGATTGGATTAGTTTCTCATAATCTGCTCCCTAGGAGCCGGTAGTGTATTGTTGGGTGGGAACGACCTTTGAGGGCGAAGAAGTTAATTACTTGTGAAACACGATTGTGTTTCTACAGTCTAAGTGAGAAATCGAGCTTCTTTTCCGGATAGGAGGTATGTCATTGCTGCATTTCTGGCCGTTTGTTATATTTTTAAGTTCGTTTAAGATATATTTATAACGAATGTCCATTGTAATTGCTCCAGAAACTTGTACGTTAAGGAAATACAGACTTTCTTATATCCATAATCCTCCTTGTTGTTATGATGGTTA
This sequence comes from Mantis religiosa, assembly GCA_030765055.1. NCBI lineage: Eukaryota > Metazoa > Arthropoda > Insecta > Mantodea > Mantidae > Mantis > Mantis religiosa. Next base: position 165,272,661 of record CM060949.1, read on the forward strand.
CTTAATCAGTACTGACAAGGGGCAAAAATAAATACCGCTACAACAACGGGCGAAGCGGATTAAGGCAAGGAGGGGGATTCAATTTTTTTTTAATTATCTACATCCTACAAAGTTAAATCATATCGGACGATTAATGAAATGGGTGAAATGATGTTTAAATGAGCCCAGAAAAATGGACGTGATACCACGAAATCTGCGTGGACGCTGTGGAAAAGAAACAATTCATATGTGGAAAAATGTGTGTGTGCGTGCGCTTGTGTGTGCCTGTGTGTGTGTGTGTGTGTGTGTGTGTGTGTGTGTGTGTGTGTGTGTGTGTGTGTGTGTGTGTGTGTGTGTGTGATGCATAAAGATATGAATATACAAGTGTAGAAATGTGTTATTTTGTACTCCTAATTACATTATGTACAGAAATAGAATGTTCCACCGTTTTTCTTTCCATTCCGATTCGTCCACTATGCCAATCCTATTCATTCTGCAACTGCGGGTGATTAGGATTAGTTTCCGCTTGGAATAAAAATGAAAGCTTAAGTATACAGAAATTTATTCATCTAAAAACTTATCAATTAACATAATCTAGAATTTCCAGGCTTCAAAATGAGGTAAAATCATTCATATTTACGCGACAAATAGGGATTTTGTGAAATATTTTCAAAATATTGATCCGATTCACCCGTGCTTATCTTACATCTTGGAGTTTTGGGAAATATTCAATGAAGTCATCGTTCCGATTGACCGATAAACCGTAAGAAATAGAGAAAATCATACTACACTAAAATTTAGGTCTCGTTATAATACACTATATATATGTCGCGGCGACGCGCATAAAATTTCGCGCGGAGCGATAACGCAGCTTGTTTACACAAAGGAACTGATATAGACAGCACGCAGATAAAGGTCTGCCGAAACAAACAAGCTGAGATAAATTGAAATTTCTGGTGACATCTTGATTGATTGAGATTCTTCGGTTTCTTGACTGTTCTGGAACAGTTTGGAATTATCAGATGAGGTATTTAAGGGAGCGACGACTCGCCAAGAGTCAGTCGTAAACAATTGGTAAACAGATGTTGTAACAGGAGTGTTATAAACAGATGTAATCAGAACGCCGTTATGATCATCGGCCTTGGAGATTGTGATTATGTATGTGACGTAACTTTGCTGTAATCTGAAAGTGTATTTCTACGGAAATAAAGAACAATTAGAATTTCGGCAAATTGGACTTTTAATTCTACGAACCCACCGTCACTATATACATATATATATATATATATATATATATATATATATATATATATATATATATATTTGTAATTAAGCATTTGTAACATTGTCCTTTTGTCTTGACCAAGCCAAACGAAATATAATTTTTAATCTACCACATAACTGTCAGCTCTTAAAATATCTGACTCTCATTTAAAGCTATTCTACTGTCTCCATTGCACCTTTCAGGGAGTATGTAGCAAAACTATTTAAACAAATGTGAATCTCGATGAAGGTGAGTAGAGAGTGCCATGTGAGAGCGACACTGCGGATTTTTAATGCGGAATCCATCCCTCCAAACTTAGTTTTGTAAAACTTAACATATTGTATTAATGGAACGAAATCCCGCGGTATTTAGGAAAATGGAAGTAAAACAGCGGCGAATTTTGCACTTATTTCATTTACTTAACCGCTCACTGGAAAAGCGGTATAGTCTGTAACAATATTTTAAGGGTGGAATTATCCCAAAAGTCGATAAAACTTATTAGACAAACACTGTAACTGCAATTTTAAACTTTTTTGACCATTTGTTTAATCCCATAATTGTTTAACAGCATATAAAATACTCAATTTTTAGGTTAGGGTAGTCTACAAATCAATATTTAGCAAAAGATAAACGAAATTGTTGGATATTAAGAAATCATAATTCCCCAAGAATCCAGTTTGAACATCATGGTTCATAGTACTTCTATAGCAGTGGAGAAAATAGTGATTTTAGTTGTTAAATATGAGTATAGGTTAAGTAATTTCTGAACACCTTATATGTCTTTGTCTACCTCCAGGTATGTTTAACAATAATGCTGGGTATTCGGAAATTAGCATAAAAGACATCTGACTGACAGTACGTTGCAACAAGTTGTGATCAGGATTCATACGTACATACATAGCTAAAGGGCACACGCCGTCAAATGGTGTCAGAACCACGCAAGAACATTGTACTCTGTCCAACGAGAGTCAACGAGAGTATCGTATCACTCCGCGTCCACATGCGTTCAGAATGACAGTACTCTTACAGCTTCGTTAAGTAGGATATTAATATGCATCAATAATATTAATATGCATTTTGAACACAAAAACCACGTATTTATTCAAGCCAGCCGCTTAATAGTTTCGTTAACTATTATACATTTTCGACATTAAAGGCACATTTTCGAGCTAAGTATCACGTAGCACATTATCAATCTCCATAAAAATTAACTACTACTTACGAATTTTTCTTACCCTTTAGCACCAGACTTGACCATTGCCAGCAATTTCGTCTTAACATGACCCTCGTGGAAAATTATATTTTTACTTTGTAGCCATCTTATGATGTCACTTGTTTGGTATGGTTCTAACGTCACACTGTGGTAGGGGGCATTGTCCATCACAATAACTCTATTCCGTTGTAATTTGGGGAGTTGATGAGCTTTTCGGCGGATTGCTGACCTCACAAACCCATCACAGACAGCATCCAACACTGATCTAGCACGTGGTCTCTTCTTGCCGGAAGTGGAAGCTTCACCGAATGTGGCTTTCTCCTTGCGTGCACACTATAAATGCTGGAAACCGAATTACCGGTAAACTCAGATGTTAACTTCACCACTTAGATAGCAAGTTCTGGAAATTTTTCGCTGAACTTGTTAAATGCATTCAATATTATTATCTTTTCACCACTTCGTAAAGGCTTTCCGCGCGCATGTTTAACGGTACTCGCCAGTTCCGCCATGATTCACAACTGGATACGCCTCTCAGCTTCAATATGCGTGCGCAGCATGATTTACTTTAATTATAAACTAACTTAACATCTATTAGTATATGTATTTTATAGTTGTGCTTTAGCAAAACGAACTCAAGACTCCACACCACAGTAGCAGTAATTTTTCAAGGGACTATTTACACGGCGGAGGCATAATGGAAATTGTGAAGAAGGCGCGCTACGCTCTGCGGTCACGTGATTTTGTTTACATCTACCTTATTCTCCCGCCGCAATCAGTATAGGCAGTCATAACCTATATGTTCATTAGTAATGAAATGAAGTCGTTTGCATTTACAAGAAATACTACAAAATGTACATAAACAGTACAAAAACGTAAGCGTTTCTTAGAACGTTGGATAAAGACTCATTACCCACCTCTGCAACTTTGGTGAAATAGTAATTAAGGCAACCATTTAGCGTAATCTCAAGCACCGGTCATTCGATTTTGATATTATTTCGACCATCGTGGCGCCCAAGTCTTTACGACGCTATAAAACACCATTCTATTTTCTTTATTAAGTAACTAAAATATTTCAAAACATTAAAAATGATTATAAATCTTAGCACTTCCATAGAATTAGTTTGTAAACAAGATACTTTGCAGTAGAAATTTGTTGTTATTCCATAGAACATTCATGTATAATAGGACAAATGCTGCATATATTTCATTTCAGTACTGACGGCATTTCAGTACACAGCAAAACAAAAGAGAATCAAATATGTTTATAAAGCTAGGATACGCTTCTGTGCCCGCAAATCACAAAATCGTTTAATAAACCTAGTGTAAGAATAGCTTACTTTATTTCCTTGTGGTATAATCAACTTCGTTAGTACGGCGTGTAAATAATTATATACTGATACAAAGAAACATGGAGCTATATAAAGATAAAAAGTTGTTTTCGATTCATCTAAAACATAGCTATTATACGGTGGTAACATGTATATAATGCACGATATAAAATACAACCGTCTTTTGTTTCTACATGCATTCGTTATGGAGTAGGTAAACACAATTTGAAAAGTCAAGCCATTCTTGTAGTCTGCTTTATTACGACCACAATAAGTTCATATTTACATTTTCAGGCTTTGTGAATACCGTTCTCTGCACTCTACAGTTAATAAAAATCAGTGTATTTCGCTCAGGAATTAGGTGTCGAGGTTTTACAGAAAACATGTGTTTTCTAGCCAAACGTAAGCGGTTTTTGAAAGAGATATGTGTTTGAACAGCATAACTGAGAACTTCATATTTAAATTTAATATGGCACGAAAATTTCTAAGAAGGTATCTCCCAAGTAAATGTACCCTTAACAAGAACAAATTTTTTCGAAAAGTTTAATTTTCTGAAAAATACCTCACATGATTTTAGTTAAAACCCCTTGTGTTTAATTAGTTTCATTACATTTTGGATTTTCTGGAATAACCTCTAAACTCCTCTTCACTCTGAATGATTTTGCATAACTAGTAAACCCTAAGAGGTAGATAAATTGATTTCACACAAACAACGTAGATGTCGTTTAAGTGCACAAGTTATATCAAATAATAATATTTATTTGTATTTAACCACCTACGGAATATATATTGGATTTAAATTTTCAAAAGATTATAATTTTCTCTAATGAAATGATCCTAACATATTATAAATGTATTATTATTATTATTATTATTATTATTATTATTATTATTATTATTATTATTATTATTATTATTATTATTATTATTATTATTATTATTATTATTATTATTATTATTATTATTATTATTATTATTATTATTATTATTATTATTATTATTATTATTATTTAGATTATGAAGTGATTAAGGATTTATGCTAGAAGTGAATTAAGACGTATTTTATCGACGAGTGGAAGTTTGATTGTATAAATAAGTCTTGATTGACTAGTACGATACATACAATATTTTATCAAACATTTAATCTAATCATTAATAAGTCTCACTACTTTTTAATTAAACTACAATAAAATAGGGAAAGTATTAGTAATATTATTTTCTGAAATATAGGGTTATTTAGTCCAAGACCAGCTGGCTAATATCTAATATGAGACAATCAATGTTGTCTTGTCGTTCCTAGTAGGCATAGTGATTGTCTTTTATTTATACAGTGGTTAAAGTGAAATTTTATCTATCCTTAATATTAAAGTGTTACTTTGGTAAGTTAATTTATATTATTAAAGTACTTACCATTAAGTCTTGGATAAAAATAATAAATGTAAAGTTTTGGCGTTTATCCTCTTTTTAATGCTGAATGAAGAACATCATTAATAATATGAGGGATTAAAGCTTTGTTTTAAATTTGAAGAAAAAGGAGCACATTTTTCCACATCAAACGTCAAAATGTTTTTTCTCTTTGTTTCATGCCATTCAATTTTTGTCGTTTTGCCTCGTTCCGCCCGTTTACTGAACATTCAATATACCGTTAAACCAATTACTTACGTTTTGATGTTTACTAATACAAAAAAATACATCAGTTTTGGAAACAAACATGAGTTGAATATGTGTTGCAAAGAAAGACAGACAAAAACAATGGTACGACATTCAGCTCAGAAAATATGACTTGGATAAAAATTATTTGTAGCTCATTTATGGCAGGATTGTCATTTAACGAAAAACGGATTAAAGCTGTTTTTCCGATATTTTGGAATACGTACGGAATTTCAAGTCTAGCATATATAATAAATTGATTTTAAAGTACTACTGCTCCTTTTTTCTCTATAAATTCTGTGTTTGCAATGAACTGTGCAATTAAATACGGAGCGATCACTTTTTGTACAGATTTTTCTCGAGTAGCATGAAGGAAACATAAAAGTAAGCCTTTGTTATATTTTGTAGAGTTATAAAAATGATAATTGGAGAGAACGTCATATGAGTTTAATACATCACATTGTTTGCTTTCCAATTCCTACGCTTCAAAAACGAACTTCATTTGTCTGTTTCAAATGTTGCAAGCTAGTGCTTGTGCTAGCTTTACTTATAAGGAATATAATATATTTTTAAAAATTATAACTACATATATAAATTTGTACATTTTAAATGTTATTTTGGATTAAAAAATGTCATATCTTAAATTCACATAGTCTATCTGTTCATTTTTCGTTTACTACATTATTTACCACTGACAGTGGATTTCAGCGGAAACTCTTTAATCTCTTGGATTAAAGAAAAAGCCATTTTAGCAAAATGTTTTGAGTTCATTCTCCCAAAGCATTCACTTTTCCAAAGTTTTGCTTTAATTTCACAGAAAATGTGCTCCTTATTTCGTGCTAAAAACTGAATGTCATTTAAAACGCCATTCTTATTTGTTATTTTGGTTTGCACGTTGCTGAGTGTCAAAAATGAATTTCATTTTCCGGTGCTAAAACTGATTAAATTTTTAAAACAAATTTCATTCTAACAACCATTTAATTTTTAATGTTTTTCATAAAACTTATCACAAATTTTCCTTGTGGTTACTAGATTTAGTTCAAAAGAACACATTTTTAAATGTTTATTTAAAAAGTTCAATTGTTTAAAAGTTCAATTTTTACACCCCAGTTTAGTTTTAATAGAAAACGTATACCTATATGAGAATTTTTATTTATAGGAAATCACAGAAAATTGACCACTTCAGAAGAAATTTACGTGGGAAATTATAATCTTCCAAAACTCAAATTTTGAAACGAAAACTATTTTAATTCCAGATTGTTTTTGTTAAATATTGAACAAACTGTTCCTAATATTTTATTGGTTTGGATTACTTTATGTAGGGTACCTATTGTACCTATGCCCCATGTGGGGCATCCCCAGGAGGAAGGATGAGGCGAGAGGAAACAGACTGCGGCCGATCAAGGAGTCACAAAAGTGTGGAGGGAAGGTTCTTATTCGAATTTCTTTGTACTTTATACCAAATTTCAGTTATGTATTAGTTTAAAGTAGCTTATATTTTATATTACACTCATATAAAAATTATCTTGGAAAGTTCATATACTTGGAAATTAATTGTTCTTACACACTAACCGTGTGCAGAACAAGGTTTGCATGGGTACAGTCATAATGAAAAATTCAATGTTACAGTGGGATTTGAACCACAGCTCTCCCGGTCTCCATCCAGTTGCTCGAACCACTCAGTTCCCATAGCAACATACCAGCAAGGCATTCAGTGATTGTCATTTTCCCGGGAAAACCACTAGGTGATTTCATATACATATTTAACCCACTTTTGGATTACACTTAGAAAAATATATAAGTGAACCTTTTTAAAAATAATTGTTATTCATGTACCCAAAAAATGTATTGATTTTTATCTCGTTTGTGCGTCACATGCTGTAATTCGGTTACATCTATGAGAGAAAACACCTTTAGAGAATTGCAATTAAATTTAAAAATGAAACATAAGTAGTTAAATGACATTTCGCCCATTTTTCTCTTGCAATCAGTAATTATTCTCAAATATCTGTCTATTATGAATATTTTTAGGGATCTTCGGAATGGGTTAAGGTTCTAATGGAGTGGAAAATTACATTTCCTCATTTTAATGAATATTTTTGTGAGTCCTCATTTTCTACAAAATGTCAGAATCCTAATGAACGTAATAATATCACTCGAGATGTAAAAAAAAAATTCAACCTTGTAACGTGGAGAAAGACGGCATTAAATCATTACCAGCTCGATATGTACGTTTGGGGTGAGTGTCTCATTTGTTTTGGTCCTCAAACCCCTTCTTCCTCCACAGAAAGCAGAAAACTTTTATTCTTTTTTCATAAAATTCTTTTTATTTTGCGAATAATGAGGTTCAGTCTCTGGCGCGCTTGATTATTTTCTTATATATTATTTAATCTAGACTTTCATTTATAATTATTCTACCCATAGTAAATAGAGAAAATAATTCCTTCCTTCCCAATGTACGATTTGAGGTTTCAATTGAATGCATTTTTAGATCCCTGAATCAAAAAAGGGAAACAAAAATGTTTTAGAAAAAGGGTTTTGTGTGTGTGTGTGTGTGTGTGTGTGTTTGTGTTTGTGTGTGTGTGTGTGTGTGTGTGTGTGTGTGTGTGTGTGTGTGTGTGTGTGTGTGTGTGTGTGTATGAGAGAGAGAACACCTTAACTCATCAACTCATCATTTTAACAGATAAATATTACCTCCACTACTTGATTTTGATTTCAATATTTTCGAACGATGCGAAACAAAGGCTTTGAAGAAAATTCTGTCACAAATAACCTATTATATAGATGAAAAATGTTTACACAGTTTTGATTTCCTCCAAAATTCTCTAAGCATTTTGAGTAAGACATCATGCTGCCACATAATATCGTGAAGCTTAATATGGAGAGATTGAATCGAATCGGGGAATTGAACCGACATTGGTGTTGTCAGTGGGAGCGGTCGGAGTGACACGACTCTCCATGTAGCGAACGCTAGCTGACGTCACGAACACGGCACCAAGTCAGAATCGAGCTCTAATCTTACTGCGCATATACATTCGATACCGTTCTACAATGTAATTCGAGGAACTTCGAGTACTGGAAAATTATACCATTACCCGAAGAAATATATAAAAGCCGATATGAGGCCAGCGCAGTGTGTGTTTACTTTTAGAGTTGTTTATGTGTTTCCACTTTCGAGTATCAGTCGACGAGTGCAGTTCTGTGGTGAAGATCGGCGCATGTAAAGCAGTTCACGAACCAGTCATTTAGTCGAGCTGGGTAAGTCGATAGAGCGGTGCAGAGACGTGTGGTACGTTCAAGCTCCGCGATAAAGAGTCGTCGGGCAGTGTAAACCGGAAGTGAAGCAGTTCACGAATGAATTTCGGAGTTGTGTTGAAGGTCAACATGCAGCTTGGTGTGAGAGGTAACTCCTTATGTACATCAGAGCGATTCCTAGCAGTACACGTAGGTGCCTGCTAGAGACATAAAAGAACATTAAAAAGATGTGTTGAGCTTGTCTATTTGTTTAAAAGAGAAAGTAACTGCCAATTAGAATTGCGGCAACGATTTTGGTGACAGTAAAGGAGCACAAGAGAACTCTCGTCTTTTGTCACTTTTGTCACAATATCTTTGCTATTAATAAAAATGCATACATTGAATGAGTTTAAGTAGTAAACTGGAAGAGGTAGAGAATTTATATTGTAAAGTAATATTTTTATGATATTAACACTTTCCTAGCCATTTGTTGCTTTTGGTTTGAATTGTTAAGTTATTTTGAAGCTCTAAGTAGCCATTCCGTTGTTTCTAGTGACAACACAAAGAGTGGAACTTCAAAGTCAGCCCTCTGCAGTGAAACGAATGACCAAACTATTTGTGCAAAGATTATGGGTAGAGAAACTCAAGTGATGATAATAATTTTTCCTTTCAGTCGAAAACAAGTGACAGCTGTCTTGGAAACAATTGCCGGCTGCATGAGTAGATAAACCGAATGTTATGTAAATGTAATTGTGTTGTGATTTATTATCGATTCATAATGCGAGAGCATCATATGCAACTGGTGCGTAATTACCGTCATGACATTTGTGAAAATACGTCATTAGCAAACATTTGCTCCTCAAACACTCGTTTGGGATATACATCACCTGTATGGACCAAACAACTGCATGCTGGTATATAGATATGGCATCAGTAACTCAAAGAACAGAGGCCACGGCAAAACAAGGGACATTACGCCCGCCTTTGTAGCGCGTTCAAGAGGTCCCGAGTTCTAATCTCGGTCAGAGAGCTGTCTTTTTTACGGGGTTTTCGTTATCCTGAAAGATGAACATCGGTTAACTCAAAGCGCTATGGATCCTGGTCTCATTTGAACATCATTTCTTTCATCGTCCGGTATGACTTAACGTTGGAGGAGATAAATTAAGAACAAAAACAGATTATTCGCTACTTATTATTAAATTAATTATACGAGTAGCATTACTAATAAGATTAATCTTAAAATGAAAGGAGCACTGTAATTTTGTGATAACACCAATCTGAAATATAGAAAATTACGCTTATGACAAAGAAAAATAAGCAGTAAATTCTGTTTAACAAGATATTTTAGGAGAACAAAACATCAGTATATTTTATTGTAGAATTGTGCCGTTTTTAATAAGACCGGCAACAATCCTTTAGATACATTAACCCGCGCATTAGACAACAATTGCGAGAGATTCTAGTGCATGTTATGTCATATCGCATGATGAATGAAATGACGTTCCAATGAGTATAGGGTTCATACAGCTTAGAGTTAGCAGACATTATTCTTTCAGGTTAAGCGAAACCCCGGAAAGAACTTTATCCAGATAACTCACCCTGACCGAGACTCGGACTCGGGACTTTTTGAACGTGAGGCAGACACGCTACCAACACACTAAAGAGGCGAGCTGATATCTTGGAAACTGATAGCTTCGTTAACATCAAATCGCGTGAGCGTCTAATTGTTTGAGATATAATCACTAATCATTAACGTGAAAGTTGAGACGCAGAGCAGCCTGATGGTTATGGAAGACGCCGATCTTGGTGGTGTGTAAGGTTGCGTGTATACTAGGATTAATGCAGTATCATAAATCGCGTCATAAAATTTTGGTATTATACGACATTTTTACAACGCATTTCCGAATGAGGAGAACTTCGAAGGTCATTCTCTGAAGATTGGATATATATTCAGCTTCAGTGATCAGCGTTGCGTTCGTTTCTTATCACGTGGACCAGAAGAGTGAAATATTAGGTAGCTGCCGTACAGTAAGCGACGAAACAGAAAAGGAGAATTGGAAGCTGCGTGTCTGATATGAAAGGTAACCCATTTATGTGTATTATACGCAGTACGAGTGCAAAATAATAAAAAATAATCTTAATGATAATAAATGCATTAAATATTTACCCACGTATTTATTTAGTGTAATATTTTTCAAATAATAAAAATGAGGTTAAACAGTCCTATCTTCTGCAATTTTCATAACGGGAAAAAGAAAGAGAAAACCAATTAAATTAGTTACTAACCTTTTTTTTATTAAATGACTACTGCAACTATAGGTATTGTAACTAATTTTCTAGTGTGATCTATCTATAAAACGGCAATAATTTATAAAAAGGTGATTTTCTCACCTGACAAAGTTCTAACGTCAAATATATCATCAACAATGATCTATCTCTGAAAGATGTTTCACTATCATTGTCGCTATTATCGCATACAAATATCAACCTCGAGCTTCTTGTTTCAGTATCCCATCGTTTTCCGCCAATAATTATCAATTATTTTAGTCTTCCATAAAAGCGACCCTCTGAAATTAAGGGAAAGCTTTTCTTCCTAAATAATTTTCGTAATTATATATGGTAAAACAACAATTTTCTGAAGGGTGATCAATCTCTACAAATAGGCCATTGCCGTAAAATAAACACATGATTTAAATGCATCACAATGTTGAGCTATGCAAAATTGTGTATATAAATTTAGATACTATTACTGCAATTACTAATGAAACACGATTTCATGTTAGTTTAATAATGATGAATTTGAGTGAAAATATAAATAAAAATAACGGTATATTTGTAGTTCTGGTTTACATCGCGTTATACCATACCTATAGGTGAAATAGATCTCCCCCGACGGAGTTATTGAATGCAAGGTATGCTATGGAGATCAAACAGTTATGTTGACTTTGATTAAGTGTATCTGGAGGATTAAAGTCTTTAAGCTACAATTCAGACAATTCATCAGCAGTATCTACTGAGAAATCACAAAGGGATTTGAACTCTGCATTCTTTCTCCTTGGACATATTCAATCACGTTACTTATGATTTCTGAGGCTTATACTTATGATTTATGATTGTATCTGAACAGTGTGTATATAACACTGGACTCACCGTGTATGTGGGATAAGTTCACGTAAGCATCTCTTTTCGCATTTTTTCCCGTACGCCTCCTCGCTTTGGCATGTAGTGCATCTGCAGGCCACCTTCTATCTAGTAAAATATAGCTTGGAGGTGCTGATATTTTCTTTGCTTGGCTGAATTTCCTATGTTCTGCTTTCTAACTCCGTAACTGCTTAATTCCTCTTCGCAATTAACGCATCCATATTAAGACGGACTGGTACCAAGCTTCTATCCACGAGGAAGTTGTGTGTTAAGGATTCTGGTAACGTCTACTCCATAACACAATTAACTCTTGAGCAAAGAGACCACACACCCTACTATTTGGTATCAATCCCAACCACCCAAAAAATATACGATATATACTCGTATTAGTAATTTACAAATAAAAAAGAAAAGGCTGCAAATGTTAAATCTTTGTTTAAAATAATGGTTTGTTAACATTAGAAATCCATATAAGGAGCAAGTGTAATTAGTTTCAAGCTAATTCTGCCATATTCCCTTTCAGCGTCTCCAACAATGCATTTCCTAAGCTCCATGAACCCCGGACTCATTTGGGCACCATTTCACCAATTTCATCCATCGTCCAATATAGCTTAACGTTGGAGGACGTAAATTACACAAAAAAACACACTAGACGTTTATGTTTAAGTTTCAATACTTCTAGCGCACTCGATAGATGTGTGAGTCTTAAAAGTGTCACATAAAGCTATTTGACTGTACGACTACTTGAAAACAGCAAATATGGAGATCACGTAATCAGAAATTCTCATTATTGTGGTATATTTGCTATGCGATGTGGACGATCTGTGATTTGGTTGGACGTTTGTTGAATTGTGCTCTACTACTTTGTAAATTACATTGATTGATGTAAAGGCGCTTTCAACATATCAGAACACATACAGAAATAAAATTACTGCTTTATGGAAAATTAGGGACGAATGAATTACATTGTCATTTGTCTGCTATTGGACGAAGCCAATACAAAGCGACACGTTAAGTATTTTGAGGTTAAGAGTCCACTTGTATTTCATGCTGAGCTTTAAGTCCTTGCGATAGCAATTTCACACTAAAAGAAATCATTCGAAATCTCTCATTCTGTTTATAAATAATATGAAATAGTCTTTATAAATTCTGAACTCTACACATTTATATATTCCATACTTTGGCCGCCACAGAGGTATGAAAATCCATGAACTCTAAGAAATGCAGTTGAACAAGTGACTATCTGAGCTTGTCCTTATTATGCACTATGTCAATAGGCGGCGTGACAATGCCTTTGCTCCGTTAGTCAGTGCATTTCATTGTAGACGGTAGCGTTTAGCACATTTTGTGGCTCCGGAAGGTCAGGAAAATGATTAATGCGATGTTTTTTGCTGGTGGAAGGAGCTACAACAAGAACAAAACACGTCCATTAAGAGACAGCGGAATTAGGTTGAGCAAACAGAAGTCGCCTGGATTATCCGGCGGATCCTCTCATGATGCGGGGCAGGGCAGCCAACTTGACTACGTCTTCTGTTGCCAGCCACAGTTCCAAGGTCCGGAAAATAGAAAGAAACTCAGTTCCTTTGCCTTATAGAACAAGGAAACGGCTAAACACACATGTTTGTAGCTTCAGGAATAAATATAAATAAGCCAAAAACATTGAAGTAAGTGTGTAAATAACATAGCCCAGAAATGAAGAGTCGGGTTAGTACTTCAAATTATATTACACAAGGAAACTATTTATTTATTTGCTTTTACAAACTAATACGCTGTACTTTACATGGAAAATGCTTGTTGTGCCCTTAAATAGCTCTAATGATTTGAATAAAAATTATATATGCTATTTTATGATGAATGAAATGTACGATACCTAATAATCCTGAAAATAGTCTATAACATTCCATTCATTTTAAATTAATTTTACACTTTTTTCTAAATTCAGTAGATATGAAAGGATTTAACAAACAAAATTACCAATTTTCGTGGTGTTAACTATATCCAAGTTATTCGTTGTCCTCAATTTATATTTTCCAAATACATTAACACTTTTTAGATACTAATGCACTTTCTTTTTGTTTCTGGCGACGTCATTACTAATGGAAATCATTTTGTAAATGTTTGGATTAACTCCAGGTATATCAATAGGCTTTTATATGAATAGAAAAGGAAGGATGGAATTAAATTCTGTTGTATAGGATAAGTCATATGAGGGTGGACTGATAAGTCCGGGTCTCGCATAGAGATGGCACCACTGTACCAGTTTGACGGACAGTATCATATAGTTTTAACTCTAGACTAGCTTGTATCCATAGTTACAGATCAATAGTTTGTTCAGTTTTTGAATGAAGGCATTTTAAACAAGACAAGTGTAGAGGTTTCACAAAAATGGAGGATTTGCAAAACCGAGTAGTGATTAAATACTTCCATTTGATAGGCTTAACGCATAAAGAAATCAAGGAGGAAATTGAGAGCACATTCAAAGACTCTGCCCCTTCATATACAATGATTAAAAGGTGGGTTGCAGAGTTTAAAATGGGACGTACGAGCAACTACTGATAAGCCTCATTGTGAACGCACTGGGAAGTCACAACTTGAAGAAAATGCATCGTTTAAAACTATAAGACTGCAGATTAAATTTGTTTGGTATAGCAGAGGCGTAAACATATCAAAAGAACGTGCAGGTAATATTTTAAGTACTATTTTGGACCTTCGCAAGATCTGTGCAAGATGGGTGCCACGTTTCTTCTCACCTGATCAAAAGTTGCAAAAAAAACTGTTTCTTTTAAGAATTTGCATCTCTACGGCAAACATCCCAGTGAATTTTTGAGACGGCTTGTAGCCATGGATGAAAATTGGATACATTACTGCACTCCACAAAGTAAATCACAGTCAATACAGTGGAATGCGCCAGGTGAACCAACTACAAAAAAGGCAAAGTTAATTTCGTCAGCTAACAAGGTTATCGCAAGTGTTTTTGGGATCACAGGAATTATTTTTATTGATTACTTGGAAAAGGGTAAAAGTATCACTGGTGACTACTACGCATGCTTACTGCAAATTTGAGTGATGAGGTGAAAAGAAAAGGACCTCATTTGGTAAAGAGAAAGGATTCTTGTTTCTTCACAATGCTCCGGCCAATCGTTCACTCATTGCAATGGGAAAATGTGTGAATTAAAGTTGGGATTGCTTGAACATCCACCTTATTCGCCAGATCTAGCACCCAGTGATTACCACCTGTTCCCGAACCTCAAAAAATGTCTTGGAGGACGAAGATTTCACAGCAACGAGGAGGTCATTGATGAGGTTAACAGCTATTTTCAGGACCATGATAAATCGCACTACAGGGATGGTTTAATTGAATTAGAACACAGATATGATGAATGTAATATCCTTTCTGGAGATTATGTTGAGAAATAAAGAAAAAGAGTTCTATAAATGTTTCTTTATTGTGAGGCCCGGTACTTATCAGCCGACCTCATAAATCAGATTATGCTGTCTACGGATAATTTAAAATTAGGGAAAAATGAATTTTGTTATGTGTAGAAATATTATTGAAATGTTTTTTTATAGTAAGAAACTGTTGCTATGGACATAAAAAGTGTAGAATCGCAAATTTTCAGACAGAAACTCTGAATGAGAGAAAAAAGAACCGACACTACACATCTAGGAAACGTGTAAACCTACAAATTGGAATATTAGGATAAGGGCTAACGCTACAAAAAGCATTTTTTATTTAAAGTGTGTACTTTATGTGCTCTAAATTTTTATTGCAGTATATCTTTATCTACTACTCTAAACTAAATTTCTTTAATCGCACAGAAAATTGAGGCAGGGTTATGCTTCTTCTATATGTAGTACTGTCGTAAAAGATTTATTTACAAACTGTAATACAGATCCACAAATAGAAGTTAACAACACAAAAAGGGAATGATGCGAGGTGTTTTCTAAAGGCAGTGTGTTTCAGGTTACGAGGTTGGCAGTGATATTGCCGTCACTTGTCAGTTTCCTGGACATTTGTGTCTTCTAGTGACAAGCGTTTTCAAATCCCAGAGTGAAACATCAATGTTGTTTACTGCTCCCGAAATAAAACTCGTATTATGTGACCAAGGGCTTACCCCAGCAAAATCTTTATTGCCTGTGTCTACACTGTTGTCTGAACTTGCAGCATGGAAGGAAAAGTAGTTCCACTTCTCTCTCGTTCTCCCTCTCTCTCTCTCTCTCTCTCTCTCTCTCTCTCTCTCTCTCTCTCTCTCTCTCTCTCTCTCTCTCTCTCTCTCTCTCTCTCTCTCTCTCTCTCTCTCTCTCTCTCTCTCTCTCTCTCTCTCTCTCTCTCTCTCTCTCTCTCTCTCTCTCTCTCACTCACTCACTCACACACACATACACACACACACACACACACACACACACACACTCACTCACACACACACACACTGAAGGAAAAGGAAAAGACAAGAAAGGAAATTTTATATAGAGTAGACCGCTTCGTAGCGCAGTAGAGTACGTTCGCAACTGGCCGGGCGATTCGGTTTGATTCCCAGCATGGGATTTTTCCTCTAACACATTCTTTTGTTTCTTGTGGTACCATGCATTAAGACTAGCATAATATAGCGACAGGCTTCGTCAACACTTGACTATCGCTTTGGTTACCTGTATTTCCCCTTCAAGTGCCTACAACGAGATATTCAATGATGTAAATTCTGTGAAGTATTTCTATATTAGCAAGAAGTAAGTAGCAAAATTAGCTTTTGTAAGAATAATTTAAGTAACAAGTATAAAAATAAACGTAAAATGTAGACAAACGTATATGAATGTAACATATGAATTATTTCCCATTTTAGAAAATTTAGAAATGCAAACAATTAAGTAATATCTCAGAAATGGTTAATTCCAGAAAGGAATTTCATATAAATTGCCTGCTTTAAGAAGATATATAGTTTTATATAGTGAGAATTTTGTCTATCTCTTACGGTTTATCATTTGTGAATAAGTTACGCACAAAGAAGTTGACTTCAAAGATTATTTCCAGAATATTAGATAAATATCATTTCTTATAAAAGACGATAAAGATATATGATATTGTAATCAAAATCGTTTGTTATATTTTTGAGAAAACAAAAATTTTCAAAACATTTTCCAAGTAATTAGTTTGGAACGAATTCTCGTTTTTAAGAGCTCTACGTTTTCAGCCTTGCGCCACGCTTAACTTAGATTAAATACAAAACATTGTATGTAAAACCACTATTAATTTTTAGTAATGCCACTGACATGAAAATAAAATTATTTTTCTAAAAATGCAGTTTTAGGTGTAGGATACTTTAGGTAATTATCCTATTTAGAGAAATTTGACCCGCTTCTGTATCAAAGATGATAGTGCGTGTGCCCCACGTTCATGACGTCTCGGTCATGGTGATAAGGCTTTTTCCGAAGTTTTCCCTTATCCTGAAAGATGAACTTAGGGTAACTCTAAGCTCTATGTACCCTATACTCATTTGACATAATTTCATTCATCGTCCGATATGACTTAACGTTGGAGGTTTTCCCTTATCCTGAAAGATGAACGTAGGGTAACTCTAAGCTCTATGTACCCTATACTCATTTGACATAATTTCATTCATCGTCCGATATGACTTAACGTTGGAGGTTTTCCCTTATCCTGAAAGATGAACGTAGGGTAACTCTAAGCTCTATGTACCCTATACTCATTTGACATAATTTCATTCATCGTCCGATATGACTTAACGTTGGAGGTTTTCCCTTATCCTGAAAGATGAACTTAGGGTAACTCTAAGCTCTATGTACCCTATACTCATTTGACATAATTTCATTCATCGTCCGATATGACTTAACGTTGGAGGTTTTCTCTTATCCTGAAAGATGAACGTAGGGTAACTCTAAGCTCTATGTACCCTATACTCATTTGACATAATTTCATTCATCGTCCGATATGACTTAACGTTGGAGGTTTTCTCTTATCCTGAAAGATGAACGTAGGGTAACTCTAAGCTCTATGTACCCTATACTCATTTGACATAATTTCATTCATCGTCCGATATGACTTAACGTTGGAGGTTTTCTCTTATCCTGAAAGATGAACGTAGGGTAACTCTAAGCTCTATGTACCCTATACTCATTTGACATAATTTCATTCATCGTCCGATATGACTTAACGTTGGAGGTTTTCTCTTATCCTGAAAGATGAACGTAGGGTAACTCTAAGCTCTATGTACCCTATACTCATTTGACATAATTTCATTCATCGTCCGATATGACTTAACGTTGGAGGTTTTCCCTTATCCTGAAAGATGAACTTAGGGTAACTCTAAGCTCTATGTACCCTATACTCATTTGACATAATTTCATTCATCGTCCGATATGACTTAACGTTGGAGGTTTTCCCTTATCCTGAAAGATGAACGTAGGGTAACTCTAAGCTCTATGTACCCTGTACTCATTTGACATAATTTCATTCATCGTCCGATATGACTTAACGTTGGAGGTTTTCTCTTATCCTGAAAGATGAATGTCTGGTAACTCTAAGCTCTATGTACCTTGTACTCACTTGAACGTCATTTCATTCATCGTCCGATATGACTGGAGGTTTTCCGTTATCCTGAAAAATGAATGTCTGGTAAGTCTAAGTTCTATGTACCCTGTAGTCAGTGGAACATCATTTCATTCATTGTCGGATATGACTTAACGTTGGAGGTTTTCCCTTATCCTAAAAGATGAAATTCTGGTAACTCTAAGCTTTATGGAGCCATTTCCGTCTTGTTGAGAATCGAGTGGTCGCGTTAAAGTACAGTTAACAATGGAAGGCTGTTATAATATTAAACGAGTACGGGGACCATTGTTCTGTATGTGTATAAATAGTATAAAAAGGTTCATGAATAAATCTGACAATGTTGCGGTGTACCGCACCATTCTCTTTTCCCGAATCGCTACTTCCGCTTCGTGCTACACGTGACCTACAGTCCTGGGCTGCAATACGCTTGGTGTTTCTGGTTCTAATTTAACATTATTGTTTTATCCAGAATGTATTCGTCTATCCTTACATCCGTATTATCTTTCCTAGCCACCATGTTTTGTTATTTTTCACTACTACTTAGTGTAAGTAGAAAAGGTATTGTGGCTTTGTGGGTTCGTAGAATTAAAAGTCCAATTTGTCGAAATTCTAAATGTTATTTATTTCCGTAGAGATACACATTATAGATTACAGCAGCATTACGTTACGTACACAGTCTACCAAGGTCAATGACTATGACAAACAGTGACAGCTGATTACATTAGCTCTCGTTACAACACTTTACAGCTGATACTTCTCTCGGTGTTTTTCAACTGCAACTCGACTCTTCGCGAGTCGTCGCCTCTTTAAATACCTCACTGATAATTTCTAGATTATTCGAAAATAAACCAGAACCCGAACAGTCTCTTTGAGTCAAGAAGTAACTAGAAATTTCCATTTATCTCAGTTTGTTTGTTTTGGCAGACCTTTATCTGCATGTTATCTTTGTCTGCCGGATCTTGGTTTTCACACTACCCGCCTATCAGTTCCTTTAGTGTAAACAAGCCGCGCGATCGTAGATACGGGTTCGCGACACTATTGTATTTCACCACGATTTCATACACTTTCTGAGTTCCTTGAATAACTCAAAAGCAAAAATACCGTTAAACCTCAAACTTAATATCTAAGGTGACCATCTTTCAAGGATGCTACTTAAAAATGTTCTAGTTTATCTATATGTCTCTAGATTTTCTGGAGCATACCTCCACTCCACAGTATGTTATACATGTATATATATGGCCTGCCGGGGAGTTCCCAACTGGTAAAGTATAGGGATCCTGCCCTCTGCAGTGCCGTGGCTACTTAGGACGGCCGCCCTCTATCTCCTCTCACCTCATCTTTCCGATTGGGGATACTTCACGTGGACCATAGGTATAATAAGTCAAGACTTATCTCAGTGCCGAATCCACTCCGTAGAGTAACCGTACTTTCATAAAGTCCCTGGCAATGGCGGCGATTCCAGTATGCGAGCGGTCCAGCTGTCACATGCGCAAACCGATATGCGCGAATATCAGTTTGCTGTTGGTTATGGAGGAGTAAAGTACTGTATGGGACCAAGCTCCGTGCGGTTGCGGGATGCAGGGAAGTCGGTTACGGGGATAAGCTGATGATGTGTGGCAATGCTTGCATAAACAGAAATGTTCACATGAGATTGTTATTGTTTCTTATACGAGCGAAGCAGCCGATGATTTGGATTGCATCCCAGAGCTTCCCCAATCCCTTAGATTAGCGTACCGACGTCACACTTCCTGTCATTCACATTGAATTAAACTAGGCTACTTTAAATGCATAGACGTTATGAAAATAGGGATACTCTAACCATCATAACAACAAGGAGGATTATGTATGTAAGGAAGTTTGTATTTTCTAATTGTACAAATTTCTGTAGCATTTTCAAAGCACATTCGTTATAAATCTATCTAAAATGAACTTTAAAAAAATTCAGGAATGAAGCAATAACATACCTCCTTTCCGGAAAAGATGCTCGATTTCTCGCGTAGGCTGAAGAAACACAATTGTATTACACACTTAATGGTTTCAGGTAATTAACTTCTTCGTTCCAACACAACAATGCAATACCGTCCCCTAGGGAGCAGATTTTGACAAACTAATCTAAGTCGCCTGCGCTTGCCTTGCATACTGACCAATTTTAAAACAGTTGACTATCACCTTATGTCTACAGTATTTCACTATCCCTACAATAAAATTAACAAAAGGATTAACATGAACTAGATAGAGGAGTAAGTGTTTGTACAAGAAGTACAAGAGTAGACAAAGTCATGTGAATACACAAATCAAATTTATTTTATTTTTATTTCAAAATATTATTTGGAGGATTCAAGGAATTTAAGAACATTTAGGGAATTTGTAGTTTCTCTAAGAACTGAAAAGAGGCAGGGAAAACAACAAACGATGTCGAGTAGGGAAGCTGATGTAAATGTAAGTTTGTGGCCGCGTTGCGGATTGTTCAGAGAGTTGTTGAAGTTTGTGAAGTAGGGCCATAACTTAGAGCTCCGTTGCTCCGTTGTTTTATGTGTCGTCTCCTTTTTGTTTTTTACTGACCACATGTATCATAGCACAGCCAGATAATTCCCCGTCGGCAACTTTCTAAGGAAACTAGCGACAGTTTTATGGCTGCGGTACCTGCCTAACTACACTTTATATCCCTTCAACTGAATTTCTTTATCGCCTTTCACTACATTCCTCTCGAATGCACCCTTAAACTTTAAGTGAAAAGTAAATTCAACAAATGCTGCGTTAGAACTCAGTGTTACGGACAAATCTGCCTAAGTTGAGACCTTGGAATTCAATGGTAACGCCAGAAACAAATGAATACTTTATTCATATTCATTTGTTTCTCTTTAACATAAAGTGGTGTTATGAAAAATTCAGTCCAGTAAAATAGAGTATCTCCGAACTGGCTAATGTTCCGAAAACGTTATTCGAAATATTTTGTGTGTGTTTAAGTGTTTAGGTTTTCTCTGTGCTACTATTATCTATTTAAATGCCAAATTTCTGAAATATCTATTCTTTGCAATACTTGATTTATAAGTTAAATTGTTAACACGTATTTGGTTGTGTAAGCTAAATGTACAATTTATTTGTCAGCTGCCATGGCAACAAGGATGAAAGTCTTACGGCATGATTAGGAAGTGACGTAATACCTACAGCATAGTAACCTAAAAATTGGTTATTAATGAATCATTAACAAAACATACAAACGTGTGAATTATTTACTGATTGAAATATTAAATGTGCAATTGGACATGTTAATATTAAAAGTAATACAATTATTTTTATTTATTCAGTGCATATTGAGGTGGAGCCTGGGTTTTCACATAAATTATACAAATTATTAGGGCTATCCGAGACAACACTAGTAGTGTCTGCCCACCACAAGAAGGCAAGCGGGACCTGAAGAGGGAGAGTCGCTTGAACTGTTTATCTGCTGTTAGTGGATCTGTTTGCTACGAAATGAGTGTATGAGAGTGCATATGAATCACCCATGCTGCCAGATCTAATGCTTGTTTCAGTAATAGCAGTGATGGGTATTATGCATGGGTGAGTTATGTGACAACACTGTATTTTAGAGGAACCTAATATCCATATCCTATCCGGTAGGCGAGCATAAGCACGGCAAAAGTGACTGCGATACACATCCCTTTTCTTTGCCTTCTTGTGGTGGACAGACGTAGATGCTTCAATTCGGCTACATAACATACTGTCGCGAACACAATATCTACGATAGCGCGGCTTGTGTTCACAAAGAGCCGGTAAATAAAGATAGCGGAGATAAAGGACTTGCCGGCACAGATTCGGGTTTCGTCTAGTGACAGAACATTCGATGTCTTGTTTATTCCAGAAATATCTAGTGATTGTTACAGAACAGTCTCGAATTATCAATGAGGTATTTAAGGAAGCGACGACTTGTCAAGAGGCAGTCGTAAACAGTTGTAAAGTATTGAAACCAGAGCTGATGTAAACAGGTGTAATCAGAACGATTTTGTTGTGGTCATCGATATTGGTAGATTGTGATTGTGTATGTGATGTAATATTGCTACTGTGAGTGTACTTCCACGGAAATAAAGAACAATTTGAATTTCTGCAAATTGGACTTTTAATTCTATGAACCCACAACTGACACGTGTTATTTCATCTAATTCATTAACAAAAGAGTGGTTAAGAAGGCTTTGTCCATTTAATTTAAACGTAGCTTTTCATTTGTTCACATTTCAACTCTGTATTTTTAATGCCCAATAAAATATGGAAATGCAGTTTTGATATATTATTGCCTTTTACGGTTTTTTCAAGTGCTGTAAAAGGTAACTTGCTAACCACGACATGTACATAAGTTATTTATACCTTACAGATCTTAGTACGCCATATGTTATTAATCTAAACAATAATGTATCTTTTATTCAGGGGCGGCTTCTCAATGGAGTAGTATGTTTGCGCTACAACCAAAATGCTGGGTCTCCCTTTAATGCAAGGGCATGTTCCATTTGGAGTTCAGTTCAACCTTGTCTAGTGCAGTGGCCCTCAGCGCGCTGTATTGTTTGCAGGCGCCAAGTAGTTCACTCTCAGTTGCAAACCACTGGAATACAATGGGGAGGTATAGGCCAGGCTGAACCTTAGGTGTGCCGAGGCAAGTAGGGGGGAAGGGCGGGGCTTATGGCTGCATAAGGTTGGTTAACCTAGCAGCCAGAGAATAGTGAATGCCAAGCCTTCTCCTTCTGTTTTCAACGCCACCTATTATTCTCATTAAATGTTCGCATCGGTCAACTATTACCCACCAGAGCATAGCCACATGTTTTGTGCCGTGTTTTGTTAGCTGTGTCGTGCTTTGAGTAGTGAATAAGAGTGATTTATTTATATACAAGTATATTATGTTATATAAGG
Organism: Mantis religiosa; assembly: GCA_030765055.1. Classification (NCBI taxonomy): domain Eukaryota; kingdom Metazoa; phylum Arthropoda; class Insecta; order Mantodea; family Mantidae; genus Mantis; species Mantis religiosa. The sequence continues at coordinate 165,295,931 of CM060949.1, forward strand.
AGAAACAATGAATTCCATAAAGTGTCTATTAGCACATCCTTTTTAAATATGAGCTTAGAAGAAAATACCGAAAATAAGCGACTTGGAAGTCCCACGCCAAATATAAAAATCACATAGGTAGTCAAAACAAAAACAAGATATATGAACAGGAACTTTAACAACAATGTATATGAGAAATATAATTTGATGTGTGGTTGTAATATTAAAAATAGCCTGTTTTGCTTTACTTGCGTTCTCTTTGGCGGTGACTAAACATGGCGTGAATGCTTTGCAGCATCTTCATGATCGTGCTAAAAGGCACGTAACTTCAAAACTGCACATGAAAAACACAGTTTTGCTATGCTTGGCAATGTAAATATAGCAAAGCAGATGGACAGAGCATATCGGAGCACAATTGAAGAACACAATCAGAAAGTGGCTCAAAATAGGTATGTTTAAAACATTATTGTTAACTGTATTAGATCTTGTGGAGCCTTTAAGTTAGCTCTACGAGGACACGATGATTCAGCTACGTCAAGCAATCCTAGTATTTTTTGAGGACTGATAAATTTCGTGCAGAGATAGACTGTGTTCTGAAAAACCTATCTGAAGAATGCTACAGTGTTTAAGGGGACCTCCAAGATAATCCAGAAAGAAATCTTGCAATGTACACTTGAAGTCTGCCATGAAGACATATCAAGTCCATTTTTAGCTGCATAAATAGAAGAGTGTTATGCTCTAGAGTGTTTCTGAAATACGCATGTTGAGTTATACGCTGTGAATTACCGTTAACTTGTGTATACAGCAGGCTATAGTGGCAGGATTAAACAACCGTTTGTTACTTTAAAAAATTAAATTGCATGGATAAATTTGTGAACCACCGATTTTCAGAGTCACCATCCGCCCCTCCTTTTATTGTAAAGAAAGTAGGAATTATATGCAAAATAAAGCGCATTTTCCAAAATTTTATCACGTGGGGCATTTTAGAAACACGATTTTCACTTTTTGGCAATGTTTTGTTTTATAAACTTAGGTGCAAATAAATATTGATTCTGTTTATAAACTCAGGTGCAAATAAAAATTGATTCTGTTATGATAATGTAGAGAAAACGAACGCCGCTTACAGCCAAATCAGGTGTAGAAATTAGCAATATCAGCAGGTACCCATAAACAGTAGTTGCATATTGAATAGCGTATTATATTAGTGAATTTTCTTTATTTCGTTGCCACATCGCTTCCAGTGTGCTGTACGAAAGCGATTTAAATAAGTACCCATAATAGGAATGAAGACGCCAGCTTTTTCAAACACGAATTATTCATTTCTCAATATAGAGTCCCCTTTTAGGGATACACACTTCTTCCAACGCTCCTGACACTTTTTAACCCCACCTAAAATAAGAATTGTCGAGCTTTGCAAAATACGCATCTGTCTCTGTGATGACCTCCTCATTTGATCTAAATTTCGTTTCTCAGAGGGATTTCTTCATGTTTGGGAACATGAGAATATGGGGGGAGGGTTTGGCAACAATTCATTACGCAATTCATGCAATATGGCGGCGGCAACTCCGGATGAATATGCTGGAGCCTCATCGTGGTAAAACAGAACTTTCTTCTTCGCCATATGGGCCCATGTCTCCTTCAACTTCTTGTCGAATTGGGCCAATAACTCATTTTAGTATGCTCCAGTAGTCGTTTTTCCTTCTTCCAAGAAGCCTCCTTTGGAGCAGATTCTCCGGTAGCAACCCATTGTTTGATTGCTGCTTGTTTTCCGGAGTATACTCATGCAACCGCGTCTCATCAACAGTCACAACTCGGTGCAAAAGTCCTTCGGATTTCGATTAAACAGCTTCGAAGATGAACTCCAAACCCGCTTGTTGTCCACCGTGAGCAAACGCGGCACTAATCGGGCCGATAGCTTTCTCATCTCCAACATATCGTGCAAAATATGAATTGTCGTTCCCGTCGATACACCTATGGCCTCTGCCACTTCGCGAACTTTCAGGGAGAATCATATCGTGGACTGTTTCAATGACTTCCTAATTAACCACATCTGCAGGGCGTCCTGGGCGCTCCTCGTCAAAAACGGATGCTCAGCCACGTTAAATTCGTTATACTATTTTGTCATAGAAGGCGATAGGTCTCTATATACTGTATCTAATTTCGCTTTTATCTCCTTGCAAGTTTTCCCATCTATAATTTAAAGCCAAATCCCCGACAGATACTGCACTTTTTCCATTTTACCAAAAATACATTCAACAACTTGTTGAAATGTTTGTACAATCCAAACTAACCTATGAATCAGCACCAAATTTGTCTTGACAACATGTAACAAATGACAGCACATTATGATAACTAGGGCTCGGATTCATCTTTTTTCTGAGTAGTTACAGACGATGCTTTTCGGAAATTAAGTGCATTCTGGAACAAATACGTTATATATTTATAATGTTTATAGGTCATCAAAATGCATTTTTTACACATTTTTATAATACAGTCATTTTTAACACTTGGATGCATTTTCCGGTCATTGTATTTCTTTTTCGCGAATTTATCGGGCATTTTCATCCGTAGCACACATTCGAAAGGCCCGGGTTCGATTCCCGTGGCCGAACTGACCCTGACCCATGGGCTTTCTGGTTTTTTATAAAAAAAAATAATCTGTGATTAAAGTTTAATTTATATCATCATATTTTATGAAATAATAACTTTGTAAGTGTTTACGTAATTAACACTGGCCAGCGTCCTAACAGCGTTGGTGAATTTATGACGCATTAATTCTAGGAATCGCCGATTATATCATGCAATACGCGTGGATCGCATCAGTCAGGACTTAAGGAGCTAGTAGTGTCGCAGTAAGGAGAGTAGTTTGTGAGGTGCGTAAATTTGTTGTATTGTGGAATTGAAATGCCGAAACAAAAACAGTCTACTGCGTCCCGTTTGGAACAGTATGTTTCAGAGTTTGGCAGAAACATTCTCTACTGATGGAACTGTATTGTTCTTTAAAGTGTGCGAAATTAAAGTCACTGCAGACAAACGGTTCACCGTACATGTTGGGCGGGAAAAACATTTCCGAGCTCTTCAAAATGTGAAAAAAGGTGCAAGCCTCTCAGTTGCTGTTAAAAGAAACGGCTTCGACGTCAAGTAACAAGTCGTCTTCCTTTTATAAAGCATTATCTGAAGTGTTTTTAGTGAAATATTCCGCTACGAAAATTAAGTAATTCCAAATTACGAGATTTTCTTGAACGTCACACTGGTCTTACAATTACAGATGAATCAACTTTGCGTAAAAGTTACTTACAAAAATGTTACGAAGACACGTTAAACCGAATACGTGAATGTGTGAATGGGAAAAAAGTATGTATCAATTGATGTGACAACCAATTCAGAGGGTTATATAGCCAATGTAGTGATCGGTACGCTAGAAGCTACTAGTGCGGGACAAATGTTTCTTCTGACCTCAGAGGTTATGGAAGCTGTTAACCACTGTCATATATGCAAACCGATCGATGAATCCATGTGTTTATTGTGGCCTAGTGGAATACAGTATGACAATCTGCTCCTCTTCCTAACAGACGCGGGGGCTTACATGGTAAAGGCGGCAAAATCGATCCAATCATTTTAAATAAGATGGTGCATGTTACGTGTTTGGCCCATGCTTTTCATCGAATTGCGGAACAGGTCAGATCAACATTTCCAGAACTGGATACACTAATTTCCACAATAAAGAACATATTTTTGAAAGCGCCAACCCGAACTATGCATTTCAAAGAAAATGCCCCTAATATAGCTTTGCCACCGGCGCCAATTTTAACACGCTGGAGTACATGGTTAACTGCATGTATATACCACTGTGACAATTTTCAAATAGTGAGAGTAGTGGTGAATGGCTCTGATAGGATAGATTCTAAGGCAATTGAGAGCGCACGGGATCTGTTTTCTGATACCCAAATCCAAGGCAAATTAGCTTTCATTAAATCAATTTTCTATTTTTGACGGATACCATAACCCGCCTTGAAGAAAGTGGCATCACATTGGATAAGTCGATTGAGTTAGTTAGGATTGCGGAAGAGAGGATACAAAATGTAAAAGGTGAGATTGGGGACAAAATAAGACATAAACTAAAATTTGTGCTGGAAAAAAATAAAGGTTACCATACAGTTTGTCAGACTGCCGATATCATTTCAGGAGAAAACTTCAGAACTGATATTTTTGAACAGGACTTAGCAGACAGTGACATAGTGTTTTTCAAATATGCATCTATAACATCTGTGGAAGTGGAGAGAAGTTTCTCAAAGTATAAAATAGATTTAGCTGACAACCGCCGTTCCTTTACTTTTGATAACTTGAAAATGATCATGGTGATACACTGCAACGCTAAGTAAGGTATGTATTGGCTAATGGGTACAGTAACTTATTTTTTCATATTTTATAAAATTGAAAATGACCTTAAGTATTTTGAATCTATTATTTAGTAGCAATAATTGCATTATTTACTAAGAAAGTTAATTTCAAAATGTGGTTATATTCATTATTTGTCTGTGACATTTATTAATTTTTATTATAAAATAAATTGTTAATTTTTGTTAAGTAATTTTTTTACATTTTGTTAGCATTTTTTATATTTTAAGGGCATTTTATACCTCATTTTAGAGAATGTTTAGGTCAACAACTTCCGGGCCCTAATGATAACACAAACTTCCCCTAGTAACACCATATATTTTGAAATAGGGGTACTGCTTGAACCACCCTTATATCAAAAGGCTTAGTAGAGCCATCACATCGAAAATACTTTTGAGAGGGACTGTACATTGCTACTGCTTACATTGTCCATAATTTAGGCAGTGTATACTCACTGTTTTGTTTCTGATGCGCTAATTTTTAACATATCGCCTTGTTTTATAAACAGTTGATTGTTTCTCAGCCAGCTGTGTGCCACAGATTCTGTATTACACTGCGAATTGATGCAATCTCTATGTGGATATGTACGTATCGTAAATGGATGCACGATAATAACCAGTGTAATCTCCAACAGCATTGCGACTGTTACGCATCTGGAGGTTTCCTAGATGGTGCATGGGATAAACATATAAATGCGTATTTTTGTATCCGCTTTAAGTTAATTACTATAAATACTGCATAGAAATGGCTTCATTTACGTTAATACCAGAGAGGGGCGAGAGCATATGGTCCAACGGCGGGATAGTGGACTTAGATGGCAGTTTTATTGCCCACAATTCATTGTAATTCCGGTTATTGGAATTCAGTTGTTTAATTGTTTACCAAGCTGTGAATATATGTAGGATATAAAAGCGTTATAAAGCAATTACACGCATACGATAATATTTATTCTATGGGAATTATCACTCATTTTCAAACGCATTACATAAATAGCACACACAAATCATCCAAAGCGCGTCATCATTTGGCAATACTGCGTGAGTGCTTGTTTAAATGGACGTCTGCTGGTAACTTGTAATAACAAAAGAGTTCTGCGATTGCCGTCTGGTTTCGTAGGCGTTGGGTTTCTTGATTAAATATTCCTTGTTTAAGCTTTGGAAGCGGAATACCGAAGAGAATAACACAATGCTGCGAATTTTTTTATCTCACCACCATCTTTATATGTTCAAAGGTTGGTGATGGACTCTGCAAATCCGGTAGGTACCGAAATTAGTGAATTTTGTTTCCAGTTACACGCCACCATCTAATCTGGGAACATTTTGAGGCTTTTCTGCCTTTGGCACAATAATTCTCAATGTGCAATTATTCTTGTACTTGTATCAGTCACAGAGACTGAAATTCCTTGTATTTGTGTGTATGTGGTTTCCAAAGAATAAATCTAACTCTATAAAAGTTGGTTAAATACTAAACTAGTGTTAAACTCAACATTTTAAAACAGTATGGCATAGTGTTTTGCACCCTTCTTGTTTACATGGAGACTTTCCTTTATTTTGATTCTTTTTAAATTGCTTAAATAGATTTGAATAAAAATAACCAACATATATTTACCATATATGTATATTTAAAAGCTTCCAAAAATAATATATAGACGTTTTAATACTGATTAACATCGCTTCTTACATGTAGCAGCAAAGACGATGATGACACGTGATTACATGAGATGAAATAATTATTGGAAAATTAAATTTGTGAAGGAAACATTGCAGTCGAATTTTAGAGTGACTCGCTGGCACTCGTCCGTCACTTATTACAACTGATAACAACCTTGAAAATGTGTCTGAAGGAAGACTCTAGCTGCAGCTGAAACGCAGACCTCCCGTTTACGTGACCATGCCTTTGCGACCTAGTTCACCCATATCGAGCCCTTTTTTTCTCTCATAACATTAGCTGTTTATGAAATATTCATGTTACAAAGTTATATTTCTTAAAATGTTATTTAGCAGACATACTCGAAAGCTTCTAATTTCATTTATCTCAGTCATATGTGAAAGTGATAAACTTTTCTGGGTGTTTTATTTTCCCATTTAAAGCATTTTTCTTTATTTCAAACAATTCTCAGGAAAAAGTATAAATGCAGCTACCTCGCAACGAAGGATGAATATCTCCTTACATTGATTTTATATTCACGTAAATTTGGAAATGTAGAACATTCAATGTCATACCCATGATTTGAACCACGGATCTTTTGATTTTTCTAACCAACTCAAGTTACCAGGGCAACATGCCAGCGCGACATTAAATTTCTCAAAAGACATCCATTTTCATCAGCATGGCATGTGCCATATTGCAATAATAGCTCCGTGACTTAAAGCAACCGGATGGAAACCAGAATATCCGTGGTTCTCATCCTGGCTACGAGGGTAAATTTTTCAGTCTGATGCTATCTTTCCAACCCTCTCCTACACACGCTTGGGTAGAGGAACAACTAATTGCTATGCATGTGAATTTTGTCATTGATAAATCACTTCGGATTTTACAAGTCTGATTCGAGTTTCCATAAATTCCCTATATATTTTTACTTCTACTGCGTGAAATATTGGTAGAGAGGGCACTGCACTCAGAAATTCCATATTGATTTTAGAGGTCCATGAATAAAAACCAATTTTTAGACATAAGGTCTAAGTGTTGTGTGAGTGAATGAGAGAGAGAGAGAGAGAGAGAGAGAGAGAGAGAGAGAGAGAGAGAGAGAGAGAGAGAGAGAGAGAGCAACATACGTCAAAAAAGTACTTGATCGTATATAATCCTTGGTGAGCCCTCCTCGATAGCATAGGTGGGTAGAGAGTCCGCATTACGTTCAAGAGGTCCCGAGTTCTAATCTCGGTAAGGGTGAGTTATCTGGGTATCCTTTATCCCTTATCCTCAACGAGGATGTCTGGCATTTCTAAGCTCCATGTACCCTGTTCTGATTTGAGTATCATTTCATTCATCGTCCGATATGACTTAAGGTTGGAAGTTTTCCCTTACCCTGAAGGATGAATGTCAGGTAACTCTTAGCCATATGTACCCTGTACTCATTTGAACATCATTTCATTCATCATCCGATATGACTTAACGTTGGAGTTTTCCCCTTCTTCTGAAAGATGAATGTCTGGTAACTCTAAGCTCTATGTAACCTGTACTCATTCGAACATCATTTCATTCATCGTTGGATGTGACTTAATGCTGGAGGTTTTCCCTTATCCTGATATATGAATGTACTCGTATGGTAACTGTAAGCTCTATATATCATGTACTCATTTGAAAGCCGTTTCAATCATCGTCCGATATGACTTAACGTACGAGGTTTCACGTTATCCTGAAAGATGAATGTGAGGTAACTCTAAGCTCTATGTACTCTGGACTCATTTGAAAATTATTTCGTCCATCGTCCGATATGACTTAACGTTGACGTTTTACCTTATCCTGAAAGATGAATGTCTGGTAGCTATAAGTTCTATGCACCCTGTATTCTTTTGAACATCATTTCATTCATCGTCCGATATGACTTAACTTTGGAGGTTTTCCCTTATCCTGAAAGACGAATGTCTGGTAACTCTAAGCTCTATGTACCCAGTACTCATTTGAACATCATTTCATTCATCGTCCGATATGACTTAACTTTGGAGGTTTTCCCTTATCCTGAAAGATGAATGTCTGGTAACTCTAAGCTCTATGTACCCTGTACTCATTTGAACATCATTTCATTCATCGTCCGATATGAATTAACTTTGGAGGTTTTCCCTTATCCTGAAAACCAATGTCTCTAACTCTAAGCTCTATGTACCCTGTACTCATTTGAACATCATTTCATTCTTCGTCCGATATGACTTAACGTTGGAAGACGTAAATAATAAGAAACAAGAAGAAACTTTTAGAAAAAAGAAAACCTGATATTCCAAACGGACTTTATATAGATCTTTTTCTTTTTTTTTTCAAAAATAGTTATAATATTTTTACAAAAATGAAGATATGTTCATAACAAATGAGATGTCGATCTTGAATTTCCTAGGAATATTCTGAAATGTGCTTTGTTTTGAATGGCTTTTGCATAGCTGATAAACAATAAGACACAGAAAGCATTTTACTGCAAAAAATCCAGAGCTCGTTATTTAATCACACAATTTATGCGAAATACATATTTTGTATAGTTAACCATTTCCTTTTTGATGGTTTACTTACACTTTTCTCAATTGGTAAGTAGTTATCTTTTTCTTGTTTCAGTGAAGAAGGTGGAATATACAAGATTTTGTTGAGGAACGGGTCGGGAAATTAATGTGAATTGAACATTTATTCGTTCTTTAACTTTGGAGGGCGGCGACCTGTAATATTTATACACCGGCATTGCGATATCGAATTTTTGTGTCGAGTCAGGTACATACGAGCAGGCCTATGGAATGTATCACAACAGCAAATCTGACTTTAAAGGCTTTTCATAGCACTGCGTCGTCATGGTTACCATTGTTACGATATTGGAAGAACAGACTAATGAGCCACGTGACGTCACACATATATTCTTGCTGACACACAGAACAAAGACTAGGAACCCGGTACCATCTCAACTTATTTCGTTCTCTACAGGAATTTGTCAACTGCCTATGTCGCCTTATATCACCAACACAGATGGACCACTGTATTCAAAATACCCAAACGATCTATTAGAAATTCAAAAGACATCTGAAAGTGTACTAAGCTACGTCAATTTAGAAATGTCACGGAAAACACACAATTTAAATTCCCTTTGCGTTTTTTTGTGTACAACACAAACTTCTAAGTAAATCAGCGAAAATGATCAAGAAAAATCTATGTGATAATTAATTGTTCTTTCACCAGCCTTGTGTAGGCCAAAGTATGGAAAGATAGACTCAGACCGAAAACTTCAACGCTATAGCCGAGATACGAACCTCGGATATTCTGGTCTACGTCTGGCCGCTCTGAACCATTGAGCTACCATGGTCAACATGCCAGCACGACCTTAAATTCTCCAACTGATTCGTGTTTTTTTTCCGATAACGCACCAGGAGTTGTGATGAACACTTGAGACAACTACCTTAATGGCGATTTACTGTGCTGTACGTTAGAGCAGCTAGACGGAGACCGGAGGATCCGTGCTTCAAATCCTGAATATGACATTGAATTTTTCAGTTTGATTTAATTTTTCCACATACCTGTTTACCTAAAAACCACCTAGATGAAGGAAAAAAGTATGAGTCAGTTGGAAAATTTAATGTCGTGTTTGCACTTTGCCACGGTAAGATGGTTAAGAGAAACCGGACGGAGACCAGGAAATCCATGGTTCAACTCCCGACTATGCCACTGAACTTTTCACTGTCACCTCTACTTGTCCAAACCTTGTGTTGTATCCATATTACTCTCTTTAGCCACTATTCTTAAAACCATCCTTACAAAAGTAATTTATTTTAAGCTAAGGGTACGAATAGCTGACATTTTTAAATCTTACAATTTTTATATAAATGTTCTCATGAAAATATTTTAAATATTTTTATAAAAACTGTATTTTAGTTTAATTGTGATAAATAATTAAGTGTTCCGTTCAGAAATCGTACCATATTATTTACATTTTAATGTACGAAGTAGTATAAGGGACATTATTCATGACTTGACTGTCTCAGAAATTAAATTTAAACGTAATATAATTATGTTCTCTAGTCCATAGAGTAGGGAAAGTATGGTATTCCACCGAAAAACTGGAAATATATTTTGAGGCATCCAGGATCGTATTTTATTCAGAATAATATCAGAGTGGTGTCTGTGTGAATGGAAGATTCTCGCCACGAGCAATTTTTTTAATTTTCCAAATACTGAAAACGTCAAAAGACAAAATAGGATGATATTGTCACTAACGACAACACGAAATGGCCTAATTTGTCACTAGAATCCTTAATCTAATATTAACTTTACAATCACTTTCAACGTTTACAAATACACAGAGCATATAAGGTCCGTTTCCACAATACTGTCGTTTCTTATGTCTCGGTTAAACCACCAACTCAACGCTGTTTGTAACTTCTCGACGATCACTAAAGCCATTGTTTGCAGGCTGACACATATTGCTTGCCAATTCTCAGACAACTAACTCTTCACTTTAGAACTGCTAGGCTGGTTTTTGCGCTCAGTTTAAGAAAAAGCAGGCCACAGAAGAAATTGGAAGTCTCTCGAAATATTTTCAAAGTAGATTCTTCTATATGTTTCTGAAATGAAACACCAGCGCCTTACAACAAAGGGAGTAAGTATTTCCGCATATGACGTCAGCCAACCTAAATTCAGTGTTCCATTTTTTCTTCTGGGCGGCAAACAACAAAAGCGGTGGAACGGGTTGACTCATACTTCAGCACTTTTGGGCAGGGATTCGCTCTTGCCATGACAAAATTATATTATTGTGTCAAATGATACATTTGCCTGCTAAAACATAATTCATCTGTTTTATTAATTAAATTTTATTTTTAATAGAAAAATTACGAAATTCTCAAGGTTTGTCTGTGAGAATAAGTTCAGCAAGGAATGGTGAATTGGTCGTAATTAAGTTTACCGGGAATAAAATCAAAACGCTGGAAAAATTGAGGAAGCAGGAAGTGAAGTGAAGATGTTCCCTTGGACATTACACTTTAATATCCCCTCACCTTTGCCCATTCTGTGAACACAAGTATAACTCCATTTTCATTGGAACGGTAAATTTTAATGACGTTTTACAGTAAACCGTTTGCGGTAAAGTCGTGAATAAACGTCGCGGCATACACAACTCTGCGGTACGTTTCTAACCAAACCCATGCACAATTAAACAGAACTGACTGCACATTAGTTAAAACCGTCAGCCTGTCCGCATTAGAATTTTGAGGTAAAATAAAACATATTTCATGGAACAGTCATTCGAGTTTCTCGCCCATTTAATTGCTAAAAGACCGCGTTGATATGTGATATTTTGAGATTACGTGCTCTTTGTATTACCAACAAAAATAAACGAATAACTAGTAAGTATTTGACATGCATTAATTGTGTGTTTTAACGAGCCCCTGATTGTTTGTGTAGTACCTACCAGACAGTTATACAAAATTATACAGGGTATCCCAAAATTAGATCGACAAACTTTGGGAGTTGATAGATATCATTATTTCGAACACTCTGTTCAAGAAAGACTTTTGCTGCGGTGCTTCGTTTAAGCGCTAGAATCATGTTCACATTTGACACAAGTTTTGCACGTGAGCAGTTATTTAACTGTCGGAATTCACATGTTTAGGTCTTCGAAAATCTCCATGCTATATTTCACAGGTACATCAACTGAGATTCGCTGTTAATATGTGAGCCGATCTTGTAGATAACTTCTTAATAGGATCATACATTTTGCTGGCCCGACTCAATGCTTATAATTACTTATTATATTTGCAACAAGGTTTTCCCGATCTAATGGAAACAGTTCTGCTTCATATTAGTTACGACATGTGGTTTCAACACAATGGGGCACCAGCTCTGATGCGGAAGTACGTCATCTTACGGCTACATACGGAGGTCACTGGATAGGCAGAGGTGGACCCATGGCCTGGCCTGCACGCTTCCCTTACCTCACTCCACTTGACTTCTTTTTGTGGAGGTAAATGAAGACTAGTGTATGAAACACCGGTTGAACCTTAAGAGGCACGAATATACTGCGCAGTTGACGAAATCAGAGAAATGGCTGATATCTTTGCGAGAGTTACGACACAATATGACATGTCGATGCACTCTGTGTGAATCACAATGGGCGTAGGTTCCACCATTTGCTTTTACATAACTCATCTAGCAAAAATCAAAATTTTTGAGAAAATAAAAAATTATTAAAAGTTCTCTACTTAGGCTGAGAATATTCTGGAAAAGCTTGGAGGATGCTAAAGTTATATACTATGATATTGTTTTGTCAAGCACTTATAGTTTACCGTAAAAAAATGGTATTAGTCTGTCAACTACAGATCAAAAAGTTATAATTGATTCGAAATTAACATCAAAATTATGATCACTGCAACGGACATAAAAATTTCGGCTCAAATAGATAACAAACGGTGGATGTTTCACGGTAATAAAGAGCTTGCATAAGCAGTCAACGATAGCGCGGCTAGTGTACACAAAGGGTCCGGCAAACAAAGATAGCTGTGATAAAGGACTTGCCGGCATAGATTAAGTTACGCTTTTGGAATGTGGTAGAATATTCGGTTTCTTTATTCTTCTGGAAGAGTCTCGAATTTATCAATGAGGTATTTTAAAAGGCGACGACTTGCCAAGAATGAGTTGTAAAACAGTGAGGAGTTGCAGTGTGTAACAAGAGTGATGTTGTAACGAGAGCTGATCAGAACGTTCTCATCGACCTTGGTAGATTGTGGTGTTTATGTGACGTAATGTTGTCACGTGAGAATTGATCACTATATTTCTACGGAAATAAAGAACATTTAGAATTTCTGCAAATTGGATTTTCTTTTATTCTACGAACCCACAAAGTCACAATATTCTGAAAAAGCTTGGAGGATGCTAAAGTTATATACTATGATAATGTTTTGTTAGTCACTTATAGTTTACCGTAAAAAATTGTATTAGTCTGTCAACTACAGATAAAAAAATATAAAAATTATAGGGCATTGATTCCAAATTAACATCAAAATTTTCAGAAATTAAAACAAGTATGTGTCACAATAAAATTGTACGAGTTCTGGTTATTATATATAATATTCCTCTATTAAACAATTGCTGCTCACCCTTATAGCTATATATTAACTTCAAATGCAATCGGAGTACGGTATTGTAAATTTGGCAAATGTCACTCTTAGTCACAAAACCGAAAAGTTTATGGGGAACAAACGAACTGCTAAAGCGAGCTAAATAGCTATTAAGGAACTTCCGAGGTACGTTGATGTTTATTAACGAGTGAAAATTTAAACGCCCGAGACGTTAGCGCCGAAAGAAAGATAGACGTCAAACCTCGCTTGAATTGTGAATTATAAAAATATTACGGATTGTTTTACACAATATTTAGAATAAATGTTTTACTATGTGTAAGATGATATTGGTGGCGTCGAATAGCGAAGAACCGTAACTATGGTGATGCAAAACTAACAAATGGTAAATTGTATGTCAAAATGAGTGATTTAGGCGACGAAAGTTTTATACCTGAAGAAATTCCAGAAGAACCTCGAATTGGTAACCTTAGTTTGCTGCCACAAAAGTCATCTGCTCACACTAATTATTCAATTTTAACTACTGTACCGTCAATATTAATTATGCAATGAAACCAGAATAATAAAATATATTTCTGTACATTGTAGATGTCGTATGCTTGTTTCTTTTTCGGATAACTAAACAAAAATTGAACATCTAAGTCATCTACAAGATCATCCATAGTCAAAGAGATTATAACTATATTAGAGTAGGGGTTCCTGACGAATAATATGTTTTTGTCTCGCAAATTTTAACCGTATTCTTCTGCTTCACCTGCTATATTGACTCTAGTAGAGATAATTCGACTCTTTGCAGAGATTATTCATGTCTAATAGTAAAAGACCTACTTTTCAGTAACAAAAGTATCGCGTAATTCTGTGTTTTTTCTTATGGTGTCGGATGAAAATAATTTACGCTCACCCTTGTATAAACTATTCTTAAAACACATCTTCTCTGTCTGATTCATATGGAGACAGGCCTTGTGACACCGTTACTTTTCGATTATGTAGAGGCATTTCAGTTTTAAGTTGGATATCCAATGTAATTTCTATCCTCTTTTACCACAAACTACACAGATGCAGCTCGTGCTCGACCATTGACAAACTCTCCCCAAATACGTGTACACATTCTTGTCCAACCAGTATTACACTACAAGAGAAACATCGCATTTAGTTCAGAGCTACAGGCTAACCAGTCACATCATTTTGGATTACACTGAAAATGTCTAGTGAATCTATCAAAGCGACCTTGGTAATTCTGCTAGTGGCGACTCCTTCTTGACAAAGAATGCAATTCCAGTGAACACATTGTCCAGAAAATCGAATGAGTGAAACTCTCCGCGAAGTAAAGAGCATGTCTAAATGTCATTTAAAGCAAGCCTAACCATGATGAAAATAATTATTTTAAAGAAGTAGTGGAATTTGCAATATTTCATACATAGAGGCGTTAATTTATCATATGCGAGTTATTACGTAGTCGTTATTTTGTATTATACCATTTATCACTAGCTCATTCTTTTGTTTAGAGTGTTGCCAACTATATTCCCATAAATCGTTTCTCCGCTTAAAACCAATACGTGGCATTATTCCATGATGTCCTTTTATTTGGGAAGATATATGTATATTTATTTACTGATTATTTTACACAGAAAGAGAGTAATACATCTGCAGTCATAGGGAACAAAGTGAAAATTTCTACTTTCACATCTACCTACATATTCAAACTCGATGTCTATTTTGTCTTAAAGAAATAATACTCCTTTCAATTTGGTAACTGTATTTTAACAGTCGATCTTTTAATGATCAACGTATTTACTTAATATAAAGGTTATTTGTTGATATTAAAAGTAAAATGAATTTCACTTGAGGTTATAAATTTCTTTTCTGTCCGCCTCAGTAGCGTAGATCGTAGCGTGTCTACCTCATGCTCAAGAGATCCCGATTTCAAATCTCGGTTAGGGTGAGTTACCTAGATAAGGTTTTTCTGGGGGGTTTTCTGGGGTTTTCCCTTATCCTGATAGACGAATGTCGGGTAACTCTAATCTCTATGGACCCTGGGCTCATTTGAGCATCATTTCACCCATTTCATTCATCGTCCGATATGACTTAACGTTGGAGGACGTAAATTGCACAAAAAAGATCTTTTCTGTTACAAAACCAAAACAAAATCGAAATTTCTGCAATTCCTGGATTTTGTTTTTCGCAAATGGCAATCTAATTCGAGCGTGCATTGTAATGGATATATGACATTGACCCCGGGGAAAACTACAAGCGTCCCAAACTCACCTTAGGCCCATCATAACTTCAATGGTCTCATATAACTAACAACATATCCTCTCTTCCATCCTATAACTTGTGATACTTCATAAAAGCACCATCTACCCACCGTCTATTGTTATAAATCTACATAACGCCAGTAAGGGGCAGAGTCCCGGAATGGCAAAAGGTAGAAAGCTCCTTGTCCTCGGAGAAAGATGACTTTTAACAACACCTCTGTGAGTGACTTAATGGATAATTTTAGGCTATTAGTTTTTGTAGAATTTCGAATTTTCAAAACCAATCTTCACGAAATAGCATTTAAATTTATATTTTATCTATCAAATAGTAAGGATAAATAACATTCGACGGTCTGAACTTTCCGTTCCGCTCGAGAATTTAAGGTTTGGTCGAACGTATTGTGATACTATTTGTAATGATTTCCTTTCCCCATAGCAAGTTTTTTCTACAGTGTGTTTAATAAACCATAGAGTAGGAATAGATCGGTACTAAATACAGTAAATGAGATCATTCTGCCATCTTAGTTTGTGAAAGCATGTGTTGGCTCTGAAAACGTCCAAGTCTTTGATATGTCTCAATTCTATGACAAATTCTTATGCTGCTGTACCAGTTCAGAGTACAAATGAACATATCTAGGAACAAATGTGTTAATCGCCACTGCAGTCTTATCGACAATGCAAGTAGTGTAAAATGAACATTATTGTTCATGTGTTATTAAAGTTTTTAGAAGCACGATAATTTTGAGTATAAATCATAATTCTGTCAGTCTAGTATGATGTATTTACATTAGGGATGGGTCGATACCTGTTTCTCGCGATATTCGGTTCTCTATAGCGATACACGATATTTTACTTCGGTACTCGATGCCGTCATTTCTACTTCTAGTTTCGATACAAAACAAAATATTAGGAGAACTGTGTAATGCCAGTAAAATCTAGGTGCACATGTTTAACAAGATCAAACTTAAATCATCAGTTTCTTTTTTATTTTTAAACTATACATTAGACATTTAAAATCAAAGAAGTCTACTTTTATAGGATTAGGATTTCATTACGGATGGAATTCGTTACGTAGGCCACCATGGTGAGCCCGTTGTGCCTATGCCCCCAAGTGGGGCACCCCCGGGAGGAAGGATGAGGCGAAGGAGACAGAGGGCGGCCGACCCAAGGAACCACGACAGTACAGAGGTCAGGGTCCCTATAGTTTTCTTTTATAAATAATATATAGATATATATTTTTCTTTTTTTCTTATTTAACCGATTTTTCATTATTTCCGTTTATTTTCTTATCTCTTTTCCTAGTTTCACAAATATTCACTATACATATAAACCATGCCCAAGGCGGGACTCGAACCCGCGACGCTCTACGCGACGGAACACTAGAGACATACGCTTTAGTGACCATGGCTACGAAGGCCGGCCTAGTTTACTTGGATAGAGACTTCCCCTGAAAGGCCAGGACAACAGACACGCTCCCCTACTGCGGGACAGCAACGAGCCCAGCAGCCGAGCCCCAAAGGTCCCTGGCTGGCCGTTCCGAAATGGTCCCAGCAGAGAAGCGTAGACCGCTAACCGACCTACTGTAGGAAGAAGTAGTTTTCCTCAGAGCATATCATCCCGCCATGCACCGCCGAGACACCCGTCGGCACTTCTAACCTGAAAGAGACCACCGGATGAGAGATGATGTGAAATGATAATGGAGATGAAATGGAGGGACAGGAAATTCGGGGGATGTAATTAACCACCCAGCATTCGCCTAGCGACCCGGGAAAACCCC
Organism: Mantis religiosa; assembly: GCA_030765055.1. NCBI lineage: Eukaryota > Metazoa > Arthropoda > Insecta > Mantodea > Mantidae > Mantis > Mantis religiosa. Next base: position 165,313,093 of record CM060949.1, read on the forward strand.
CCGAAAAAACCCATGGGTACGGTAGGTCAGCCACAGGAGTCGAACCCGGGTCTCCCGAATGCGGGCTACAGAGGAAACCGCATGAGCCATCCTGTTCGGTCTACTTTTATAAGTTTTTGTTAAAAAATGCTAGCATTTGCACTCTTTCGGGGTCAAGTCTATTTTTTTCTGTCTTCTGTCTTGCTGTGCTAAATAGTCTTTCAGAGAAAACTCTTGCAGGTGGAATACACAAATATTTAGCAGGTAATTCTTTTTAGTTTCGGAAATGTTGAATTTGTTTTCCAGTAATCCAGTGCACTAGTAAGAGGAGGTAACAAATCGTTGTTGAGATATGCAGTGATTTCTTCTTGGGAACTGCTCTGGTATAATTTTGTTTGCCCGCCTTGGTAGCGTAGATGGCAGCGTGTCTGCCTTACGTTCAAGAGGTCCCGAGTTCGAATCTCGGTTGGGGTGAGTTATCTGGATAAGGTTTTTTCCGGGGTTTCCCTTATCCTTGCTGACGAATGTCGGGTAACTCTAAGCTCAATGGACCCTGGACTCATTTGAGCATCATTTCACTCAATTCATTCACCGTTCGATATGACAACGTTGGAGGACGTAAATTACAATAATAATAATAATAATAATAATAATAATAATAATAATAATAATAATAATAATAATAATAATAATAATAATAATAATAATAATAATAATATGTTATATTATATAATATATTATATAATATATAATATATTATTATTATTATTATTATTATTATTATTATTATTATTATTATTATTATTATTATTATTATTATTATTATTATTATTATTATTATTATTATTATTATTATTATTATTATTATTATTATTATTATTATTATTATTATTATTATTATTATTATTATTATTATTATTATTATTATTATTATTATTATTATTATTATTATTATTGTTGTTGTTGTTGTTGTTAACAGCAACCTCTCAGATAAGGCACTGATTATTCTTGTAAGAAAGAGAGGAGTAGTGACGCACCCCTCGTTCGTGTGATAAACGCCAATGAACGCATCACTTCAGCCAATGGAATTCGCAGGAATCGCAAATGACAGACAGATGTTGACTCCAAGTGGAGTAATCAGTGCGTTACCAAAGATAAATCCATGGTAACCGTTCAAACAGAGCGACTATAACTGGCACTGAATCTGACACACGATTATTTTCTTGCGTAATATTATTGTAGAGGTACGACATTCCCGGCAATCTCTCGGGCTTTGCAATGTTGTACTTGCGGCAATAATATTTCCATTTTATATTAAAATAAAATAAACATTGCAGAATCACAACCGAAGTGTAGAAAAAGTATCGAGTGAATTTTCAGAAGTATCGTTCTATGTCGATACCATGCAAGTATCGTAAGTATTGTGGTATCGCAAGTACCGAGGACCCATCCGTAATTTACATATAAAAGTTGGAAAACCTTACTCTCGCTTCTCACTTGTTTTGGTTTGATTCACAGTGTTATTTGAACAATATTTACGTTCTACATGTTTCGAAGAAAGGTGATCAATTTATCTAAATATTGTGGAATAGCCTTGTGTTTATAATGATATAATAATCCGATTATCCTCTGTCTGCATTGCCTCCATACTGCGAGGTTTTAGGTTCAATTCCAACGTTACCAGTATACAGACATTTTAAAAGGAATGACCTAGGTTTAAAAGCTAGTATGAGATAAACAAGGTAAGTTTTGGACCATTTATGACGCAGCTTGGTATTGCTTCATTATATTCATTATAATGGAGTGAAGGCCTGCACGTGGAGTGAAACCAAATTCCTGTTCTTTTGATGTATGATGTTTAGATAAGGAAGAATTTCCGGCTGAGTTAGCTAACGCCATCGAGAACCAATAAAACACTGTTATCTCATTTGGAAACACCTTGCGTGTGGCACGGTACACGCGCTAACTCCACATTAGCACATGGAACTCATCCATCTTGCACAGAAACTGTACACCGCAATGATGATTAAGTGCTTACTTCATAAAATGAATTTTTATACAAAATAATAATGCAAAACAGTGAGGTTAATCAAAATGTCTTAAATTAATTTTTCCTTCAGTACGTAATATACTTACATGTACAGCCTTAGAAAAAAATGAGCAGCTAACAGAAACAAAGTTTGATTCGAAAAACATCGGAAGCATTCGATGACGCTGCTTTAATACCACTCTGGCTTCATTTCAAAGCTCTGCGATAGATAGATGTGTTGAAGCTTGGCCGTTTGCATGGTAGCCGAGCGGTAAAAGGATGTATCTTGTAAGTGGGCCAACCTGAGTTTGCATCCATGATATGCATGTTTCTTTTTATTATTGTTACTTTAATAGCAATGTATTGTGTTTTTCTTTCAGAAGATAAATAATATTTCAAAGACTTTCATTTATAAAAACTCAAAATCGTATCCTTGTCGTTTTAAAAATAATTACAATGTTATTAGAAAATTGCCTTAACATTGGTTGTGTAAATACTCGGGTGCTGGCATAAAATGCGAAGTATCATCTCGTGAAAATTTCACTAGTCATTTGGTCTCCTCCCTGCCCCGTACAATGAGGGCAGTAATAAAAGCAGAGGGTTTATACACCCGGTACTAAGTTAATTCCCATTTTTATTTGATTATGCATATGGGAATAAAATATTTATTTATTTCATTTAGTTTAAAAACAGAGCAGAGTGTTTTAGTTTTTATGTGTGAGCATGAATGTCATAAAATCAAGTAAACCATAGCAATTGGAAGTTGTATTACAATATGCGTAATACACATTTCGTTTTTCTATAAAAAATTCAAAATGATGTTTGGGATTCAAACCTTTGCAGTTCTAGCTTGTACATACTTGTCTATAACCGATCGGCTATCAGTACACGTTTAATAACTTAGTCTCAATGATGAGAGGATTCAGTAGAATGAAGCTAAAGAGACGCGTTCCGTAACACCATTGTGAACCGGCCGTGAAAACGATTTGGACTTGGAAAAATACACGCTTCCATAACCTACTCAGTTTTTTGTCCAAGAATATTCACGTATACGACACAGTTGATTGATTTGCTCCAGTATTTTGCATGTCAAAGGCTCTTCACAGGAATTTCTATCCCCCCCCCCCCTATTTTACAAAGCGGTCTGCGTTACATAAAAACGCGAGAACAGGACTCGGATAAAGCATTTAGGAATACAAACCATTAAAACAGCTATTTTCAAATAACTTGTATTTTTTTAAATGCACACTTTAGTCCATTTATTAAGCTTACCAATTATACAAAATTCATTCTATATAAAACATGCAAGGGACAATTTCAGGTGGTGTGGTAGGGATTAAAGTAAAACCTCGTTAACCCGGACATCTAGGACCTCCGGATAACAGAGACCAGTTTTGGGGGAAAAATGTTGTAGAGCGTAGTAAATGAAGACTTGTTTTACAGACGATAAATTGTTATTCTCAGTAGGTACATTACGCGAATTTTCTTGCCAGTGGGCGAATTCATTACACTCACTCCACCTGCTTGGGACCAGGCTGGAAGAGACACTTTAATAAAGTCATGGAAAAAGTTCTGGCGTGCTGTGTGTGACTTGCCAAAAAAACAAGATGAAGAAGAAAAAATAAGTGTGGAAGAAGATTTTATAAACAATTTTAAAACTAGGATGGCTGTTGCGACGTTGATGAAGTAATACACTGGCAATGACGGAGGTTATAAAGGCATTATTATATCATGCAGTGTTACTGAAAATGAAAATGACCAGTATTCAGATACAGACAGTGTTGATGAACCAGCTATGGTTGTGGCCCACGCACAAATTATAGCAAACAGAGAAATTGATGCTTTATTTCACAAGTCAAGCCGAAAAATTGACAAATGAACTTCTAATGTTAAAGCGAATGTGAGATCACGCTGCTCGTAAGCGATATAGTAAACTGAGACAGCAGAAGCTCACTGCCTTTTTTACTACCGACTAATTTGCAGTACAGTACAAATAGATAGGCTATTACAGTGTATGAGCTTTTAGGTGAAAGTGTGCCGTAAGTAATTCCTAAACTTAATTTAAAATATTTCGGTGATGTTGTACATACTTTTTATCATTTTTTCATAATTCTCTGGATAACCCAAATTTTCGATAATTCGTTTCGGCCCTAGTTCCAGTTGATCTAAGTAAACGAGGTGCTGCTGGTTCTTAAAAATTCATCGAGGCACATCTTGGACATCAGCTTAAATACCAAATTTGGTATCCACCGAACACTTTATTTTAGGGTTTTGCTGTTCACACCCATGCATACAGATTCTTTTGTATTTTTTTACTTATTCAGGTGCCCTCAAAACTTGTACTTTCTGCGAAGTCTCCATATGGAACGTTTCTTACTATAACTAACTAAAATCTAAAAATACCACTAAAAGCATGAAAAGCATAAGCTAACAACAGTAAAGAAACAAATGTTAGAATAAAGTACAACTATTTGTCACAAATAAATAGAAAGTTAAGTGAAGTTTGTGACAGATAATTATATTTTATTGTAATACTACAAAGAATGCTGGAAAACGAAAACTTAGTCAAATATATTTAAAACACAAAACTCAGTTCTGCAACTTTTAAACAGATTTATTCCTGGGAAAACGTGTTTTCTTATCTAAGAATTACATGGATAAAAGAAATCCACTTCCCATTTAATTGCTTGAAATTGTACCTACTGTAATTTGTCTATCGATCCTGTTGTAAACATATGGGAGGTGAAAAAGCGACGGACAGACAATTCAACGGAGATATGTGCTTCGCCTACGTCACCTTGATGCTGCTGTCTAAGAGCGTTCTACTGTTTCTTCTGTCTCCCCTTCCATATGTTTACAAGATCATTCTATTTTGAGACAGATTATAATATTGCATGTTTCTTGTTTCCCCAACACGGTATTTTCTTTGGATTTGGACTGCAGGCATTGGGTATAAGAGATGCCTGCCTGTATCAATCCATTAATCTTCTCGATTACAACCACAATAACAAGAGCGGATAAGACAAATGTAGATGAAAAGCCATTATGAGCTGTCAAGTACTGTTGATTTGTTGCATTTCGTAACAGTAAGCAAAACAAGTTTGCGTGCCGTTCAAGGGTGCGTGTTATAATCTCTTCAGTTAATTTGATTTACAGCTCAATAACACCTGTTTTTACTATTAAAGTGTTTTATATTGAAAAACTTGAAAAGCGTGCATTCCACTGAAATTGTCTGTTCGACTGTTTGAGCAAATTGTTCAGCTTATCCTCACCAAAAGTGAGGTAGGATAGCATCTTTCTAAATTATCTGTTTTATGCCATAGTTTGTCTATTACTATTGTCACACTGAGATCGCAAAGGAGGAGTCGAGTCGGACAGTTGAACCAACATTGCTGTTGCCAGTGGAAGCAGCCGAAGAGAAACGAGACGCCCACTAGCTGACATCACGAAGCTAGATACGAGTCGTGTTGTGCACTTACACTATTCTAGATCGTTCTATAATGTAATTCGAGAATATTCGACTACTGGAGCAATTTCCCGCACTCAGCAGACTATATAAAAGCCGATACAAGTCAGATAAGATTAGATTCGACTTTAACCAGGGAGAATTGAAGAGGAGGGGCACAATCCCTACCTGCCCACAACAAAACCTGAAGTTTATTTTACGGCTTTACTTCGTTTCACCAATCCATTCTACCTTCAAACTCTAATAAGTTAGAGTAGTTCTTGGATTAGGTTCTTGTTCGATACAATCCTCTTTGGATCCAAGGTTCTAAATTGATTGTACCTATTACCTTCCAGTGCTTCGCACTGGAATATTGTATAAGAGGCCGTTTCCTCCTTTATTCCACAGATCCTACATACTGGGTTCTGGGAGAGCCCCATTTTTGCAGGTGTTTCTGGAAGTTCCCATTTCCGGTCATCAGAACCACCATGAGTGTCACCAGCTACCTAGTTAACTTGAGGACTACAGTGCTTCTTTCAGGACATCGTTTGTTTCGGCTGTTTTGTCAGCGTTCTATGTGCTGTCTTTGAATCCAGTTTAATAGAACAGATCTTACCACCATTAATTTGGTAATAGTTAATACAAGTTCTGGGCCTATAAATTGGGTAAGTGCTCTCCTCTTAGCCAGTTTGTCTGCCATTTAATGTCTATCTACTCCAGAGTGGCCAGGGACCCATGCTAGAATGTCTATTACATAACCTTAACCTTTCAAGAGCTTCTTGGCATTCCTTAACGTAATTTGAACTCGTAAGGGTGCTGAAGTGCCTTAAGCGCTACCTGGCTACGAATATATCCAGATGTCTCACCTAGCGTGACATCTGTCCACACCCCCCCCCCCCTCACGCAAGCTCTAATGGCATATAGTTCTGTCTGCAATACATTGGTCAAAGTTCCCGAAGAATACCACTTCTCCACTTCTTACATATACACAAACACCTGTTCCATCACTAGTTTTAGATTCACAAGTGAATAATACAATGTCTCTTGATCGATGGTGTTGATTAGTCTCACAGTCCTCCCTACCTTCATTTAATATTTTGAAGGACATAAGACAGAAAGATGGCTTCATGAATACCCCTGGCATTTTACAACTAGATTATTCCCCACGTCATCTAGTATGATGTCCGAGATACAAGGCATGGTACGGCAGTGTGTCTTTAGTTTTAGGGTTGTTTGTACTTCGAGCTCTCAGTGTCAGTCGACGAGTGTGGCACAGGAGCAGTTCAGAGTCAATCGAGCTGTGTGAGTTGACAAAGCAGTGCATAGAAGTGCGATGTTCCAAGCTCCATAGTGAGGAGTCGATAGACAGTAAACCAGTTTACAACTGAAAATTGGCGTTGTTGTGTTTAGAGTCGGCGTACAGCTCCGTGTAAGATGTGAACCTCTGCGTACGTCACATAGCTTCCTGGCAGCACAAGTTGGCGCGTGCTAAAGAGACATAAGGAAACATTTAAGAGATGCGTTTAAACAGTGTATTTGCCCGAAAGAAAAGACTGTTTTACGTTAGCACTGCGGTAACGATTTTGGTGTCAAAGAACTTCGAAGCGAATTTTTGTGTTTTGTTTTTATTACACTATGAATCACCATAAATGATGCCTGGTTTACTCTTTCACTCGGTACATACTCTTGATACTTCTATTATCACTATTATTCTGCATGCGATTTCAGGTCCCAATCGGGCGTGGTGACTTCCGAGAATTCTTCTCATTTCTCATCTATCTCCCCTACTATGTCCATCTTTGGTGATGTATTTACACTATTCATACATAATTGCTGCTTACGTCATTAAGAAAGGCATCCTACATGTATATGTTATTCTCTAGATGCTATTTGCATGCTTGATCTGTCTTCTTCTGTTATATAGCTTGTATTCCCCATCCTCCTTATTTCATTTTGTAAAGGGATAGAAAAGAAAATCACACATTCAGCTGGAATGCAAAGAACTTACTTAGATATACGTTTGTGCCGACAAAATTACGTATTTTGAGTGTCATTGCAAACGTTCAACTCACCAGCTGAGGTTTATCTTACTATAATATTATAGATCATGTCACTACCGCCAGCGAGCAGGCGTCACTTCCCACAGGCGTTCCTTATTTTCTTTAATTTGCCTCCTACAGCGTTAAGTCATATCGGACGACGGATGAAATGATGTTAAATGAGTTCAGGGGAGTCATAAGGACCTTATATGACAAATTTTGAATTTTTCAGTTTTTTGTATATTGTGAAAATATAATCCATCCTGTTTAAATTGATATCTGTTTTATTGCAGTAGACCAATATTTACTATTTTAAATTAATTTATATAAATATAACTGTAATCCTTCAATGTTTTAAAATCCTGGCAAGGTTTTATAGAACAAAGTATAACTCCAGAACTATTTGGTCTAGAACACTGTGGTTTATCTTATATTTTGGGGGAATTTCTGATTCATATGATGGCTAATCTGGAATTCAATAGAACATCAGAGTTTTGTGGCTAGAGTTTGTTTAATTATATAAACAAGTGGTAATATTTTTGGATATTTTTATATTGTGGTCAGCCTTTTGTGTTGTTTTCACAATGACAACACGTAAAGTCTTGGTTAAAAAGAGAAAAACACAGGCAATCAACATTATAGAACATATCCTGTGGTAGAAGATGATGTAATTGCACAACAAGATGAAAATTAAGTGCTGAACAATGTTGTTGAGAATGTTGAAACTCCATCCAGTGCTTCTAAAGGGAAACTACACATCCCAGAAAAGAAGTATAGTAACATTAATGAAGTTGAAAGAAATATAAATATATTAATTAATTTTAATGTGTTAAGTTCAGTTTTTAGTGACTTTGTAAGTTGTAATATTTGTGGAGAGAAAGTGAATCTGCATGAAAATGTTTCTCAATGAAATGACATAGGTAGTAAATAACCTAACAGTGAAGTGCACAAATTGTGAGAGCAGGAAGAATTTTTACACATCGGAAAAAATGAAAAAACCAAGATTTTTGAAAACAATTTTTGGTTATTTTATGGACTTAAATGTATTGGAAAGGGATTTTAAGCAGCAAAGGAACTTTGTGGTATGCTAAATCTCACCAACCCACCAACTAACATTGTTCGCTACACAAGTGTGAAAAAAATAGCAGAAGACGCATTGAAGGCGGCTATAAGTGAATCTTTGGTAGAAAATGATAATAGTACTGACTTAGCTATATCTTTTAATGGATCTTGGCAAAAAAGAGTCTTTCAGTCAAAATATTCATGTTAATCTCTTTTAGTTTTACTTCAGCATCAATTTTCTCAAAACTACATTTTTCAATATAAAAGCCCCGTTTCCTCATAAATCATTAGTAATATCTCCATACAAATTTTATGACATCATCTAAATTTTACAGTGATGTTGTGGAACCTCAGAGTGTCAATTTCCTCAAATGGATTATTTAAACAAATAAAAAGTTCGTTTTTAACGAAAAAATTAGAACTGCAGTAAAAACTTGTAAAATATGTACTACTTTAGACTCTTATACGAATGAGAATCAGTATCTATATTTAGGAAGGACCAATACATACACAGTAAAAAATTTGGATTTTCATACCTTAAAGATCCTGAGAAAACGGGGCATTAATATTCCCATTTTAACATTAGTAATATAGGGCTTAACGACTCCGCTTGAAGGGTCCATAGCGCTCAGAATTACCAGATATTCATCTTTCAGGATAAGGTAAAACCTCCAACGTTAAGTCATATCGGACGATGAATGAAACGATGTACAAAAAATGAGTACAGAGTACATAGAGCTTAGAATTACCAGATATTCATCTTTCAGGATAAGGTAAAACCTCCAACGTTAAGTCACATCGGCCGATGAATGAAACGATGTACAAAAAATGAGTACAGAGTACATAGAGCTTAGAATTACCAGATATTCATCTTTCAGGATAAGGTAAAACCTCCAATGTTAAGTCATATCGGACGATGAATGAAATGATGTTCAAAAAATGAGTACAGAGTACATAGAGCTTAGAATTACCAGATATTCATCTTTCAGGATAAGGTAAAACCTCCAACGTTAAGTCATATCGGTCGATGAATGAAACAATGTTTAAAAAATGAGTACAGAGTACATAGAGCTTAGAATTACCAGATATTCATCTTTCAGGATAAGGTAAAACCTCCAACGTTAAGTCATATCGGTCGATGAATGAAACAATGTTTAAAAAATGAGTACAGAGTACATAGAGCTTAGAGTTACCAGATATTCATCTTTCAGGATACGGTAAAACTTCCAACGTTAAGTCATATCGGACGATGAATGAAACGATGTTCAAAAAATGAGTGCAGAGTACATAGAGCTTAGAGTTACCAGATATTCATCTTTCAGGATACGGGGAAACTTTCAACGTTAAGTCATGAAATGATGTTCAAAAAATGAGTACAGAGTACATAGAGCTTAGGGTTACCAGATATTCATCTTTCAGGATACGGTAAAACTTCCAACGTTAAGTCATATCGGACGATGAATGAAACGATGTTCAAAAAATGAGTACAGAGTACATAGAGCTTAGAGTTACCAGATATTCATCTTTCAGGATACGGTAAAACTTCCAACGTTAAGTCATATCGGACGATGAATGAAACGATGTTCAAAAAATGAGTACAGAGTACATAGAGCTTAGAGTTACCAGATATTCATCTTTCAGGATACGGGGAAACTTTCAACGTTAAGTCATGAAATGATGTTCAAAAAATGAGTACAGGGTACATAGAGCTTAGAGTTACCAGAAATTCATCTTTCAGGATAAGGGAAAACCTCCAACGTTAAGTCATATCGGTCGATGAATGAAACAATGTTTAAAAAATGAGTACAGAGTACATAGAGCTTAGAGTTACCCGACATTCATCTTTCAGGATAAAGGAAAACCTCCAACGTTAAGTCATATCGGACGATGAATGAAACAATGTTTAAAAAATGAGTACAGAGTACATAGAGCTTAGAGTTACCCGACATTCATCTTTCAGGATAAGGGAACACTAAGTCATCCCGGACTATAAATGAAATGTGTAAATGATTACAGAATACATAGAGGTTAGAGTTATCTGACATTCATCTCTAAGAATAAGGAAAAACGCCGGAAAAGCCTTATCCAGATAACTCACTCTGACCGAGATTCAAACTTAGAACCTACGCTACAGAGTCAGACTGTCTCTGAAAGTGTGTAACCAATAAGAATTTACATAGGTTCTAGTACGTTTATAAAAAAAAGTATTAAGCAACTTTTTGCATATGATACAAAAAGTAAACCAGCAATTTTGCTAAAGTGAAAATGTTAAAAGTCGAAATATTGGTAGATTAAATATATTGGAAGGAGAAAACAAAAACAGTTTATAATTATACCATCTACAAGGAGTATACATGCATTCTGCAAATATCAAATTAAAAATGTTAATACCATCGTAGGCAAAGAATACACATTTCACTTTTGCATACTTTTCGTCGAATTATAAATCATATACGGCATGAGTTGAGAAACTAATTGAAAGTTGAATAATTCATCGTATTTCTTAAGCTCCTCATTTAGCCACGATCTAACCTGTTTGTTTTGTACAAATAGTACTAAACGCCGAGGTTACAAGCCGCAACAGCGGATGAATAATTAATGATACTCAGTGTTGCCAACTTGTGTTAGCCTAACATCGCGAAATCTGAAACTAAAATTCGCTAGAAAGTCGTTAAATTAAAATAATTACCTTAATCAATAAAAAGGTGTTTAATATTTAATTACTTGTAATTTAATTCCTTAAAGAGAAATATATATATATATATATATATATATATATATATATATATATATATATATACTTCCAGCTGCTCTACAGGCTACTAATGAAGGTTCCACGAGCCGTTGTACACTTATAGTGAACCAATTACGCACAACCTTTTTCGTAATTTCGAATAAAAACTCTTTTCATAAAAATCTAACAGCATTTCTGCAAAACAGCTGCCACAGTTGAATTACTTAAACTGATTCTTTAGTTTCGGTACTGTTCAAATTCCCAAAAATACATTTTACCTCTGTATCGGAATGAGAAAGGGAGGGATTTGAGATATAAATTATATAAAAATTTAAGTCCTCCAACGTTAAGTTATATCGGGCGATGAATGAAATGATGTTTAAATGCGTACACGGTGCATACAGCTTAGAGTTGCCAGACATCCTTCCTTCAGGATAAGGGAAAACCTCCAACGTTAAGTTATATAGGGCGATGAATGAAATAATGTTCAAATGAGTCAAGGGTACATAGAGCTTAGGGTTACTAGACTTTCATCTTTCAGAATAAGGGAAAAACCCCAACGTTAAATCATATCGGACGATGAATGAAATTGTGTTCAAATGAGTACAGGATACATACAGCTTGGAGTTACCAGTAATTCATCTTTCAGGATAAGGGAAAAACCCCAACGTTGAGTCACATCAGGCGATGAATGAAATGATGTTCAAATAAGTACAGGATGCATGGAGCTTGGATAAGAAAAAACCTCCAACGTTAAATCATATCGGACGATGAATGAAATGATTTTCAAATGAATGCAAGGTGCTTAGAGATTAGAGTTACCAGACTTTCATATTTCAGAGTAAGGGAAAACGTCCAACTTTAAGTCACATCGGACGATGAATGAAATGCTGTTCAGTTTATTACAGGATACATTGAGTTACCAGACATCTTTCAGGATAAGGAGAAACCCCGGGAACAGAAACTTTATCACCCTGACCTAGATTGAGCTCAGGACTTCTTGAATATGAGGCAGACACGCTACCAACTACGGCACAGAGGCGAGCGGGAAATTGCGAATGCAAAATCAACCAGTTCTTTAAACGGATTTGATGCTGTCGCATCTTTGTAGTAATTTACTTGGATCCAGCCGTTTACTGTACTGGAAAAGTTCTGCCGGTTTATAATGTTTAAGTTGCGGCACATATTCTCTATTTCAGTTATTTGAGAAGGAAGTCAAAGGAAATCCTTCTCGAGGAAATAATCTTTACAGTGTGTTTACTTTATTTGATATTAGAAAACCAACTATTCCTCAGCAAACAAATACATCAAACCATACATTTTAATTCCGTAGAATTATATCTAAATGTCCCCTAGAGTTGTCAAAGGGTCACTAGAAATTGTTTCGCTATATTACTTCAAAAGACTGCAGATCTCGTGACAAGTCGTCAAGGTTGGCAACACTGATGACACACACATCTCACACTTCCGTCAATATTTAACCCGACTACTATCACACATTTATATCTCCAGTATAGGTAAACATTGTTGCCTATCTTCCATGTCATTTTTATAACTTTTCTATGTCGCACTTTTAGTAAATGCAGGAATTAGTTGTTTCCTTGACCCAGAGAGCCGATCGCAAAATTTCTCTGAAAAAAATGTCTTTGCTTCCAGGAATTGATATTTTGGTAAATAAACGTGTTGTATTTTGAACCGATAAGTAATTTCTATTTCATCTTAAGCGTCCAAAATGCATTTAACGATAAAGGTTCATGTCTGCATGGGTTATATGCAGCCCTTTTCCCCTCTTTCACTGGGAATTGTACTCTTGGCGACTGACATAGAAGGTGAGAAATGAGAAAGGGTTGTACCCTTTAGCGTACATGTAATCTACAAGATAGTGTGTGACATGTAACGGAAAAACAGGGTGATGTCCGCTTGCACCAAGTTGACAGCTGACGGTGTAGGTGGCCCTACTTTGCTCTTCTAAACACAGATTGCTGCAGACAGCGTTTACACCAAGATGTTTATCACACGGGCTTTACTGCAATATTGCACTAAAACGTTCAACTTTAAATTACAAAAATACAAGGCTGATAACCATTAAATTAAAAGATAAAACAATAGCTAGCATTTGTTACTACAAGTACTTCTCTCAACAAATATACAAAACAAGTTGAATTTACGTTTATTTCACTACCAATATCCTCTTTTTATTTCTCGTCTAACAAAAAGGTTTCATTAAAAGGGCCCTTTTTACATAATTAACGTCCTCCAACGTAAGTCCTATCAGACGGTGAGTAAAATGATGTTCAAATGAGTCCAGGGCACATAGAACTTAGAGCTACCTGACATTCATCTTTCGGGATAAGGGAAAATCTCCAACGTTAAGTTATATAAGACGATGAAACAATGATGTTCAAATGCGTACAGGTTACATAGAACTTAGAGTTACCTGACATTCATCTTTCGGGATAAGGGAAAATCTCCAACGTTAAGTTATATAAGACGATGAAACAATGATGTTCAAATGCGTACAGGTTACATAGAACTTAGAGTTACCTGACATTCACCTTTCAGTACAAGGGAAGACTTCCAAAGTTAAGTCATATCGGACAATGAATGAAATGATGTTCAAATGAGTACAGGTTGCATATAGCTTAGAATTACTAGACACTCATCTTTCAGGATAAGGAAAAACCTCCAACGCTAAGTCATGTCGAACGATGAATGAAATGATGTTCAAATGAGTACAGGGTACATAGAGCTTAGAATTACTAGACACTCATCTTTCAAGATAAGGAAAAACCTCCAACGTTAAGCCATGTCGAACAATGTAATGAATGAAATGATGTATAAATGAGTACAACGTACATAGAGCTTAGCGTTTGCAGACATTCATCTTTCAGGATAGAAGAAAACTCCAGGATAAAACCTTATTACCCAGACTGAGATTAGAACTCGGGATCCTTTGAACGTGAGGCCGATACGCTGCCAACTACGCTACAGAGGCGGGCAGCCTCACAACAGTAAAATGAAACCAGCTCCTATCATGTGATGTACTCCTGGTGGGAATATCTCTGTGACATTTTGATCATCATTTAGAATGTACTTGTTATATAAAATAAAGGAAATTGGATCGAACAACCTGAAGTTCACAGAACTCCACAGGAAGGACAAGCTCCACATTTTGTTGGTTGTTTCAATATATTTTACTGTTTAATCAAAATTTTTAGAACCGCTTTTGGAAAGTAAAAAGGAATGAAACGATTTCAATGCAAAAATGGAAGTTCTTGTTAAAAGTGTTTGTGTCACATTTTTGGAAAATGTACAAAATTTGGTGTTTGACCTACATTTTGGTATCTGATGCTTATCACGGTGTATTAATTTTTTTTTCTAAAATAAATTTCAAGAGTCCTAAAACTTTGCAGTTGCACTAAAATATAATATGGAATTTTTTACAAGACAATAATTTCTCTCACATACTATATCTAGATGGTAGACAAATATTGTTAATACTTTTCTGTTAAGTAGCTGCCAGAACTTGTTACTGTCTGGAATCATAGAAACTGCAATGTTTCAAGAATAATCTAAGTATTTCTCTGTCGGTTGCACCTTAGAGGACTTAACCTCCATAATGTTAACACTAATTGAACATTGTGTTCTAGCCAAAACTAACTTTTGTGTGGTAGGTTTTTTTATCTTGTGGCGCTCTGTCATTTCCAGAGCTGTCAATAGTTTTCTCTTTGGTCACCCCTAATGTGTCTACAGTTAGACTTAAACGCCATTAACAACGGCAATTAGCTGCAAACGTGACGTGAACACAAAAGCTTGCAAACGTATTATCCAATGTAAGCTTTAGTAATGTTTTTTGTTAACTTTAGAGTAAAACATTCAAACTAGAAGGTATTCATGCCAAATGTTGTATCTGTTTCTGGTGATTTGCAATTTTAGTTGCTAAACGTGAACAATGGGATATCATAAAATGCAAAATAACATTTATAAATGGAAGGTATACGAGTATTATTAAGTCCATAAAGCAACAATTGATTTAAGTTCATGAGGGTCTTTTTTGTGCAAAACGAACTTATATGAAAAATAAATTATCATTGATTAAAGATTTACTATGAGGTAAGAGTGTAACTGTGAGTTTTTATGACGTCATTTGTATATATGAAGCTTATTGCCGTTCATTGGTTCGCGAACAAAGATATATTTGTCGGAAGACGCTTTAGTAGGAAATAAAGTCAGAATTAATCCTAATTCCAAAGAAAACATGCGCTAGTTGTAAGAAAGATAATCTTTGGATTCTTAAATTAGAATGGAGAATAAGGTTGCTATGGATAAATCGAAAGCATTATGGGAGTGCACGAATTTATGTCCAAAACGAGTAAAAAATGGAGTTTAAATGTGATTCCGCTAAAGTGAATAATAATAATAATAATAATAATAATAATAATAATAATAATAATAATAATAATAATAATAATAATAATAATAATAATAATAATAATAATAATAATAATAATAATAATAATAATAATAATAATAATAATAATAATAATAATAATAATAATAATAATAATAATAATAATAATAATAATAATAATAATTAATAATAATAATAATAATAATAATAATAATAATAATAATAATAATAATAATAATAATAATAATAATAATAATAATAATAATAATAATAATAATAATAATAATAATAATAATAATAATAATAAAAATAATAATAATAATAATAATAATAATAATAATAATAATAATAATAATAATAATAATAATAATAATAATAATAATAATAATAATAATAATAATAATAATAATAATAATAATAATAATAATAATAATAATAATAATAATAATAATAATAATAATAATAATAATAATAATAATAATAATAATAATAATAATAATAATAATAATAATAATAATAATAATAATAATAATAATAATAATAATAATAATAATAATAATAATAATAATAATAATAATAATAATAATAATAATAATAATAATAATAATAATAATAATAATAATAATAATAATAATAATAATAATAATAATAATAATAATAATAATAATAATAATAATAATAATAATAATAATAATAATAATAATAATAATAATAATAATAATAATAATAATAATAATAATAATAATAATAATAATAATAATAATAATAATAATAATAATAATAATAATAATAATAATAATAATAATAATAATAATAATAATAATAATAATAATAATAATAATATATCTCTAGATACCATAATGTCACCGTGTGGCATTGTTGTGCTGTTGCCACAGGCCGGGGCCGGGTGGCGTGGGCAGGAAAGAAAACTACAGAGAGAGGTTCCAGAACGTTCTGCCCATTGTTGCTGCCGCTAAAGTTCTGCCTACGCCCCGAGTTCGAATCTCGGTCAGGACGAGTTACCTGGATAAGGTTTCTTCCGGGGTTTTCCCTTATCATAAAAAAGATGAATGTCGGGTAACTCTAAGCTCTATGGACCCTGGGCTTATTTGAGCGTCATTTCACCCATTCCATTCATCGTCCGATATGACTTAACGTTGGAGGACGTAAATTACAAAAGATAACAAAAAGAAGAATACGCCACCCGGCTGCGGCCTTTGACAGCAGCACAACAATGCCACACGGTGACAGTAAATACAACTTTTCAAGCCATTTTGCAGTATACGACTATCGATTAATTTTAAACGGAACCGGAAGACATACGCATATCGTGGCGTCAAAGAGATTTGGTAATTTCGCGGCAGTATCAGGCTATGAATAATTGGTAACATTTCAAAACTTCCTTTCATTTAATCAGTCCAGTTTCTTATGATGTCACGAAAGTTATATATGTACGTAGTCAAGTTAATATTTTGTAAGGTATATATTTTATTATATTTGGTCTCCGACGTTATTTAATTAAATTAATGTCATATTTTGTCATTTAATTTTACCCAAATAAACGATGTTTATAATTTCATCGAATTTCATATAATTTCCAAAATAGGTTTATCTGCTTCGGTTGGCAAACTAGGAGAGTACTCCGACACCTCTGTGCTGCAAATTAGTCTTGGTTGTTTTAATACTGCAGTTAGGCTCTGGTTGTTCAGCTCGGTGACCCTCATTCGACTCCCACCTTAGGGCAGGGAAGACATTTTCTTTAATCAGAATTAATTTCTCTAACCTTGTATAACTTTTTATAACTAGTAAGTCGTAAGAAATCACTTATATTGTATATCGGACATGATTTCGCAAATAGTTCTTAAAAAGTTCAAGATGAACTTATTCGAGAGATAAGGTTTTCGTCGGGGTTTTCCCTTACACCTGTGAAGAATAAATTAAAGTGTTTTGTGCTATTATGTACAGTTTGAAAATCTTAAGTTTACCAAGACGTACTAAAATTGAGATTTTTAATATTAAAAAATGTGAAATCATCTTATAACGTGGTTATGAAACATGGAAAAAGTTAAATCTTACAAAGCAAATTACGAATTTTGTCAACATATATTATATAAGAATAAGACAGCCATATACAACTTATAATTATGGAAAACAGTAAATAAAAGAATCATGGTAGCAATAAAAAAGCGCAAGTAGAATAGGATAGAAGACAGTAAGAAAGGAAGATTAAGTAGCGGACAGAATGACTGAGTTGGAATCTCCAGGGAACTAGAGAAACAGTAAGACCAAGAAACACATGGGAGAGAGCAGTAATGGAAGAAATTACTGAAGAAGGAACAACATGGAGTGAAGGAAAGAAGCTGACAAGAAACAGGGTCCGATGGAGATACATTGTAAGTATCCTCTGCACCGATATCACCTACTCTGTTAAAACGGTTTAAGTGCCGTGGATTACTGGAAAAATGTTCAAAATTTCCAGAATTAAAAAAGAATTAGCCGCTAAATATTTGTGTATTCTAACTGCAACTTATTTTCTGAAAGACTATTTAGCAGACTTGACCCCGAAAGAGTGAGAATGCTAGCATTTTTTTTAACAAAAACTTATAAAAGTGGATGTTTCGCTTTTAAATGTATAATGTAGAGTTTCAAAATAAGAACGCCGATGATTTTAAGTTTATTTTGTATTCAAACTAGAAGCAGAAATAAGAGTTGAGCATCGAAGCGCCGGCATTGTGGAAAATATCATGTATCAGTATCGAGTATCGAGAAAATCTAGTATTCACATTCCTATCAAAAATCCTACACCATCAATTGTTTGTCAAATCAAAGTGCTCGATATGACGTTTAAGGTAGCTATACAAATGAAACAATATAACAGCCTCAGAATGATTTATTTCGTATAAAGGTAAAACAAAGTGATCCTCTGTTATCAGCCATATGAGTCTTTGACGACAGTCAGTTGCTAAAAGTGCCACCTACGAGCTCTTAGAAAATAAAAGAATGAACACAGCTTTAGGTACATTTAAAGAAAGCGAAACGTTCGGGGAAAGCTAATTCTAGAACAAAAACATATCTGGCAAGTGTTGTACTTTATTGATCTGGTATATTTTTCCACAAGTTCAACGAAGTTTTCTTACAAATGTCACAGAAATAAAAAAATGTAAACTTCGTACTTAAAAGAAAACTTAAAAACACATATCATCCCTTTAAAAATGTTTGATATTGAACACTATCTACACTTAGCTGTTGAAGTTATAAATCTGAAACCTCTGCATGTGTCCTGAAACAAATGACACTTGAAATAATACACTTAGGATATACTGCTAAGGAATGGCGGTTCCAGATTACTAAATAATGTTGGTACTGGCGCTGGTACAATATGCCCACTCTGCTCTTTCTACAGAAGATTAAGTTTAAATTCTACAAATTTTGATGGAGAAATTTCGGCAATCCTTCAGAGCTTACAAAATCTTCTATATCATATAAATGAATTTTAAAAATTTGCATTATGTCTGACTCTAAAGAAGCTATAATATCCATAACATCTGATATAACACCTAAAAACCTAAATATTTCAGAGTGACGTAAAATTATTAAACAGTTAATTAATTTGAATAAAATATTAATACTTGAATGGGTGTCAGCACACTGTGGAATACATGGTAATGAAACAGCTGACTTTATTGCCAAAAAAGGCAGTAAAATTAAGTCAAACTCATTTGAGCCACTAAGTTATGACTCTATCAAAATAATGATTATATCAACATATAATCAAAAGGTTAAAGAAGATAATATATTACAAACAAAACGAAAACGTTGGAAAAAATTTATGTAACAGCACGACTAGAATCAATACACCGCCAAGAAAATCCTCTGTAGCAAATTTTAGACTTGTAACAGGCCATAACATTTATTCAGGATTTGTATAGTGAGATCTTCTTTCTGTACACTTAAAGAAGATATGGATGGAAACCACCTACTCCGCTGTCCAATCTTTAGTCAACGTACCAACATAACATCAAAATACTGGAGTGCAAGAGAGCAAATGGCTTCATTGCCTCCTGCTTAACATTAGATACCAACCAACCATACTTTTCATGTGGTTACTCCTACGTTCCAAAATAATTAAATCTCTGGGAATGAAGTGTTCTTCACAGGTTCAGAAAATTCAAGATACTTTTTTCATGCCAAACTGTAAACATATTTTAATTAAAATCTTAATAGAACATGATGAATAATATTCTACACAAAGGGTTGTTTGATGTAGGGAATTAAAAAGAAGAGACCGAAAGAGGGAGATAGAGCTACATATTGCATGCTAAACAAGAAGTGTGGTATTTGAGAAAATTTTCTCTTTCTTTCTTTTTTTAGTTACGGTAATAATAGAACGTACATTATTTGTTAAATTCGGGAAAATAAAAAGTTGTTAGAAAAATGGAAACACATTTCGTAGCTGACAAAGAAACTAAAAATGAATCATTCTTTCTAAACTATGTCGCTGCTTATATCCTAAAACTCAATTAATATAAATAAATATTGACAGCAAACATTTTTTTTCATTGCATAAATACATTTACTATATTGTATATCCTCTACCTATCTTGTGGTATAGAGATCTTAAACTACGCTAGGGGTGTAATTTTATTAAGTCTTCTAATATGAGTATAAGTTTTTTTTTAATTTTACGTCCTCAAACGTTAAGTCATTTCAGACGGTGAATGAATTGGGTGAAAGGATGCTCAAATGAGTCCAGGGTCCATGGAGCTTAGAGTTACTCCACATTCGTCTTGAAGGATAAGATAAGGAAAAGCTCCGGAAAAACCTTATCCAGGTAAACTCACCCTGACCGAGATTCGAACTCGAGACCTCTTGAACGTGAGGCAGACATGCTACCATCTACGCTACCGAGACGGGCACGAGTATAAGTGTACGAGTATTGTCTAAGCAAGGTTTCTATGCATAAGATTGAAAATAAGGGTAACCAAAGATTTTAAAGTTGTAGTAAAGTTTATCATTCTTGTCTTAATATCGAGCAGGATTGGTTAGGCGGTTTCGTGTGTGGCCTACATTTGGGAGGTTCGATTTCCCTGGCCGGCCTACCCGACCCATGGGTTTTTTGGGGGGTTTTCCCGAGTCCTCTGCACTGCTGTGCCTCCTTGGGTAGGCCGCCCTCTGAGATACCAAAATTATTTCGTGACAACAAAGTTCAGCAAGACTAAATGTAGATTTGGTGGTACGAACGCGAAGCGAAATTAATTCTCCACTCCAAAGTTACATTTTGAAGATCTTTAGTATTTTGTCTTACGGCTGGAGTCACTGGAATCTGACAAGTTCTAAGTAAATGATCAAAATATATCCTCAAGGGCTGGTATTCAACAGTACGGTATTGAAATCAGGCAACGTGGTTAAATATCTCCAGCTTTAAGATGACCGGAGACATAACATACTCGGGGAAAACTGCGCTTTCAGGAGTCAAAGAATTATTAAAATCGGTCGAGTGGACTGGACTACGCTGCGGAGGGGATTCGGCACGGAGGTCAAAACTTGGCCTATTGTACATATGATCCCAGGTAGGGCATCTCCGGGAGGCGAGAGCAGATAGAGGGCAGCCGTCCCAAGGAGCCAGGCCTGTGCAGAGGGCAGGGTCTCTACACTTTACCAGTTGGAAATTCCCCGGGAAAACCGACATCCCATCCTACATTGGTCCAGAAACGGCCCCACCAGATCGGGGTTAAAGACCGACGATCGTCCCAAAAGAGGAGGATCTTTTACCAAGAGACGCCGAGACTCCCGTCGGCACTTCTACCCTGAAACAGACCACCAAATGAGAGATGATGTGAAGTGATAATGGACATGAAATGGAGGACATAAAATTCGAGGGATGTAATTAATCTACCAAGGATTCGCCTGCCGACCAAGGAAAACGCCCGATAAAACCCATGCGTCAGGTAGTTCGACCACGGGAATCGAACCCAACCTCCCGAATGCGAAACCGCCTTACTTCTCCCGCTTGGTATAATCGTATAGTTCGTTTTAAACATATCTCGCCTCTACATACACAAATAAATTTTCTCTCTGTGTAAACCGCCTGCGGTGCCGTATGTAGTAAAAGCGGGCGTTAAACACTACACACATTTCTCTCTGTGTAATGTTAGCATTTAGATACATAAAATATTTAAATTAAAAATTAATATACCAGTTTGACAAAAGTTATTCAGAGGACTTCAGAGGCTATTTAAGATATGCATTTTATTTATTATGAAAATAATTAGGTTGGTGGATAAGTTCGAAGCGCTTTTGTTTCGTGAGTTTTATCGATTGTCACTTTTTATGTACGGTCTCAACGTGGCAGAGTGGTTAGACCGCTCGGCTCTCACCAAGGCGGCACGGGTTCGATCCCAGAATGACCGGAAAGTCGCCCGCTGGGGCAGGTTACCTCCAGTCTCCCCCGGTTTCCCCCGCCATCATTCCACCAATTGCTCCATCACTACCCTCCACTTCTCCCGCTCTCATCCTAGGCGTTGGGCTGCCCCCTCAACCCTGGTTGCCTTTATCAGGTCAATGCTTTGGCTCCCGAGTCCCGACTACTGGAAACCCAACAGCACCTAGCCCCGGGATCGGCGTTGTAAGGGGGAGAAAGAAAACGTTTTACGTGAAGTTCAACTGTTGTGCAGTTTGTCATTTCATGAAAATGTAGCTGTGGACACTAGAAGATTTACGGTCAAGTGGACAAAATGTAACTTTCCCGATATATTCTTCTGTTTGAATTCAATAGAGGGACGAAACATTTGCGCCGTGTATGTGAACAAGACCATGGTGAGAGTACGGCCAGAAAATGGTTTTCTCGTTTTAGAGAGGGCTGTTTTGACGTGAGTGACTCTACTCTTTCAGGACGACCTACAGGATTTGATGAAGATCGTCTAAAATGCACTAAATCCACATCAGCGTACTCGAGAACTGGCAAATGTGATGAATTGTGACCATTCCAACATCGTGCGACATTACCATTCAATGGGCAATGTCCAAAAGGCGGG
This sequence comes from Mantis religiosa, assembly GCA_030765055.1. Taxonomy (NCBI): domain Eukaryota; kingdom Metazoa; phylum Arthropoda; class Insecta; order Mantodea; family Mantidae; genus Mantis; species Mantis religiosa. The sequence goes on from CM060949.1 coordinate 165,335,826, forward strand.
AGTACGGATACCCCAGGCTCTAACCCGAAACCAAAAAATCAACGAGATAGGTGCAAATTAAGGTGGCGTTGGCAGACTGTTGTAAATAGTGAAGGAAAATATATTGTTGAATATATTGTTTTAACAATGTGTTTAATGAAGTCATTTACTTAAATCTTTAAGAAAACCCACTAATACACCAACTTGATACCTTAAACATATTAGGGCCATTTTTTCAGAAAATACAAAATTTTTTAAAACATTCTATGTAAGAGATACTTTTTTGCCTTTTTTTACGTCCTCCAACGTTAAGTCATATCGGACGGTGAATGAAATGGGTGAAATGATGTTGAATCGAGTTAATATTACATTTTCATTCAGTTCTTAGCTATGTTCAAAGTTTAAAGTCTCTAGCTCACCGAAAATTTACTTTAAAATCGATTCAAAATTTATTCCGAGCAAACAGAGAAAAATGTGAGTTAATAAAAAGGTTTTAACATCAGGTACTCACCTATCTCTCGGTGCACAAACTGCCAGGAAGAGGTGCACCAAACTAACACCCAAAGGCATCGTGAGATCCAAAAGCTCATGTCCTGTGATTTATACAGTCTTCACTGTTTACTCTATGACCATGTTTCACAGAACCAAACAAAACAAAAAAAGTCTTGCCTAATTTTTTTTATAACTTCTGAGCCTAGGACACTACATTTTTCAGTTTTTTCTTCTTCTGCCAAAATTCCGTCTCGAAATTTGTAATCTGCATTGTTTACTCCCACGCAAGATATTTCCACATGAAGTACCTTTTTTAGAAACAATCAACTAATTTAACTATAATAATTTGAAAGGATAAGCTCCTTATCTTGAAAACATACAAGGCTCATAATATTACTGGCGAACTTGAAGACGAACGCACCGCTCACACACGCGATGCTTGCGCGTGTGCCGACAAGCGGCCGGTAGCGAACTGATTCCAGTGATCTAAACCGCGCATTACGTTGAACCGTCGGACTTCGCCGGGCGTTCCCGAGCACAGCCGAGAAAGTCCGGGCTGTAGGGTGTCGTGACACGTTATTATCGTATTTCACCTCACGCTATTCTCTCTTTCTTGCCGTGACACTTCAACTCCAATGATTTTGACGTTATATAGCGATACATGCAAATGCTGTAACAGTTTTTGTTACCTAAATAACGTCAGTGATAAGAAACACATTAAGATTGTGTGCTTTTTTGTTGATTCCATCTTCGTCCACATGTTAAAGTAGTGTTACGGATCAAAGTGGTTTAGAAATAATAATAATAATAATAATAATAATAATAATAATAATAATAATAATAATAATAATAATAATAATAATAATAATAATAATAATAATAATAATAATAATAATAATAATAATAATAATAATAATAATAATAATAATAATAATAATAATAATAATAATAATAATAATAATAATAATAATAATAATAATAATAATAATAATAATAATAATAATAATAATAATAATAATAATAATAATAATAATAATAATAATAATAATAATAATAATAATAATAATAATAATAATAATAATAATAATAATAATAATAATAATAATAATAATAATAATAATAATAATAATAATAATAATAATAATAATAATAATAATAATAATAATAATAATAATAATAATAATAATAATAATAATAATAATAATAATAATAATAATAATAATAATAATAATAATAATAATAATAATAATAATAATAATAATAATAATAAATTTAATCCAACCGTTACATAAAAATGGCATTGGACAGATGAAAAATATTACAGAGGAATCATTATTATCAGTCGCTTACAAAATGTTATTTCTATGTCTGCTCAACAGAGCACAGCAGAAGTTAAAACCAAATATTGGAGTATATTAGTCAAGATTTAGTCCAGGCAGATCGTGTCCAGAACCTAAAGCTAATCGTTAGACAACAAAGAATCTGTAGCAAAAATCTAGCGTGTGCATTTGTGGACTTTACATTCCGTTGATCGGAAATCGATATTTAAAATATTGAGAGAGTAAGGTTTAGACTGAAATTCTTTCACTTATTAAACAGAGACTAGTAGATACAAAGGCTAAAATTAAATTTATGGGGGACATTTTTTAATCTTTCGAAGTTAAAACAGGAGTAAGAGAACAAGATGGTCTTTTTCCACTACTCTATAATTGTACTCTTGAAAAAATAATACATTAATGGCGTAAGCAGGAAATAATTCTAAAAATTAACCAACCAATCATATTAGGGAGAGGAAAATTAAAGATTGATTGGCTAGTCTATGTAGATCATTTAGCAATCTCAACCAGCTCAAAAACAGATTGACTTATTAAAGGAAACTGCAGAGAAAGTTGGTCTTCAGATATGTTTCGAAAAAAAAAAAAACGGAATATATTTGGTGCAGTAAACAAGCACCAAGATACATGGAAACCAAATATGGAACAATTAAACGAGTTTCACAATTTAAACATCTTGGGGAAGTAATTCAAGAAAATGGAATCGAAACTAAAGCAAACAAAAGCAGACGCCAAAAAAAAAAAAAAATGGAAACAGTATATCGACTTACTCAAAACATATACCAGATGTCCCAGGCAAGCGTCCTTCGTTGAAGTTAGTTATTGCCGGGAAACGCGCACGTCGAAAGGTTTGCCTATGCATGTTAGTGAAGGGGAGTCATACCAACAGAGAAGAGACGTGGCCACTGCTTAACTAGTCGCTACATCACTTGCTCACTGCGGTAGGTACCGCGTTCGATTCCTGGATTCGGGAAAGGTTTCTGTGTAGGACAATGATTGCCTCTCACCAAAAGAATGCACACAAGGACCAAAGCATATTCATTATCTGTTTTAAAGCATATCCACAACTCAGAGCTAATTTATAAATGCAACTTTCTGTGCTTTACAATTAACAATATTAAAAATGCTATATGACACTCTGTACCTGCAAAGATCTCTCGGTTCTTAAACGCATTTCTGTATGTCTAAAAACACCTGCAGAAGGCAGACTTATGAACACAGCCCTAGCGCTCAGGTGCATTGGGATGCGTCTCTCCATAGATTATATCTGTGAACTCTTTGCTTGAGTACATTGTACTTGATATCTGTTTGAATATAAGGCCTGACTCGAACTAAAAACAAATGCTGACCTTTGTAGCCGTGGTCGTTAGTGTCTATGTCGGAAATAAAGAAAATGAAGTACGCAAAATTATTAGAAAAAATGAGGTCCACAAGTCGTATGTGAAGGATACAGACTTATAAGTAAAAAGGAAATTAAAAACAAAATATACAGGCAGCCATAGTTATATTAGAAAACGAGGGTTATTATGGACAAATTAAACGTTTAACTTCAAATAGGTTCACAAAACAAATTATGGAATTTTACGAAAATAGAAGTAAAGCACAAGTAGACACTATGAAATGGATTGGTGAAGTAAAATTGATTTAAGATTGGCAGGAATCACTCAAGACGATATACTAGACAGGGACGTCTTTAGAATGAAGGTGAATAAGTGACAAGTTAATCAAGAGGACAAACCGAAGAAAAAGACGTGGCCAGACGAGAGAAAGAAAGCACACAGCCATAGAATCACAGAACTTTGGATTCATGGAAGAGCTAAGAAACGTCTCTAAGTACTTTGAGTAGTCCCATATGGGCTCATTCGCAAACAAAAATAAATGAATATATAATAATTGATTGTGGAGCTCTTCTCAGTTTCGCCAGAGTGGCCTCCGCTGATCAGCCAAGTCATTAAGCTTAGAAACCATAGGAACTTATGCGAATCTTTCTCTCCATCGGACTGTCTGAGGCCCATGGCCTCCTGCTGTTTCTTCTCATCATCCGTTCCTCTCGGATCCTGCATAAAAATCCACATTTAATCAGGGTGCAGGTAATCCCCTACGTTCGCTGGCCACAATCAGTGACAGTTTGGTGTGATATGAGTTTATTAAAATGTTACAAAATATAAAATTACGTTCGAGATTTTAAAGCATTTCATAAACGAGTATTTTTCAGTTTTTTTTTTTTTTTTCACTATAGGATTGCAAAAATATGAAATATTTAAACACAGAACTAGAGACATTGAGGGAGAAAAACAAACTAAATATGTATTTACTTAAATTGTCCCATTTTAACAAGATCTACATTTTTTATGCAGCAAGGTTTTGTCTCCTTTACGTTTAGTTATTGTGAAAGTCACCAAGAACGTAATGAGGTGTTGCCCATAAAATACAAAATACGTATACATTTCATTGTGATAAAAATATCTTAAATACCTGGCAACCTTGCAAAATTCTGAAATTATACACCAGATTTGATTACTAATTCGTTTTCGTTCTTCTGAATTACATATTACAGGATATATACATACACAAAGATAAAAAATAAAGGTTAAATAAAGTCTGCGTATCTAATAGCCCAGTTTTTGGAATCTACGAGGGTTGACCGATAAATCCCGGGCCTCACATAGAGATGGCGCCACTGGGCCAGTTTGACGGATAGCATCATATAGTTTAACTCTAAACTAGCTTGTATCCATGGTTACAGGTCAATAGCTTCTTTAGTTTTTGAATGAAAGTATTTTAAACAAACAAGTGTAGAGTTTTAACAAAAATGGAGGATTTGGAAAAACGAACAGTGATTAAACACTTCCATTTGAAAGGCTTAACGCCTAAAGAAATCAAGGAGGAAATGTACAACACATCAAACGACTCTGTTCCTTCATATACAATGATTAAAATGTGGGTTGCAGAGTTTAAAATAGGACGTACAAGCACTAGTGATGAGCCTTGCTCTGGATGCCTTGTGGAAGTCACAACTCCAGAGATCAAAAAATGCATCGTTTAGTACTGTAACACCAGAGATTAAAGTTGTTTGAGATAGCAGAGGCTGTAAACATATCAAAATAATGTGCATGTGATACTTTAAGTATTGTTTTGGACTTTCACAAGGTCTGTGCAAGATGGGTGCCGCATATATTGATACCTTATCAAAACTTTCAAAGAAAAAATGTTTCTGTTAAGAATATGGAGCTCTGCCATAAAAATTTCAGTGAAATATTTAGACGGCTTATTATCATGAATGAATCTTAGATACATCACTATGCCCACCTCGGTAGCGGAGATGGTAGCATGACTGCCTCACGTTCAAGAGGTCCCGAGTTTGAATCTCGGGCAGGGTGAGTTACCTGGATAAGGTTTTTTCCGGGATTTTCCCTTATCCTTCAAGTCGAATGTCGGGTAACTCTAAGCTCCATGGACCCTGGACACATTTGAGCACCTTTTCATCCAATTCATTCACCATCCGATATGACTTAACGTTGGAGGACGTAAATTACACACTAAAAAATACAGCACTATACTCCAGAAAGTAAATCACAGTGAATTCTGTGGGTTGTAATGTTGCTATATTTATTTCTTGAACTCTTTTGTCACAGATCATACACTTTTCTATCGCCTTAGCGGATATTATCTGAGACAAATTTTCTAAATATGTTCACATGCACCCACGAATATTTATATACTGTGGCACAAACACAAGCACAACAAGAACTTTACCTTCAACTCCTTTGTCACCACAATCGTTAACCTAACTTTCAATGACCTTTTATGTTTTACAAATACACAACTTCAACATGTTTCTTTAATGTTTATGTCTCTTTAGCATGCCCCTACTTGTGCAGCTAGTAATCCCCCTGAAGTACTACAAGTTCACATCGTACACGGAGCTGCACGCCGTCTCTGATATTCAGTCGTGAATTGCCTCACTCCATGGTTCCACTGCCTGCTGACTCCTTACCACGGAGCTTTAAACGTATCACACTTCTCTGCAGAGAGAGTTGCGAGTCTTAACAGCCAAAGATGTCGCAACATACGCGTACTTTTGTTCACATTGACCCCGATATAATACACGTCCTCTTTAAACAATTAAAACAAGGTAACCGGCGTAATTAAAGTTCGTTTCGCTGTAGAAAACTGCCAAGTTTATCTTAATGTGCACGCTCACATATTACAATATTTATTTTAAAGTTTTTCCGTTATCAATCTCTTGCTGTTTGAAGTTCTCAATTCGCTGTAGTCCAGGCTTTATGTGGGACCGTTAAACAAAAACTGTAGTGTGTGATACAAACCAAATGTCAGTAACTATTATCCACTTTTTGTTCTCTCTCTCTCTGCACGTTGCCAAAGCACATTCAACACAAAAATATTCAATATTGACGTTCGTATGCAAATGCTCGTTTTGAAGTTCTCTGCATCGAAAATAACAATTTTAGATAAAGCTCTGCAAATATTGACTGGGAGGTCTCAGGTGGTAGCATTCATAAGGTCGTGGGTTTGACTGTCGCTTTAACCTTTTGGAGACACTTCGATAATCTAGTCACAAGTGAAGGGCTGTATACATGCGACTAACCTGGAATCAAACCTGGGCTTTTCAGTTCAAGAGCCACGAAAGTGGACAACGAATTTCCCAAACTTCTATATTAGGATCACACTACGAACCTTGAGGTTTTTAATATGTCTGCCCCCTCAATAGTGTAAAAGTATGTGTCCAGTCCGAGGCCTATGAGCAATATGTCTTAAAACTTGTATTTTAGTCCAGAAGCTTGTAAACATTCAACTTCAAACCATTCCTTACATGTAAAAAAATCAATAGCATATCGAATAGTAGATAAAGTAATATTATAAATACAGTAAAACCTCGTTAACTTGGACCTCTTTAACCAGGACCAGTTTTGAGAAAAAGACGTTTAGTGTAGTAATGAAGACTTGCTCTAGACGTTCTCGGGCTTCGAGCCAGGTCAAAAGATGTTTTGACATCGACGTTTCGGGAGCGTGCATCTCTCCCATCTTCAGGATGCTGAATGACTTCAGGCAGACTAGCAGAAGATTTGAGTCACTCAGGTTCACTTGAGTGGTGATCAGTTGGGGGGCACGCTCCCGAAACGTCGATGTCACATCTTCTGACCCGGATCGAAGCCCGAGAAGTTCTAGAACATATACGCCATCAGGAAAGTTTCAGCTCATATTTCATTTAATGAAGACTTGTTTTACAGACGATAAATTGTTATTCTCATGAGGTACATTACTCAAATTCTCTTGTTAGCGGGCGAATTCATTGCACTCAGTCCACCTGCTTGGGACCAGGTTGGAAGAGAAAATTTGATAAAGTAATGGAAAAAGTTGTGGCCTGGTGTGTATGACTCGCCAGAAAACAACAATGAAGAAGACAAAATAAATGTGGATTGAGATTTTATAAAAAATTTCTAAAAATATGGATGTCTGTTCTGATGTTGATGAAGACATTGATAATGACGGAGGTTACAGACCTATTACAGAGGAAAGCATTATTACATCATGCAGTGTTACTGAAAATGAAAATGAAGAGTATTCAGATTCAGACAGTGTTGATGAACCAGCTGTGGTTATGACCCATACACAAGCAGTAACACACATAGAGATATGTATTATATATTTCGAGAGTCAAGTCGAAACATTACCAGATGAACTTCTAATATTAAAGGGGATACGAGATTGCGCTGCTCGTAAGCGATACACTAAACTGAGACAGCAGAAGCTCGCTGCCTTTTTTACTACTGACTAGTTTGTAGTACAGTACAAATAGGCTATTACAGCACATAGAGTGTATGTGTTTTTAGGTGAAAGTGTGCTTATAGTAATTTATAACCTCAATTAAAAATATTTCGCTGTTGTTGTACATGCTCTTTTATCGTTTTTCCATCATTCTCTGGATAACCCGAATTTTCGTTAACTCAAATTGGCCCTGGTATCAGTTGATCTGGGTAAACAATGTTCCACTATAAGTGTATGTTCAACATCTAGAGTTTTAAGTGGATACGTCATAGGTACAATGGTAATAGGTAAATACAGTGCACTGTAAGCGATAGCCCGCCTCTGTAGCGTAGATGGTAGCATGTCTGCCTCACGCTCAAGAGGTCCCGAGTTCGAATCTTGGTCAGGGTGAGTTACATGGATAAGGTTTTTCCAGGATTTTCCCTTATCCTAAAAGACTAATGTCGGGTAACTCTAAGCTCCATGTACCCTGGGCCCATTTGAGCATCATTTCACTCATTCCATTCATCGTCCGATATGACTTAAAAGGTTAAAGGACGTAAATTAAAAAAAAAAGAACTGTAAGCGATAGTTCAATCGTTTAAGAGTTGGTCACTATCTGATGGCTTTGGCATTTCACTTACTTTGCATGGCCAGGACATAAAAATGCTTGATTAGTATACGGCTATTTAAATAATATAACAGCAACATCATAGCACCACTGTAGCAGTGTAGCCACCATCACATAACAAACTTTATCTTATCAAGGGTTATGTCGCAATATAAAAGTCATGCTAATAATATTTTCTTTGCATATCCAGGACATACAAAGACCAATAGGGAATTCCAGTTATACAAAATTCATCCAGAATGAATGACTTCATGGACTATTTCCAGAAATTTGAGTAATACAAAGGCGTTTCAATGTGTTGATAGGAACGAAGATACCAGTTTCTTAAATACAAATTATTTATTTCTCAACATAGTCCCCTTTTAGGGAAATGACACTTCTCCTAAAGCTCTTATAATTTTGAACTCCTCTAAAGAATAAGAAATGTTAAGCTCTTCAAAATACACCTCTCTCTCCATGATGATCTCATTTGATCTAAATTCTGCTCCTGCGAGCCATTTCTTCATGTTTGGGAACATGAGAATATGAACTTCTGGCAGTAATACATAACGCAATTCATGCAGTTTGGCGGGGTAAACTCTAGATGAATGTGCTGGGGCATTAACGTGGTGGAACAGAACTTTCTTCTTCGCCATATGTGGCCGTGTCTCCTTCAACTTATCTAATTGGACCGATAAATTACTGTAGTATGTTCAGGTAACCGTTTTTACTTTTTCCAAGAAGTCAAAGACATTAAAAAAGATCGTCACCATCACTTTTTCCGGCCGATGGGACCGTCTGGGCCTTCTTTGGAGCAGATTCTCCGGAAGCAATCCATTGTTTTTATTGTTGCTTGGTATTCGGAGTATAATGATGAATCCAGAACTCATCGACAGTGACAACTCGACACAAAAAGTCCTTCGGATTTCGCTTAAACAGCTTCGAAGTTGAATGCCGTACCCGCTTGTTGTCCACTGTGTAGCAAACGCGGCACCCATCAGGCCGACAGCTTTTTCATCTCCAACTTATTCGTGCAAAATATGAATTGCCGTCGATACACCTATGGCCTCTGCCACTCCGCGAACTTTCGTTCGACGGTCCGTGAGAATCACATCCTGGACTTTTCAAGGACTTCCTCGGTAACTACATCTGCAGGGCCTCCTGGGCGCTCCTTGTCAAAAACGGATGCTCAACTACGTTTAAATTCTTTATATTAATATCTAACTTTTGTCATAGAAGGTGAAATGTCTCTATAAACAGTGTCCAATTTCACTTTTATCTTCTCGCCAGTTTCCCCATCTAACAGCAAAAAGCAAATCACTGAACGATACTGCACTTTTTCTATTTTAGCAAAAACACGTTGAACAACTTATTGAAATGTCCGTAAAATCCAAACTAACCCCTGAATCAACACCAAATTTCTTTTGACAACGTGCAAAAAATGACAGTACATAAACTTCCCTTAGAAACACCATATATTTTGGAACACTGGTACTTTTTGAAGTACCCTTGTAGGGCTTTCTTTAAGGTTTAACGTCCTTCAGCAGGTTATATCGTATTAAACACAGAAGAAACCTTATCCGTCTAAACTCATCCTAACCGATATTCATACTCCGGACCTCTTAAAAATGATATACGTTTTGTTTGTCATACAAATGGCTTAAGCAAATGGGATTTTAATCAAAATAGAGCAATTTCTGTGAAAATCAAACATTTCAAAAAATGTTTAATGTAAGGTGTACTTGGGTTGGGATGATTTCCTTTAAAATCTTCGGGTCGCAATTTTGAAATGTAATATTTTAAAATTTAATGATCAAGTTTTGTACGTAAAACTGCAAACACCCGAACACAAAGACAAGTTTTTAGACATGACATTTATAGGGTTCAGGGATTTTCCAAACATGTAGGTACTTCTGGTGAAAGTTTAATATCTATCAAAAATCTCTTTTAAAGTAGTACTTCGAATATTTTTGCTTTCTCCTTTCTTTCATTACATTATAAATGTTATTTCAAGTTCGTTCATATTATTCATCAAAAGCTAATTTTGGAGATTAATCTTTCCTTCACACTCTCCGTATACATGCTAAGGTTTTGAATAGATAGAGTCAAACTGAAAAATTTAATGCCATCGCCGGGATTTGAACCACGGATATCCATCAATAAACTTAAATAATAAGTGTTTAATGATGAAGCCTAGGACTCAAGTACTTACAATAGTAAGTCGCCACAAACGGTGTATCTCGAATTCGAGGGCCGTTAGTGGTCTACCAGGAAAATATATGAGTCAATTGGAGAATTTAATGTCACGGCGGCAAGTTGGGCCATGGTAGCTCAATGGGTAAGAACAACTGGACGAAAACCACGAGATCCATGGTTCAAATCTCTGCCATGGCATAGAATTTTACAGTTTGATTATATCTATAATTTTAACTTATTAGTTTTCAGGGGAAATGATATAAACAGTTCCGCCCAAAAAACAACAAAAAAAAACGAATATATACTTTAAGGAACATTAATTATATATTTTGTGTTAGCGTAGGTCTAATACAATCTTTATGTAGAAATGTTTGCCATTAGTGACACATCACAACAGCGAATGTTTGCTCCATCAACGTTATTCACTGTGTCCTGGAGGATTTCTGCACACAACACCAGCGTGGGTTGGCGGTATCCTTCAAGGTCCTCCGAAGCTAAATGCCCAAATGCGTTAAATCCGGTGAACGTGCTAGGAACTCCAATGAACCTGCTAATTCAGGAACACCCACATACCTCGGTACGGGTATGGACCGCGTTGTTGTTAAAACACGAAAGTTTTCATAATGTGCGCGTGTATCTCATATGTACTCGTAGCCTTACCTTCAAAGTAGAATGGTTTTGCGGTCCACACAGACTTCAGTCTAGATTGCCTGCCTTGTCAACATAACGTGTTTTACTGTTGCTTGTTTTTCCAGTAAACATAAATGTGACAATTCGTTTTACATAACATTTAATTTCAGCCTTATTATCATTGTTTACATGTGCTGAAACAATTTATTTTTCTTTCGTTCTTTTTTGTTTACCCGCATATCATGACGCATTTGGTCCGAGCTCTATATTGAATGGCGCCGATCAGTTAGAGATAAGAAGCTTTCTTGTCCATCATGAACACAGAAACTCTTTCGATATATAACCAGTATCTTCTAAAAGCTTTCGTTCTCCCGGCTCTAGAACATTTAGAGAGAACTCTGTGGAAAATTCCAGCGACTACACAAACCAGCGTGTACACGAGCGAGTGGTCAGTGAAAGAGTTTCTGGTGTGACTCTTCAATACGTTCTCTGAAAGAGGTTCTAGGCATAGTGAGTGTTGCTATTGCGGAGAGTCTGAAAGATCTAATGTTCGACCCTCCGGTGGGTGAACTCTCTGTATGTCATTATACCGCTAGATTGCGAAGAAAGTGAAGTAACGAAGTAAATTGGACTACTTCATATTGTGAAGTGACAGTAATGACTTAGTGAAATGATAAAAATATGGAACCACTTCATATTAGTGAAGTGCCAGTAAGAATTCAATGAAGTGACAAAATTATTGAACTACTTCAGATTGGTGAAGTGACAGAACTTAGTGAAGTGGCAAAATGTTGAACTACTTCACATTAATGAAGTGGCAGTAAGAACTCAGTGATGCGACAAAGAAAATTGAACTACTTCACATTGGTGAAGTGACCGTAACAACTGAGTGACACATATAAGGACACACACATACACACAATGACTAGGTTGAATGTAATATTACGTCAGAGCCCAAATCAATTCCCTTATATAAGAGCAATATAAATCGAAGGTGGGTAGAGAAAGCTCTGAAGCAATTCGTGTTTGTTTTGATGAAGGTACGATCAGGACTCCAGAATGCAGTAAAGCCTGACTTAATACCAGTAATTCTGTCTTTCGCCCGCCCTTTGCGTGTAACAGGTTATATTTGCCTCATGTCAAATGCAGGCCAGAGCTTTACAAAATAAATGTGATTTGGAGCAGACATCGACAGTAATTGTGTATGTACTCCCGAGTTGGAATTTCAACACACATTTTCAGAATTTCCAATCACATTTCCATTTGCAGAGATCTCGAAACAAAAGCAGTTAGTACAACAGCGGTCGAAACATTTTTAATTTCTCTGTCACGTTCATAGCAAACAGAGACGGAGTTGCAGTCCCTCTAAAAGTTCAATATGTAAATTTCACCAGAAATACGCGTTTTGGGATTCTTTGAATATAAAACCGTATTTTTAGGGGGGAAATGTGTCTTTGAACTTCAAAACTAAAAACGAAAAGTCGGTAAAATGCCAAATTTGCTATTTTGACTGAGCTCTTCCAATCATGCACCACAAGATATTCAAAAAGCCTCCCTCATCCCCTGTGATCTTACGAGCGGTATGGCCCAGACGGTCTCGTCTGTGTTCCGTATTCGGAAGGTCCGGGTTCGATTCCCGTGGCCGACCTGCCTAACCCATGGGTTTTTAGGGACTTTTTCCCGGGCCCCCAGGCGAATGCTAGGTAGTTTAATTACATCCCCCGATTTTTCTATCCCTCCATTTCATCTCCATTATCATTTCACATCATCTCTCATCTTGTGGTCTCTTTCAGAGTAAAAGTATCCGTGGGAGTTACGGCGGTGCATGGTGAACCTCTTCCCCCTCCGGTAAGTCGGCTGCCGGTCTCCGGACCTGCTGCTAGGACTGTTTCCGAACAACATTAGTGGGGAATGACTGTTGTCCTGGTCTGCCGGAGGTTTCCATCTAAGTAAAATGTAGGGACCCTGCCCTCTTCACTGTCGTGTCTTGTTGAAACGGCCGCCCTTGTTTCCTGTCGCCTCACCGTTCCTCCCGAGCACAATGCTGTCATTACCACTAACCGAACCTGTATTACGCAAATCAAAATAATAGTAGTAGAATATTGCTGTTATAAAGGCATAACTTCATTATAACTTTTTTTATGATCTCACTGTATTCAGAAGAGGCTTGTTTTTAAGAACGCAAGATCCAAGCGATCCAACAATAGCCGGTAAACTGAATCGGTTGATAACTGACAATGAACGAACAAGCGAACACAAAAATAGAGGTTGCCAGTAACCTCAATGTCGTGACTTGCCAGTGTTCATTACCTATGCGAGCCAAATATTACAGACGTAATTAAAAACTCTCGAATAACAATGGACGCAGCGTTTTGTTACAATGAGAAATTTACAATCGAACATAATTATTGAAAATAATTAAAGAGTAAGGTCATATTCAAACTCCTAGATTAAAGTCACTGGCCCGTACACCCGGAGAATTCATTCCAAATTCTGGCAACCCTTCCCAAAGTGTCATATTAACTTCTCCTTTTGTAAATATTCTACTATAATGGTTTTGGCTCCTAATTCTATGTTGCCACATTATTTCTACATCTGCTGCTTTACAACTCACAGTTCGTGTATACATTTCTAAGAAATTCTACCTCAAGAATCCCAAGCTACGCCGCTGTACCTAATCCGACAACCCTGCATACCAACTTCCCTTCACTGGCATAGCGAATTGGTCTGAAAACCCAACCGTCGTAATTGCCTGTATTTAATGTCTCCTTACCCCGAGTCAAGATCTACTTGTAAATGTATTGCCAAAACTACAACCGCACAACTTTATAAAATATTCGTATTTAAAGCGATTCTGCTTATAACTGCTTCCTTTATTAGTTCTGTTATAGCATATAATTTATTTATGAACTTACAGTTTCTGTATCAGTACGCTAAGGGATTAACGTTTCTCATCACTAACAAAATAAACCTCTACTGACTTATTTACTCTGTTCATGTTATTCTTTCGCCATAATTATAAGTGTCTTGGAGGTATCAAGTAGTATAAGACAGACACCCCCCTTACCAAGGTGGGTCGGTTTCGATCCCAGTAGACTGCCGTGGATAAAACAATGTGTGGATGGATTTTTCTCTGATTCTCCGGTTTCTCCCGTCATTCACTCTATCAACTGCTGCTGCCAGCAATTTTACTGTCATTTCATATAATGATGTGGTAACGTGTGACACTCGCTGGGACCGACCCTCTTACTGGTTTCTTCCGTAGTTTCCCTGTTGTCGCCGGGCGATGCTGAAGAGGGTTATTCATACCACGGCATTTCTTTCGCTTATTTTATTCCTTAGCTGTTTTCGGACCTGCCTGCTTCATTGGTTGAGCGCTAGTACCGACTTTGGTGTGTGGTGGTGCCATCGCGGAGGGGCTTTGACGTGTACCCACGTTTATTCAGAGGTGTCAAGAAAATGGCGAGATTACTATAATAGCTGTCATGTATTATCCTTTAGATAGCAGCCTATAAAGTTTCTAGACGCGCAAGTGCATTCATTTGTTTATGACGATCGCGTAACCAAACTACTTTTAAAATTGTATTCATAATGGATAAAAGTGAAATACGAACTGTAATTAAGTATTTTGAAGCTTTTAATCCCAAAAGAAAAAAGAAAGGAATTATATTTGATATTTAACCCCTCCCTTATGTATTTGACGGTTAAAAAGTGATCTACTGAATCCAACAATGGTCGTACATTTCAGCGTATCTCAGAACCGCTGTGAACCGCTCAGACGAAATTAAGTCAGTTATTGTGACAAGAATTCATGTTAGTAATAGCCGAGGTACATAAGTTTTCTGACATTTCGAAAATCTGGATAGACTGGCTCACATTTTTCATTGAGTTATGTGTGATGTGATTTTTTATTATTAATTTACGTCCTCCATGTCCTTATATCATTTGTCTCTTAGAATAAGGGTAAACCCTGGAGAAAACTTTATCCAGATAGCTCACCGTGACGGAGATTTGAACTCGAGACCTCTTGAACTAAAGCAGACACGCTGCTATCTACGCTACCGAGGCGGGCATGAAGTGATTTATTGAGTTGTACTCTGACTCTTTTACCATTAGGGCATCTGTTCTATGTATTTACATGATTGGTACATGTTTATTAATAACATTCTTCTCTCCCGTTCTAAGTATTACTGTTTCCACCACTGTTTCTTTGACATATCTACCTTGCATCAGTTTTCTGCTATTTGCCATATGTCTGTTTCTCCCTGTCAATTATTTGCCTCTTATTTCAATTTCTTAACTCGGCCTGGTCCTGCTTAACCTCACTTTTGTGAGACTTATCTTTTATACTTTTCCACTTTTCTTGATTATCGCTTTCATGTTTATTGGCGCTTTTATCAACCTTTCTCCAATGGATGCCGCATTTTTTTTAATAACGAACCAAAACTTGTTCGAATGAGTATTTCTTAAGACCTGAAGTATTCTTTAAATGCAAAATTAATGGATATTTAATACATATAACAGTAAATGAAATATCTAGTAAAGAAGCTGCAGGAGAAGTGACGCTTACCTTTCTGGGGGTCTTGTGGTGTACTCATAAATTCCAGAAGAGCAGAATCATCATCGATGACCATTAATGCGCACCACTGGGGCAATTCAAGGATACTATTCACGCTAAAAGTGCACACCTTGTGAAGGCCTTTTCGGGATAATACACCTTTACACACTTCGGTATTGTTGCTGCAAAACTCGTCTTTTAAATACCTCCACATCCCGCACATTGACCGGACTTTGTTACCAAATCTGGTTGGTACTGTTGAAGCTGCGAGTTTGTGCAAAGAACAAAAATCTCATTTTTCTGAGAAAGTTGGGTAATCGTTGGAGTGAACACGGTGATTTAGAAGGCAAGTATGTTGAAAATGCATATCTTTTACCTTTCTCTTTATACTGCATGAATTCTAAAGTAATTATTCTTACAAAACTTTATTGAACCATCATAAAGATATTTATGCAATTCCTTTTATTATATATTTACTAGTACGTACAAAGGAATATGAGAATATAGTAGACTTAAACGACAGCCAAAACCTTTTTAAGAGCCGGTCACTATGTATGAGATTAACACTCCATTCTCCTTGAATGGCTAGGATGTTCCAATTAAGAAATGTGTAAATATTTGAACATTCAAAACTAAACAAGAAATATCTGAAACAGTTGTCTTTTGTTTGGCCCCAAGCATAATTATTGTTTACATATTTTGCGATGTTATTTGTGTTATTTTAAGTTACGTTAAAAATTAAAAATGTTAAAAAGTGTTAAAATATTTATATTGTCAATGTGGATTCTGCGAATAAAATAAATACACCTTATAGAGTCGGCTATGAATGTCGAAAAGAGTAAGAAAACAATTGGTATGCAGAAGACGAAAAATGAATAACGCCTTTCTCCATTTCAAAACTTATTCCTGAAAGGTGATCCTAAACGAACTGTTTTGTACTGAATTCGAAAATAATCTCCCTTTTCTCCCATTACGTCAGGTTTCCTTTATTCGTAAATAACAGAAATTAGATTAAATCTTTGTGAAACATTAAAAAAAGTTCAGAAAGAATTTTATATGCAAAACTGGGCCGTAATTATAATTTATTTGTCATTAATTAGTAATTGCCTTTATTTTACTAATTACAATTATAAGCACATACACAACTTTACGTCAATATTGCACTTCAACTTTTCTCCTTCACGTTTTTGCAAGTTGTTCAGAGCAGTCCCTTTTCAACATCTAACAATAGTCCGCCATGTAGTAGTTATTGTTATACTTCATGTTGTTAGGAATAGTCAAAGATATTAGTATTTATAATAAAATAAAGAAGTGATGTAAAGTGCGTAATGATGTAACCATGGCAACGGATCATGGTGATTTGTTGAATATTTTCAAACATTTTGTTCTTCTGTTTCTGAAAGTCTTAGGGGTAAGACGTATATTTGTCTAAGTGTGTGTAGAAACAATTTTGTGTGTGCATCAAAGATGTATAAGTAGAGTATGCGCAAGGAAAGAAATAGTTCACCGTGAAATCTACAGCTGGTTGTAAAAATACTATATTAATAATATTTGTGATTGTTTCAACCCCGTTGCCGCGATCCTGGGAAAGAAAAAGATCTCATCGCTCAACAATTACAGATGCGCCTAATTATCCAGAGTTGCAGGAGAAACTTCTAGAGTTCTTCAAGATCGTCACCAAAGGTGAGAAATTGATCTGCATCCACCAACATCCCAAATAATCCTGCTTCAAGACGGAGATCATCGCATCACAATCCTTCCAAATATCATCCCAAAAAATTGTTTCAGCCATTATGTGAACACACCACTTTCCTTGATATCTCATTTCCATGTTTTTATATCCTCGTGAAATATTTCGCTCTGTTCCACCACTAAAATTTCCTAAATTATCAGGGTATTCATTTAGATGGGAATGAAGAAAATGTACTTCGACACTCATGTTGCAACCAATCTGTGAAACTTTGTAACATCACTTTGACTATGTTAACATAATTAGGCCTTTTTTATTTCCAAGGACATTAAAAACAACATTTCTGAAAGCATTCAAGGCATCTTTCACTTCTCTGCTCATGGCATTCTCGAACTGACTGTCCATCATCAATTTTCGAATTTGTGGGCCAGTGACTACACCAGTTTTATTTTCTCACAAGATACTAAAGGAAATGTAACACAAAGGTATTTAAAGCACTCATTGTTTTTAGAGTTTTCACAAATTTTTATTAAACCTAATTTTACACGGAGAGGTGGCAACAATACTTTATTTTCGTCCATTGTTAAATTAATCCTACCTGGCCACTGTGCACTTTCCCAGTGTTCCAACCTATCCCTGCTATCCCATTCACATAAGAAACAATAACATTTTATGAAACCAACCTGCTAACCAAGCAGTGCAATAATCTTGAATTCTCCACACACTAGCCATACATGGTTTTCGTATTGTAGTTTTTGTAATAAAAACTTAACACCTTCTTATGCCTCCTTTAAAACAAAAGAATGGGTACAGTAATGTAAGGTTGAATGCTTCCATTATGAAGAAAAACAGCTTTAAGACTGAAAAGAATATATGAAAATCCTTCACTCTTTGGAATTATTTTTAAGGGGAAGACACATTTTGGTACATTCCCCAGGATGGACAGCGTTAGTAGATTTCAATAAATATGAAATATAAACTAGTAATTTCAAAATTTAAATAATAAAGTTGAAATTATAAGCTGTTGAGCCTTTGTAACGAAAGATAAGCACACGGTAATATTACACAGTACGTATGATACAAAAAATAATCAAAACATAAAGCTTTGAATTGCAAAAGGTTCTGATGTGGTACGTAAAAATGGATTTCAGTTTCATAATCAGTGTGAAAATGTGATTCAGAAACGTTAATTCATTAAAAACGCAATCCATGCAGGACTGTATAATCTTTTTCTGTAAACGACGCGGGTGAGAATAAGTTGTGTTTTGTGTAAGAGTGAACTTATAGAAAGAGTTTTATATAATTTTTTTTTTTTTTTTTTTTTTTTTGTGATCGCAAAGTAAAATATAATGAACAGAGAAGCTTATTAATTGTTATTTGGAATAAACCATCATGAAATATCCCATTATTCTTAGGTAAAAAGTTGTTCATCGATTTAGTTCAAGACGGGACGAAGGAATTTTAAATAACTACAAATTAACTACTGCATAAGGACTTGTAAACCTGATCAGCAAGATAAGCAAACAATAACAAAAAACCAGATTAAACAAAACTTAAAATTACTAAATTAATTTTCACAAATTGAAGTTTTAATAAACAAATTGGGAAAGTTTCACAAGTGATTTTTCAAGTAATCTTGTTTCATATTTCAAGCTATTTATAAATTGTTAGTTTTAAATATATCAATATTCTTTGTATTGTGAGATTTTGAGTATTTCTCCAGAACTAAGAGGACTTCTGAGGACGTTCCCAGAAAATTAAAGACATACATTTCATTTTCAATCAAAGTATCTTCAATTTATTGTATTTTAATAAAAACAATTAGAGCTATTTTGTGAAAAAAATTATCTAAACTGTTTTTATTAAAAGAGTAGTTTGGGGTGGGAGACTTTCTTGAAAATGTTCGCAATACATCGTTGGAAGATGCTCGACTTAGTATAAGTCGCGTAATGGTTATGGAGCACTATCTTCAACCATAGAATAGTGAGCGAGCCCAGGTCTATCCTTCTTCCCGTTCTGTCTCCTTCCAATTCCTGTACTCAGCAAACATCCATGCTGTTATTTGATTCTATATGCAGTGTGAATCCTCTGCCACCCCTCCCTCCGAGTACAGTTCACTGTAAAGTACTATGACTCACAGGCATATTAAGTGTTCATAAAGAAATGAATACTGAAAATTGTGTTATATGGTTACACACAATGTTAATTCCAAATTTACCCCTTAACTCAATGCTAGCAATAGATAATGCCTCATACCATAATGCACAAGTAGATATACCCCCGTCAAGTTCTTTAAGAAGATATATGCTTTCTTGATTACAAAATCACAACATCCCCTTTGATGAAAATAGCACCAAAACAAAATTGTATGGTTTTATACTAGGCAATAAGTTGACTCAGAAGAACATTTTGATTGTCCAAATATTGTCAGAATATAACCATGCAACCTTAAGGCTTCCTTCGTAACATCCGGATCTGAATGCTATAGAATTAATATGGTCAGATGCCAAACAAATGGGTTGCTTTCAGAAATGTAAACTTTAAAATGAAAAACGAAATGTTGTGCCTCCAATGATTTGAGCAAACGGAACAAATGGAATGGGAAAAGGTATGCCATCGTGTGGATGAGACAAAACAAAAAGATACACTAAAGGAAAACAATTGAAAGAATTGGAGCTGCAGACAATAGGATGAAACAGTGACGAGGATGATATAATAATGGCTCAACAGACGACGATATGTCAGAATTAGAAGGCAAAATTGTTTAACTCAGTGTTAAGTTATAGTAAGTGAAAAATCTTTCTTGAACTATAATGCAGATGTATTATTTAATCTTGAAGGAAATCCTGCGTGGTAGGGATGAGTAACAACTGTGGTGGGGATAGTGCACCTATCACCACAATGCGTCACACGCGTAAGATTACGAGAGGAATACGCTGCAAAAGCAGTCTAAAAACAAATTTCGCTCTCGAAGCCAGTATTGCAGCTTTTATAAATTAAGTTGTAATTCTTACAATCAGAGTAATCTCCACGATTTCGTTGGATCTTGGATCTAGGCGTTTGGATCTAAAACCCTGTTCTTCTCCAGCATGCATGATAAACAACTGTCGGGCCTTCGACATCGGTGCAGAGTCCCTATAACGAGTTTCACTCCAGGCATATGGCCTAGTATGTGCTGCATTGATATAAGTTTCATCCATGCAAACTACGAGGTGCGTTGAAGTTATAACACCTCCTATTTCTTTTTCTCACAAAGTACTCATAAGAAAAATGTCAAGCTAGTGTCACTTCTCAACGTAATCTCCCTCTAGCCGTACACATTTTTCACAACGTCGACGCCATGATACCATGGCCGCTGCGAACGTGTTTTGAGCACTGGAAAATCGCTGAGGCAATAGCAGCACGATTAGTGAATCTGCGACCACGGAGAGTGTCTTTCATCGTGGGAAACAGGAGCCAGGTCAGGTGAGTAGGGAGCATGAGTAATCATTCAAAGTTGTCATGAAGAAACTCATGCGTAGCGTTCGCTCGATGCGGTGTTGCGTTGTCTTGATGAAGTAACACACGTCCAACCCTATCCTCCCGTTTTTCTCGCAATGCTGGGAGGAGATTATTCTTCAAAACATTTTCTTAGGATACAGCTGACACCGTAGTGCCCTTTGGAATGCAATGAGCAAGGATTACACCACTGCTGTCCCAGAAGATGGCCACCATCATTTTGTCAGCACTGGGCTAACCCGACATCTTTTGGTTGGCGGCGAGTCTGTGTGCTTCCAATGAGCTGACTGGCGCTTTGTTTCAGGGTGAAAAAGGGCATCCACGTTTCATTCATTGTCACAATTGATTGAATTGTCGCACCCAGGAACGCACATTAGACACATCTATGGTACCATCACCATATGCCTCACTCAACTGATGAATATCAATATGAATCACACCACGAAAATGGAGAAACAGAATGATTACACGCTGTTCTTGCAAATGAAAACGTCGCTATTTTAAGTATCAAAAAACAGCCCTAGCTCTCGTCGCTCCTGCTAGAGTTCTCTGCACTGTATAGTGTTGCCATCTCTATCATGCATTCACAAGGAGTTCACGAGAATTTAAAAAAAAATCAGAAGTTCTTCTCTGGTCCCAGTCCTGAGAAAAGGAGGTGCTATAAGCTGAACGCACTTCGTATATAAACTTCACTGCGATATCTTTGAATATTTCCTAAACACTTAAGTATTTTTCCCATATGGTATGATGTTTCTTTAAAATGTGTTTATCGCGCTTGGTTTTATTCCATAGCTTCAAAATAACTCTTCGTAATGTTCAGACATTGTCTTGAAAGTCAATAGAATTTTGAAGCTTCATAAGCACTTTCTTCAGAGTTGGTCTTTGTTTTTCTGTGTTTTAAAAATTATTTACAGTTCGCCTAACTACTTCTTAATTAAAACAATCCAAATTAGATTTTGTGCATGTTCTTAGCCTTTGTTTACTGGGCATAGAGAAGGACGTTGTTGCACTAGCACCAATGGCTTTTCTTTCCTCAATAACTCTCCTAAACTACTTTCAGACACAACTGTTGCCTCAGATACCCTTTCCCAGATTTTCATAGCTGACCCACACCATTGTTCCTTTCTCATAGATCTATAGGCATTAGCTATTACTTCTCGTGTTTTTAAATGTAGCACTTTATTTTCTAATGTGCTGCTAGGAGGCTCCATCTCTAAATGTTGTCTTGGAACAAGGAGACACGCACATTTTGAAACAAGCTGTAGTGTTACTCAGTAGCTCTGAACTTGTTTAGTTGCTCGCAACTGATACGCAACTGACCTGCCCTGCCCTCCAGTTGCGACCGTTCTGAAGTGGACTCGTCCAGATACAGTCACGCTGCTCGAACCTTTACCATGGATTGCTGCGAATGTCATTGGCTGAAGTGATGCATTCATTGGTGCTTAGCACAGGGCCGGGCAGCGCAGCAGTTCCCCTCTCACTCCTACAGGAATAATCAGTGTCTTATCTTAGAGGTTTCTATTAATAGATAAAGTCATGGTAACGGTTCGAGCAGCACGACAATACCACTGCGCATCACTATCTTTCAAGATATAAAAATTAGTGCTGCGTGATTTAATCGATTAACCGAAACGATTAATCGATTAATTCCTTATTAAATATTTAAAAAAAATCGATTAATAGAGTCGGTTACAATTAATCGATTACCATAAATATTAATCCTAATTCTTTTAGCCAAATTTGGCTCTCTTTGTTTTGATGTATTGCTTCCAGCTTAAACAGCCTTTCCAACGCATCAAGCTTTCACTGGACACGTAATGTTCTCTGAACTTTGAGATAATATAACTCCTGATAGCTAAAAGAAATTACTCTGAATCCCGAGAGAGTCTAAATAACACTTCTGTTGTGAACTATTCTAAGAAGTACATAACTACATATAGATGCTAACAGAAAGGTTTCTTTCCTTACAGCTTGTGTGTGACAACATATCGTATACAACTGAGTATTTATCGCTTGCTAGCATAAACTGAGCCGTACAACCTTGAAACGAAGACTTCGTTTACGTAGCTATGGAAACAATAGCTGATCACTCTTCTCAGGGCTGGGGGTGGTGTAACTGTACTGTTAACTGCAGTAAGCCAGTAACGTTTCTGAGTTCGTGACAGTTAGTGAACGTTTTTTGTTAAAAAAGTTAAAATAAGGAAAAACGTTATAAAAACGACTGCATGTCAGTCTCACAAATCTTAGTAGATATTGATATAATACGTTACTAAATAATTACTTACAAAATATTGTAGATATAATTCAATACAAATATAAAGCATATGCACTTAATGCAAACACAAATTTTGAATCTGGATATTTAAAATTTTCATAAATAATTAAATGTACAGAGTATTAAAGTACTTTATATAATCCTTACACCTAATCTTTGAACAGATAATATCTGAATTAATCGATAGATTAATCGATTGAAGTAGCACGGTTAAACGATTAAAATTTTGATCTACAGCACTAATAAAAATACATCTATTTAATTTATTGGAGGCTGCATAGCGACACATTAAATAAATAATCCATTGATACTTGAGAGGGCAAATTCACCGCAATATCACTGCCATTGAGGGTCAAGGAAAACAGGTAAGAGACTCGCATTAAGCTTTCATTTAAATTTGTTAGTGGTCAAGAACCACTGCGAGGCCTATACTTAATTTGGTTCGTTTTGAGCAATGTTATTCACACACATTTTGCTTCAATTTTTTCGGGGACAGCAAAACTTGTATTGAAGTGAAAACTCTGTGTCTAATACCCTTCTAGTCAATATGTACGTTGTAGAGAAAGTGAAACCGGAATGTCGCCTCTGTTACTCATGTCATATTGAAGTTGAAAGGTCGTTTTAAAAATAAAGTTCATATTTTAGTTGATCGTCTGTGTGTTGGAGTGTGTGCGTGCATGCAAATAACTCAAAAAACACAAACTCGGATCAATACCTAACTTCGTATTTAAAGCTTTGCATTTTTAACAGGGCAGCAAGGTAACGCTTTTCCTGGAATTCTCTCGATATTTACACAGAGCCTGATCTCATTACTTCTTGTTTTGTAGCTTTAAAGACTACCATTAACTTTGGTTTATCATTACGAAAACGTATATTATATATTCTACAAATTATGTATGAAGTACAATTCACCTCAATTAAATTTATATAAATAAAGTATCTTCTTTAAAAATATTCTGTATTACGTTCATATGACTCTTTTTATTCACTGTTATACGAACAATTATTACAAACGCTAATTGCTTCATCTTAATCAAAATAGACTTTTATAGAAATCGTATTTATACAAATGACTTTATAGATACAATGCGAACCGTAGCTGTATATTTTGTTTATATATTATTTCGGCCGCCCAATGGTCGAGTGGTTACACCACTCCTCCAACGTTAAGTCATATCGGACGATGAATGGAATGGGTGAAATTATGCTCAAGTGAGCCTGGAGTCCATGGAGCTTAGGGTTACCCGACATTCGTCTTCAGGATAAGGGAAACCCCCGGGAAAAACCTTATATAGGTAACCCACCCTGACCGAGATTTGAACTCGGGACCTCTTGAACGTGAGGGAGACACGCTACCATCTACGCTATCGAGGCGGGCGCCATCCTGGTTCCTTATTCGATTCCTCAGACATAGAGTAACAGAATACCCTAACACCGCGATAAGTGGTATACTAGTGATAAAGTAAAGAAGATAACCTACTGTTTCTATTTTGCCTTTGTTTGTCTTCAAGATGCCATACTTATTTTAAATTCACACACGCACAATTACACACACGTTTACTTACACAGTCACACCTACAGACTCCAACGAGGGCGAAAAAAAAGACCTGTTTAAAGAAAATCTCCGTATTCCAGCTGGGAAACGAATAGGCATTTCTGGATTGGAAGCTAGCACGCTAACCAAAACTAAGCTAAGTCAAATGGGCTCGACTTTGTAGCGTAGATGGTAGCATGTCCACCTCATGTTCAAGAGGTCCCGGGTTCGAATTTCGGTCATACTGATAAAATTGTTTACGTGGTTTTCCCTTATCCTGGAAGATGAATGTTTGGTAGCCCTAAGCTCTATGTACCCTGGACTCATTTAAACATTATTTCATTCATCGTCCGATATGACTTAACGTTGAAGGTTTTCCCTTATTCTGAAAGATGAATGTTTGGTAACTCTAAGCTCTATGTACCCTTGACTCATTTGAACATCATTTCATTCATCATCCGATATGACAATGTTGGAGGATTTCCCTTATTCTTAAAGATAAATATCTGTTAAATCTAAACTCTATGTACCTTGGACTCGTTTGAACATCGTTTCATTCATCGTCCGATATGACAATGTTGGAGGATTTCCCTTATTCTTAAAGATAAATATCTGTTAAATCTAAACTCTATGTACCTTGGACTCGTTTGAACATCATTTCATTCATCGTCCGATATGACAATGTTGGAGGATTTCCCTTATTCTTAAAGATAAATATCTGTTAAATCTAAACTCTATGTACCTTGGACTCGTTTGAACATCATTTCATTCATCGTCCGATATGACAATGTTGGAGGATTTCCCTTATTCTTAAAGATAAATATCTGTTAAATCTAAACTCTATGTACCTTGGACTCGTTTGAACATCATTTCATTCATCGTCCGATATGACAATGTTGGAGGTTTTCCCTTATTCTTAAAGATAAATATCTGTTAAATCTAAACTCTATGTACCTTGGACTCGTTTGAACATCATTTCATTCATCGTCCGATATGACAATGTTGGAGGATTTCCCTTATTCTTAAAGATAAATATCTGTTAAATCTAAACTCTATGTACCTTGGACTCGTTTGAACATCATTTCATTCATCGTCCGATATGACAATGTTGGGGGATTTCCCTTATTCTTAAAGATAAATATCTGTTAAATCTAAACTCTATGCACCTTGGACTCGTTTGAACATCGTTTCATTCATCGTCCGATATGACAATGTTGGAGGATTTCCCTTATTCTTAAAGATAAATATCTGTTAAATCTAAACTCTATGCACCTTGGACTCGTTTGAACATCGTTTCATTCATCGTCCGATATGACTTAACGTTGGAGGTTTTCCCTTATCCTGAAAGATGAATGTCTGATAACTCTAAGCTCTATGTATCCTGGACTAGTTTGAACATCGTTTCATTCATCGTCCGATATGACTTAACGTTGGAGGTTTTCCCTTATCCTGAAAGATGAATGTCTGATAACTCTAAGCTCTATGTATCCTGGACTAGTTTGAACATCATTTCATTCATCGTCCGATATGACTTAACAGTGGAGGACGTTAAAACAGATCTGTGTATTTTCGTGTAGTAAGATTTTGTGTAACTCTTTACTGATTACCAATTATGTATTTATCATCCATAAAAAAGTCATCATATATATTCCATGTGAAACTTACCGCATTTAACTCAAATTTCTTTGAGCCATTTTTGAGAAAAATGCTGTTTTTGAAAAGCGAGTACTCCATTTATAAATTTAGTCTAGTCTGCCCTGAAGAATATTAACAAAAAAAAAAAAATCTGGTTCCTTTCCCCAGAAAACTGTTTTGTTATTTATTTTGTTTAGAAGTTATACTGCTAATACACAAAGAGGAAACTTTTTAAAATCTGTAATCAAATTCCGTTGTTTAATTTTAGTTTGGAATGCAATGCTAGGAAAATAAAATATGATCTCCCAGTGATGTGTTGGCGGGATGAAATGTCGAGATGGAAGTGGTTCGGTCCGCCCTCGTGCAGCAACTAAAATCGCATTAAAATAAACTTTCAATTTTCCACATAAATAGCTGTTGGTGTGCGTACTTTAAAAGCATGTAAAAAGCAGATTGACAGACAAACAAAAGCGGCGTGGGAAGTTGAAACACAATGATCCAGCAGGGGTCGTCTCAGTGGGTGGTGTGCTCCGTGTCATGTAGGCAGCCTGGAACCGACCAAGCTGACCTAAGTTCTTTTTTATTGGGGGGAGGAGGCATTACGTCACAATACTCTACTTTCAGCGACTACACTTCTACCTCACTTGAATCTGGTCTTTTTAGAGTCGTAGGTGTTGACGATGAGCGAATATGGCGCTGCTGTATGAGGACTAATCCATCGTATCTGTTGTAGGAGCGCCTTTGGAGTCGTTTGTCTTGCTACGGACCGACCTCCAAATGTGAATCCCACACATTCCGGTTTTCCTGTTTTATAGATATGGTCACTGTTGTTTTTAAGAAAAGCAATTATTTGAAATGTGTTCTGACAAGAAGTTAACTAATTTTCAAAGTATAGACCATTAGATTCTATGGTCTTGAGCCATCGTTCAGCAACGTTTATTATCCCACGATGGTACCAGTACCTGATGTTCGAATTCCGTGACACCTACTTACATTTCTTCAATGTTGTCAAAATTTCTTCCACGTAGAAAATGGTCCATGGATCGAAAACGATGGTAATCTGATGGTGCGAGATCAGGGCTCATGAACTCTTTCCAGTTGTTGAAAATAAATATCCGCATCAATCGCTCACCCATTTGGAACAAACTCCAAGTGAATCACACCTTCAAAATTCCACCAGACACACAACATTACTTTGGGGCCGAAATGATTTTTTAACGCTGACTTTGGCAGTTTGGTGGGGATCAGGCCATTGTTTTGAGGCAGTAGGTCTTCGGTAATATAACCATTTTCAATACAAGTGACAACTCTCCTGACAAATCTCTCATCCATGGGATTACGGATAAACTGACGACAGATATCCATTCTACTTTCAGCCTGTTGAGATGTCAGTTCATGAGGTCCAGTTCTACAGCTTCTGTATGAGTGTTTTAATGTGGCAATGTATAGTATCTTCTGATACACCAAGTTCTTTTGAAAGCCTATGGATAATTCTTTGCGGAATTTCTCGCAAAAGCCTGGGATGTATCCTCAACATTCCATACTTAAGGTCTTCCAGAATGTAGTAAATATTCGTCTCCATTGTTGAAACATTGGAACCATTATTGTGCTACACGCTACGCGGCACCTTCTTCCACTTCAGATATTCTTCGAGCTGCGGCAGCGGCGTTTGTTTCCAGGAGTGTTTTAAAAGGACTTTTAAGTTAAAACTTTGTTATCTCCATTTTGTGATTGTTTATTAACAACTGAAGACTGATACTTGCTCGCAATATACGCAACACTAGCCATGGAAACCTTTGAATGGCATTTTCAAACCAAAGAAACACAATAAAGTTTCCAAAAATCGACATTACTTATGACACAACTTAATATATATACATATATCCCGTCATATACTCAGCGGTTTGAAATTATGGTAAAGTCGTCATCTTTCTCCAATCTCATATGCAGGTCTTCGTACATTTGTTATTTCGTTAAATATGAGAATATGTTATTTCAATTTCAAAACTGTTTCATCTGAAAAGACTTTGTTTCTTCAAGTTCAAATCATGATTGCCGCTATGGCTAAATTAGACTCTTCTACACTCCAGTTCCCATACTGTCCAGATTCTGATATATATCTCTCCTGTAATGTAAATTTATAATTTAATTAGACACGCAACATAAAGATTTTTAACAGAAAAATTTGATTTATGTAATTTATGGTAGCCAAAAAAATACTCTGTCATGTATTAACACATTCAAGAATCAGTTTTCGAAATAAACCGGTATAGTCCCGCTATTCAAATGATTACCCTGACTTTATCTTAGTTAACATAAAACCATGGTAACATATTGAGCAGCGCAGCAATACATATTGGTATCTCCTAGTAGTACAAACAGGCAACCACGTTATTTTGTGTCTGTAATTTTCTTCGTATGCACAACAAAGATGAAATATTAGATCCCATATAACATTAGTAAACTAAGTTTTTGTCTATTTGGTCTATCAAGAACAGATTTGGCTTTCAGTTACCTCACTGTCACAACGGCGATCCCTCAAGCTAGCCGCGAGAATTAATGCGGCTCTGAAGGTCATCCGCTAGCTGACTTCAAGAAGTGTTTCATATTATTAATATAATTCGAGAAGATTCGATTACAGGAATGATCTCCCGCACCCGGCAGGACTATATAAGAGCCGTTGCGAAGTCTAGCAGAGCAGTATTTGGAGATTTCAATGTGTTTAGAGTATCAATTTTGTTGTGTGGAAGAGTACGGCTCCGTGGTGATGAGTCGGAGTAGTGAAGCAGTTTACGAGCGAATAACGGAGTTAATGTGTTTGGAGTCGGTGTTCAGCTCCGTATTAGAGATGAACATCTGTGTACGTCAGAGAGATTACTAGTAGTAAAGTTGGTAGTACAATAAAGACTTAAAGGAAACATTAAATAGTCGTGCTAAAGTTATACTGGCGCCGCCATTAGTTTATGGGGTGATGTAAACAAAGCGGGGAAGTGTATTACTCCGCCAGTGACTGTGATTCGGAGTCGCGCTATTTTATTTCCACGTGGGCAACATGTGCGCTGTCAAATAACTTCGATGCAAAGTTGTGATTTTCCGTTTTCGATGTATGAGTAACTTATGGGGTAGCACTTTTACATTAAGATTAAATACAAAGGTGTATGCTGTGTGGTTTTTTCTCTTCATCTTCTTTCTTTTGTGCGTTAAAATGAGACTGAAACCTCATTTATAAAATAAAAGTTAACGCACGGGTCCTTCTGTGGAGTAGTAGTGCTAAATAACTGCGTATAGCATAACAAGTAAATAAAAAATAAATCATAAATTAGTACTTTACGTACTTAACTGGAATATAACAACGGACGAATTCCTTAAAAGACTTCCACTTCCGAATTTTCCTATGATAATTCATTCGCTACAGAAACATATCTTCACACTCAACAATTATATATTTTCTGTTTCTGTTCACATATTCAAATCCTATGTAGCAAAGAATGGCGTGGAAGATCGTTTTTCTAAAGCTTGGCTGATCGGAATTATTATTTACTGCTTGAAGCACTTTTGTAATTGTTGGTGTCTCGTTTCTTTCAAACAAGCTATGAACCTTGTGACGAATAGCACTTTTAACATGTGCATCATATTTACCTTCCAAACCGGATAAAAGTCACATTACAGCTTTACAAAATAACCTTCTTCTAGCAAATGAAACGTTTCTTGCGACAGAATGTTCAGATCTGACATAATGGCATGTAATTCGCATAGTTGACGGTGCCAACGGTAGATGTCAGATGTCACAAGAAATACCTAATCATTTTATAAACTTGAAACAGTAGACCCTTCCCTATACCTGTTCTAAAACTATTCGTCTTCCAAAATTCGACCGTCGCAGTTTGCCACAAAGCATCTCTGATGATTCTTGCAAGTTTTAATCAATCGACATTAGAATTGAGTAGTAAACACAAAGTTTGAATGATTAAAACAGTCCTTGGAAAATCTTCCAATATGTTCATTAACTCCTTGTAAGTTTAAACTTGGCAACAGAAGACGGTCGCAAATTCATCGACTGTCACTTGTGCCAACTTTTGTTTGCTGTTGTACTACATTTTATTGCCGGTGCAGTAGCGCCATGTTTTTGCATGATTTATGTGCTCCAAGACTTTGTTACTCCTTTAGCTAATTAAAACAAGTGGGTTTTTCGTCAGCATCTCCCGTTCTACGTGCAACGAAAACAATGAGAATGGCTGCCCAGAACAGTTGAAAGTTCTCTTTGCTCTTAAATCACTAAAAGAACTAGAGTTTTCTTGTTCATAGACTATCAAGCATTCACATTGTGTAATTGATTTATTCGACGACGGTGTTTTAACCACTTCCGTTCATGGTGTCATGGTGGAAACTTGACATTCCTGCACTCAGTGCTAGAACCCGCATAAATTATATTAAAACGTATAACTCTGGATGTTTTTATTCACGCAGACATTGAATAAAAGATGTTTTAGTTGAAATGGCCATTCAATTGTTATCTGGGTCTCTACTTCATTGTTTCTTTCTTTACTACGTAGAAGAAGCAAGGTAAAATATTGTATTTCACAAAAAAAGCAACAACAACTACGATATGAAGGTTTGATCGGAAATGCGTGTTCTGGGGCCCTCTATATCTAAACATATCTTCAGGAAATTGTCCCTCCGTCTCTCCGTACGTACCATCTGTACAAGGATGGAATACAAACATTTTTTTCAAACAAACAAAAATCCCTTACCCCAAACTATCCTTCACGAGGAAGATTTTTGAAAGTTTTTATTTTTTCAAAAATACCTCTAAAGATATTACTAAAATACCACGCCTTTATGACATTTTTATGACAAATGAAATTTATATATTAAATTTTTTGAGAATGTCCTCAGAAGTGATCTTCATTCTGAGAAACCTTTGTGTAACTGTACTCAGTAAGAGATAATGGCGTTAATTGCATATATGTCAAATACGTCCCCTTTTTTGTTTAATGAACAATTTATTTATTATTTGTTATAATTTTCCAGCATTTATACTTTACTAAAGTTGTTTGGTAACTTAAACTAAGCAATTAGTAACAAAGCCATTTGCTCTCTTGCACTCCAGTATTTTGATGTTATGTTGGTACATCGACTAAAGATTGGACAGCGGAGTAGGAGTTTTCTAGTTTAAGTGTCCAGAAAGAAGATCTCACTTTACCAATCCTGAATAAATGTTTATTGAGTCAGTCATGGCCTGTTAGAAGTCTAAAAGTTGCTACAGAGGATTTTCTTGGTAGTGTATTGATTCTAGTCGTACTGTTACATAAATTTTCCCAGAGTTTTCCTTTTGTTTGTAATATATTATCTTCTTTAATTCGTTTATTATATGTTGATATAATTATTATTCTGATATGATTATAAATTAGTGGCCCAAATGAATTTGACCTAATTTTACTGTCCACTTTTTTCGCTAAAATGTCAACTGTTACATTATCATGTATTCCACAATGTGCTGGTATCTATTGAAGTATTAATTTTTTTTAA
The DNA here is from genome assembly GCA_030765055.1 of Mantis religiosa. Classification (NCBI taxonomy): domain Eukaryota; kingdom Metazoa; phylum Arthropoda; class Insecta; order Mantodea; family Mantidae; genus Mantis; species Mantis religiosa. Next base: position 165,367,555 of record CM060949.1, read on the forward strand.
TTGATTCAGCTGCGGAAGGACTTTTGTTACTAACAGGGAGGAGACCCGCAAATTCTTTTAATGATTAATTGAAAGTTTAAAGGAACTGAGCTGGACAAAAGCCTAATGTCCGATCCCTCACCTTCACGAGTTGCAGCTGTTAGTAATCAGATATCAATTTCGTTATAGTAGAAAGGTGACCCTTTAATTGCTTCTATAATCTGAAGACATAAAGGAACCAATCCAATCAAAATTATGTGATGAACTAAAGAGAAGGGCTGCACTGTTCAGCTTGGTGAGATTGACCTACACTGATATTTCATCTTTTACCTTTCCTATCCAGTCATCCTTGGCTCAACTTTTATTTTCTTGGTGGTATTGGAGCATTTGAGGCCTAGGTGTTCATTTGTTTTTCCTATTCACACCTTTCTGTACTATGTAGGATGATGTAACCGCCATATATGGCGCCCAATTTTAAACGGTTTCCTACTATTGTGGGAAAAAAGGAAATAACAAAAGATACAAAAATTATAGTATTTAAAACAATAATACTACCAATTCTATTATATGGAGCAGAGATTTGGACTCTCTTACAGAAACAAGAAAGCAAAATAACAGCTATGGAAATGAGATATTTAAGACGAGCTGTGGAGAAGACAAGAAGAGATGTGATTAGAAATGTAACAATAAGGAAAGAGTTGGGTACACACTCCGTTAAAGAAATATTGGAAAAAAAGACAACTTAAATGGTATGGACATGTACTCCGCATGTCAGAAGAAAGAAAACCCAAACAATATTTAGAAGCAAGACCAGAAGGTAAAAGAATTAGGGGAAGGCCACGCATGTTGTATCAGGAATACATTGAGAAGTTGGGGAAGGATAGAGGGAAAACCATGACAGAAATGAAGAGAAGTTGGGGAAGGATAGAGGGAAAACCATGACAGAAATGAAGAGAAGTTGGGGAAGGATAGAGGGAAAACCATGACAGAAATGAAGAGAATGATGATGGACCGAGAAAAGTGGAGGAAATGGGTAGAAGAGGCTTGTACTCCACGCTTAACAGCACAAAGGAGTTAGAGAAAGAAGAAGAAGAATAAAAAGTAAAGTAAAGACATTCCAGATATATGTCTCCTTGGACACAGAAATATTCCGTAAGGAAAATAGTCCCTTATTAGAATTTACGGGTGGAGACCATTTCTCAAGCAAAACAACAGAATATTCATACTTTACTAAAGTAGTTATTCACATTTTAATCGCTTGGCCATCCAGCACGTAGCAACCAGCTGTTTAAACTATTTAACTATCACTTAACGTCAACTGTATTCCCCTGTAACTACAATAAGATAATGTTTATCTTGAAGTAGATAGATGAATAAGTGTTTGTACAAGAGTAGAAAAAGTCATGCGAGTGCAACGGATGAAGTGAAGGAACTGCAGGACACGTATGGGCTACAGGTACGCATAGTGTAAGTAGCAGAGACCTTCAGATGGTTCAAATCGCTAAATAACAAGTTTTGGCCCAGAAAGAGCTGCCAAAGAAATTTTTAGGTAATATTCACCATGTACATTTTAAATAAGTTCATTCTTAGCTTTAATAAATGTGACCAGTGGAAAAGAAATTTTTACGCTGATTTAAAATCCAGTAAATCGTTATGGCAGAGCATGATAATGAATGATCAACAATATGAAATCACATGAGCTTTATTACTGCTGTAATTGAGTTATGATCCTCAGAGAATTACACCTACATAAAAATGACGATAATATCTCAATTAACTGTCATTTCCTCTCAACATTTCCTCTCACTCTCATTTTAGTTTCAACCCACGAACAATAAAATGCATCTATATTGATATAGATTGATATAGAGTTACAAAATATTTGTGTGTGTGGTAATATTAAAAAGCACTCAAATACTGACAAACATTTCGCCATTGAAAAGCACTGTTCTACCAGATGAGTGTGGGCTATATAGGGTGCTAGTGGTGAAGCAGTACCTAAATCGACCTAAATCCACTTCGATGTATAGTTTTTCTCTTCCTCTTGCCATTTTCCCAGTTAACTTGTAACCATAGTTACGAATTACGAAATTGAGAATCTTCCCGAAGATGTTGACGCACCTAAATCGCGTATTCATTTTCATCTGAAAGGGATGGAGGCTATTTGGACTCATTACCCTATTAAGAACATCCACGGAGTTACTTCGGTTCTCCCTGTTAACGTGTGAGAGTATTTCGTAATTTCAGGTAGTCTCCTCTACCAACTATTCTTAAAACTATTCTTACAAAAGCGCAATTTTCCTTCCTTTACCTCATACCTAAAAATTTGATATATATATTTCACCACAAATATGTACATATTTTGAGGTCCTAATAAAATATTTCTTTTTAGAAAAAGGCCCTGTATTTGTGTGTACGTGCATTTCTAAAAAAGCTCTCCATAAATACCAAACCAGCATCTTTCAGTAAATACCACTCAATATTTTCAAAGGTGTTCTCACCCCAAACTACCCTTTATTTGGAAAATATTTGACACATCTTTTATTTTCACCAAATTAGCCGTAATAATTTTAATCAAAATTCCACATATTAGAGACATTTAAATTACAAATATCCTGCATTTTTCGGAAATCACTTATGAAGAGGGAATAAGAGATAGACTGCCGTAGAAATAGAAACCTCTTTAACACGTGAAACAAAATGTGTGTTAGATACTACACATCTTGCTGGAAACTAATGTTTATCAAAGTTATCCAGCCAGTTCTATGCAGTTTAAATCCTATCTCCACAAAACTTTCACAGACTCAAGCCGAAAACACATCACCTAATTTTGTAACAAAATGCATTACTTGCTTGTTCCACAGTTGGTTACGTGGTTGAATTTTAAAAACAGTAATTGGAACTGCAACTTTCCTTGTATCCTATAATTCAAACTTTGGCAATTTTAGTGATGCCCCGTGCTATTTCGATTGCGGCAAACACGCAATGCAGTTTGAGCTACAATCTGCGAACCTTGATGTATAATTAAACTCCGAATAAATGGAATACAATTAATTCAAACAGAAAAAAATAGTCGAATACTATATTGCAATTCTAATTTATATAATCTTAATATAAATAAAATCCTCTAAAGCGTCGGTGCGATTTCAGCTGGCGAAAATAATTGAATAATATTTGGAGAACGTAAATTCAAAAAACCAAATGCAAGAAAAACAAAACCCCGGAGAATCTCAACTTCAATTCCCATTCGACAATGACGTTATTCATGCTCTCTGATAGCTGCACAGCGTTTGTTTATTTAATTTACATCCTGTTATATTGAACGATGAATAAAATGATGTTTAAATGAGTACAGTGTACATCGACATTACAGTTATCCGACATTCGCATTTCAGGATAAGGGAAAACCTCCAACGTTAAGTCATATGGGACGATGAATGAAATGATGTTCAAACGAGGCCAGGGTACATAGAGCTTACAGTTATCAGACATTCACATTTCAGGATAAGGGAAAACCTCCAACGTTATGGGCCGTGCCGTGGCTCAGTGGTTAGACCGCTTGGCTCTCACCAAGGCGGCCCGGTTCGATCCCAGGCGAACGCAAAATGAGATTTGTGGTGGACAACACGGCGCTGGGGTGGGTTTTCTCCGGGATCTCCGGGTTCCCCCGTCATCTCATTCCACCGGTGCTCCACCTTCATCTCATGTATCATCAGTGTCATCGCCTGCGGTGCCGTATGTAGTAAAAGTGGGCGTTAAACACTACACATTCATTCATTCCAACGTTATGTCATATCGGACGATGAATGAAATGATGTTCAAATGAGTACAGTGTACATAGAGCTTAGAGTTACCGGTCATTCGTCTTTCAGGATAAGGGGAAACCTCCAACGTTAAGTCAAATGCGATGATGAATAAAATGATGTTCAATTGAGTACAGGGTCCATAGAGTTTAGAACTACGAGACATTTATCTTTCAGGACGAGACGAAACCTGCAATGTTAAGTCATTTCGGACGATGAATAAAATGATGTTCAAATGAGCCCAGTGTACATAGAGCTTAGATTTACGCAACATTCATCTTTCAGGATAAGGGAAAACAACGGAGGACGCCTTAACCAGATAACTCACTCTGACCGAGATCCGATCTAGAAGCTCTGGAAGTTGAGGTAAACACGTTACCACCTATGCTACAGAAGCGAGCGTGGACATCGTTTAAATCAATACATCAGCAAGAAAACGAATTGTTAAATATGATCACGAGACTTTGTTAGTTTCGGAAAATTTTACAATGGCGTAAACAGCGCCAAATATGACCTGTGTTTATGGTCCCGTTTCCACAGAAGTCGTGGCTGAGTAGTAGTGAAGTTTTCAGCTGTAAAAACACTGTTATCTGGTGTTAGGTTTTGTCAAGTGCAGAGGGTATAGCAGCAGTTAGTGGAGAAAAAGGTAATTATCATATACACACAAACACAAAAAAAAAAAAAAAGCTTTCAGCATATGTATTCCGTAATACAGGATTTTTGTGGGCACATTTAAAGTAACTCTACAATTATATTTACTTAACAGTCCATTAACACCAATGTGTTAGGTATCCGTTGACACAAATTTGTGCTTTTAGAGGTGGTATTTGTAGCTGCAGAGATAAGCAGCAGCACAAAGTGAAATGCTATAAAATGTAAGTACATCAGGAGGTCAAAGCAGGCATAAAACTGCGTGCAGCGCTCCTTCACAGAGACTTTCGTCCTCTAAATAGGCCCTCGAGGAAGTAGTGCACTAAGCTTACTTCATTTCTTATAAAATACAAACTATTGAGTACTAAGTGCTGTTCACTTATAACCTAAGTTAATTTGTAATTAACCTAACTTACCGGTGTGCCTCACGTTCAAGAGGTCCCGAGTTCGAATCTCGGTCAGGGTAAGTTACCTGGATAATTACACTGAAAGACGAATGTCAGGTAACTCTAAGCTCTATAGACCCTGGGCTCATCTGAGCATCGCTTCACCCATTGCATTCATTGTCCTATATAACTTAACGTTGGAAGACATAAATTACCAAAAAGACTGGTATGAGCGGGCAACAAACAAAACAGTATCGAGTGTTGTTAAACGTAGGTTAAGTGGTGAAAAGAGAATAATGTTGAAGGTGAGAAATATCTTAAACTGGCTATTGATGAAGTGATCAAATTAACATTTGATGTGTCAGTTTCAAGTATTTACAAACAAAAATCACACTGGTGAGGTTATAACTCCCGGCAGTAAAAGTCCAGTTTACAGCTCGGACGCAAATGACGTAAGTAGCAATTAATTTACGTGACTAGTCTGCTCCATATATTTATGCGAAGGTTGGCTGATAAGTCCCGGGCGGGCCTCATAATAGAAAATAAACACTTTTTCTTTATTCCTCAACATAATCTCCAGAAATGCTAATACATTTGTCATATCTGTAAGTCAATTTTCTAGTGCGATTTATCATGGTCCTCAAAAAAGCTGTTTACCGCATCAATGACCTCCTCGGTGCTGTGAAATCTTCGGCCTCCAAGACATTTTCTGAGGTTCAGGAACAGGTGATAGTCACTGAGTGCTAGATCTGCCGAATAGAGTGGATGTTCAAGCAATTCGAACTTTAAATTGCACATTTTCCCCGTTGCAATGACTGAACGATGGGCATTGTCGTGAAGAAACAAGCTTTTTCTTTCCCAAATGAGGTCTCTTTCTCCTCACAGCATTACTGAAACGTTGCAGTAAGCTTGCTTAATAGTCACAAGTGATCCGTTTACCTCTTTACAAGTAATCAATAAAAATAATTCCCTGTGCATCCCAGGAAACCCCATAATCTTGTTAGCTGACAAAATTGACTTTGGCGTTTTTGTAGTTGTTTCACCTGGTACAATCCACTGTTTTGATGTGATTTACTTTCTGGAGTGTAGTAATGTAACCAAGTTTCATCCATGGTAATAATCTGGCTCAAAAATTAACTGCAATATTTACGGTAGAGCTCCACATTCTTATTAGAAACAGGCTTTCTTTGTAACTTTTGATCAGGCATCAACAAACCCAATACCCTTCTTGTACGGAACTTGTAAACGCTCAAAAAATTGCTTAAAATATTACCTGCATTTTATTTTGATGTGTTTACAGCCTCTGCTGTCTCAAACAAACTTTAATCTGCTGTCTTCCAGTAATAAACGATGATTTTTTTTCTCAATGATCTCTGGAGTAGTGACTTCCACAGGGCGTCCAGAGCGAGGCTCATCACTAGTGCTCGTACGTCCCATTTTAAACTCTGCAACCCTCCTTTAATCATTGTATATGAAGGGACAGTGTCTTTCAATGTATTGTCCATTTCTTCCTTGATTTCTTTAGGCGTTAAGCCTTTCAAGTGGAAGTATTTAATTACTGCTCGTTTTTCCAAATTCTCCATTTTCGTCAAACCTCTACATTTGTCTTGTTTAAAATGCTGTCGTTCAAAAACTAAACAAACTATTGGCCTGTAGCTATGGATACAAGCTAGCCTAGAGTTAAACAATATGATGTTGTCCGTCAAAATAGCCAATGGCGCCATCTCTATGTATGTTCCGGGACTTAGCAGCCGACCTTCGTAAATATCTGTGAACGTAAGTAATCCAATAATTAAATATTTTGGCTAATTGCACACTATTTTCTCGCACTATCTTTGCTTAAAATGCGTTTATTGAATGACGTTTAAATTGAGTGAAATTGTTAGCGATTTAGCCTATAACACATTAAAAGTAGATTTATTATGTGTTTCAAATGGGAAGGGTTCTGGAGTCCAGCGAATCAGATGCCGTATCACACTCAGCGTTGCCAGCTTGTTACCCCACTCCTTCCCTCTCTCTCGCAGGTCTGCTTGGCGCATACTTGGTAAGCAAATTATATTTTACAAACTTTTACAATGATGCAGTTGCCAAAATCAAAGTTGGAAAAAGAATTTTCGCAAATTATGTATAGTTTTAAATACTATAATTATAGTTTATAAATTACCTGTTTTTGTAATCCAATGAAACTGCCAGTGGCTCATCCACATCGCTGTCAATGTCACTTCCGTTAAGAGACAATTCGTCACTGTCACTGTCTTCATCGTCTGAGTCTTGCCAATTTATGATTACAGGTTCCAAAATCTGATCACGTGCTATTTCTTTCTTAAAATCGTCTTCTTGAAAATTTTCTGCATGCCTTACGCAGTTTTCCCAGCTCTGTTGTGTTACCTTGTCAATTTCTTCGTGAACAAGTCGTTTAACGTTCGTCAGTTTAAAAGTATTATTTCTGTTTGCAATTCCCCTTTTTATTTGAGCCCACACCAACTCAATTGGATTATATTGGTAGTGGTAGGTGGGAGGCGTATTACCTCGTGTCCCATTTCAGTTGCAAGTTGATCCAGCTGATACACTTTTGCCGTGTTTTTAAACAGAAGTGCTCTTTGCAATAATTCATTTTAGTTTCTGTTTCCGAAAATTTTCTAAAGAACGTGTACACCTTAAAAATAATACTTCGAGCCTGACTTCGCAATAATTGCCTTTTTGACTCGCCACTAAATTCACCGCAAGAAGCCACTGCACTATTTAACTCTTACTCTACTGTTGTGTAAAGAACAACTGAATGATATTGATCTGAACTCTCCAGAGTAAATAAACACTTCTTATCCAGCATTCATTCATAAACATAAGCATACAACATTCCACAGCCTAACAGGAAATGAAGTGTTTGCTCTTTCTCTAATTTAACATCTTAACTTATTCACAGTAATTCTTTTATCCGTCATGTCAATAATTTAAATTTAAGTTCTGAGTAATTAAAAGTATATGTACATACATACACACCAACCACTTTGAACTCTGTAGAGTACATAGAGATTACGAACCATTCGTAAACAAAGATATGTCACCAGACACGTTCTGCCAGGGCAGCAGGAAATGAAGTGTTTCCTCTCGCTCGAATTGGCTTATTAAAATCATGTCAAACATTTACGTTTCAGTTCTGAGTAATTACAAATATACGTACAGGCATACATGCCAACCAATAATGATATTCATACAGTGCTTACGTCACCATTTATTGTTATAATACAGGTAATAGTGGTTTATTTATTTGTATTAGTAAAACTATTCGAGCTAAAAATATTAGGTTTTCATGGTTATGTTAGATACATTACTCTCTACCTTCCACAGGATCAGTTTTGGAAAAATCTGATCATACAGATTGATAAGTTTGGCGCTCCTCACACACCACATAGCGGGAATGCAAAACGACACCGCAGGGCTCCGATTGGTTGCTCACTAGCGCTCAAGGACAAACACCTTCCCATTTGAAACACATAATATACCTACCGTTATCTTCCTTGGCGCAACCGTTGCGACATTCTACTCTGTAATGGCTGATTGGTGACTGGAAACTGGGACAGCTTTTTGCTTAATAAAAATTGCATTGATGAGATTTTGTAAAATTCCTAAAAAAATTACTTTTGTTAGCAAAGTTACGACCGTGAGCTACAATTGCTTCTCGCAGCATTTACACTTTCATGTAAAGGAAGGCCTTATTTTCTTTTAATGTGGAATACATTGTTGTGATCTGCTGCATCCAATCACATTCTGGGTTTGTGCGCGTCGAACAGCATGGTTAAATGCTCTTCTTTATTGTACTGCGCATGCGTCACTTTTCAGTAACGAAAATGTCAATAAAGTAACACGATTTTGTGACTGATTTAGGGAGACGGTTTACGATAAATAATACTTGTAATGGTGTTCTAATTCTGCTACGAAAGGTAATACATCAAACCCTTAAGGGGATACAAAGCCACCTCAGAGAAGTCAGGTTTTGTGCGAGTATAACCTCAAAAGCATCACACCGGGGTCGTCCTTGCTTTATGGGACGATGTAAACAAAACATTGACTGTTTAGCCTTGTATCTATCTGCAGATTAAAAAGTATAATTCAAATATTTTTATTAAGGACTTTGCATCTAGTAACATATATAAACAACTTCACAGCATTACAAATGCATCGGTCAAGCAGTAATTAATTAGTATTTTATTTGGTAAATGTAAGTGTAATTTGTATGCATTAATCAGAGTGCATGCTGCGCTTGCGCTGTTTAAAAGAGAGGGAAGTGAGATATCAGTTGTACAACATGGCTGATTCCGTGCAATGTGCAAATATCTGAGAGGGAAACCGTTAAAAAGTTGTGCAAAATAAATTATATTAAACGAGTTTTGCAAGTTGTGTGAAAAGTACCCAACCTTAGCAATTGAAGACTTTGTTAATTTGTCAGCAGAATTGACCGACGTTTCAGTGCCAAATATTAATGCCCCTCGAAGTGAGGTTGTGTAAACGAGCCAGATCCCCATTCCAGGAAAACATCGGGGAAAAAGGAAGCTATTTATGGAAGGTGAATATGATGAACCTGTTAAAAGTGATGTTCGTCGCAAGGTTCATAGCTTCTTTGAAAGAAACGAGCCACCGCAGTTTCAAAAGTGGTTCAAGCAGTAAACAATAATCCCGAATTGCCTAGGTTTACAAACCGAGTTTCCACACCATTCTTCGCTATATAGGTTTTGAATTTGTGAACAGAAACCTAAAAAAAAAATATAATTGGTGAGCGTGAAGTTATATTGTCACAGGAATTATCAAAGGAAAATATTTGGAAGTGGAAATTGTTTAAGGAATTTGTGCATTATCAGATTCCAATAATTGGAAGAATTCAGTCACTTTTTAGCGTAAAAAAGGAAACATACTTTACACAGTAGATACACCTTTGCTTTTAATGTTAACCTAAAAGTGACCCGCATAAGCTACTCAAACATCCAAAGCAGCAAAACAAAACTTTGCATAGAATTTGTTGACAGTGCACAAGTTTGACTTATGGAAATAAAATAGCTCGAATATCCTCTCCAATCACAGTCGTCGGTGGAGTAGTACATTTTCCCGCTTTGTTTACATCGCCACATAAAGTAAGGACGGCCCCGGTATATAGATCTGTCGACATACATTCGGCAGTCCCGGGCCCTATTTCAAATATTTATAATTAACAAAAAACAAAGAACAAATCAAAAATGTTTTAAACTCTGTTCAGAATTAAAGTATGGCAATTAAAGTTTGAGGAACTTTACCTTACAAATCAAGATAAATAATTGACAAACATAAATATAGAACACATTTTGCCGTATTCCCAATATCGAAGTGTAACCAACCTTGCATCACAAAAGCCATTAAATATGTATGATCCACTAGGACATTCCATAAATGTTGAATGCTATTTATATGAATGATTCGAAGGAATGAGTATTGGCAAGTAATCAAAGACAACAAAGAACAAATGGTGATAATATTAACCTCTATGACCATCAAACTTGCGTTCTTAGTCAGACTTCAACTTTACAATCGTAAAAATGTATACCCAGCTTATGTATATTGCTGTATGGATCTCATGAAAGTGACACAGCTTCCGAATTTAGTCCTGGCTTCGATTTTGCTGTGCTTAAGAATTTTAAGGGGGAACAAGGTTGAGTGTTATAATTACGCGACTTTCATAGCTCACTTCCTTTTAATCTATTAACATGTAATATCTATTCTACAAATTATTCACACGAACTCTTGTTTTCTATTTACTTAATGACAAACGCTGGATTTTGTGACCGATAAATAGAACACATAAGAAATTTGGTACGATATAGATACCTCGATAGACTTCACGACAAACAAAGGAATACCAATTCCAAGTGTACGGCCGCGCTGTGGCTCAGTGGTTAGACCACTTGGCTCTCACCAAAACAGCCCGGGTTCGATCCCAGGCGACCGCAAAGTGAGATTTGAGGTGTACAACACGGCGTTGGGGCGGTTTTTTTTCTCCAGGATCTCCGGTTTCCCCCGCCATCTCATTCCACCGGTGCTCCATCTTCACCTGCTGTATGTAGTAAAAGCGGACGTTAAACAATACACATTTCATTCCAAGTGTATTAAATTAGAAATGCAATCAGGAATTTAACTAGGGATTTTAGGAATTTGTTTAGACAGAGTCGAGTATTACTTTTGCTGCGAAAGCGAATGGTGGTTCTCTAAAGAAAACATGTTATTAGAGAAGAACTACCCACAGTGATTGGAAATTTACGAGATAATCAGACATCGAACCAAAAATACTTTTTTCATTTAGACATCCATATCTTCACCTGCCCTTATGCGTTCATCTGGTTAATGTACCTCATCTGTCTACCTCATTGCCCACCTCAGTGGTGTGGTGGTAGCGTGTATTCAAGAGGTTTCGAGTTTGACTTTCGGTCGGTAGGTGCGTCATCTGGATAAGGTCAACCCTCCACGGAGGATTTTCCTTTTCGTGGAAGATGGATGTCTAGTAACTCTAAGCTCTATGTACCCTGTACTCATTTGAACTTCATTTTATTTGTGGTCCGATATGACTTAACGTTGGGGATGTTCCATTGTACTGAAAGATGAATGTCTGGTAACTCTAAGCTCTATGTATCCTGTACACATTTTAACATCATTTCATTCATCGTCCCATATGACTTAATGTTAGAGGTTTTCAATTATCCTGAAAGACGAATGTCTGGTAACTCTAAGCTCTATGTACTCTGTACTCATTTCAACATCATTTCATTCATCGTCCGATATGAGTTAACGTTGTAGGTTTTCAATTAGCCAGAATGACGAATGTCTGGTAACTCTAAGCTCTATGTAACCTGTACTCATTTTAAAATCATTTCATTCGTCGTCCGATATGACTTAACGTTGGAGGTTTTCAATTATTCTGAAAGATGAATGTCTTTTAACTCTAAGCTCTAAGTACCCTGTACTCATTTGAACATCATTTCATTCGTCGTCCGATATGACTTAACATTGGAGGTTTTCCATTGTCCTGAAAGATGAATGTCTGGTAACTGTAAGCTCTATGTACGCTGTACTCATTTAAACATCATTTCATTCATCGTCCGATATGCCTTAACGTTGGGCTTTTGGTTTTCCATTATCCTGAAAAATGAATGTCTGATAACTCTAAGCTCTATGTACCCTGTAGTCATTTGAACATTTCATTCATCGTTCGATATGACTTATCCTTGGACGTTTTCCCTTATCCTGAAAGATGAATGTCTGGTAGCTCTATGTACTCGTTTGAACATCATTTCATTCATTCTCCGTTATGACTTAATGTTGGACGTTTTCCCCTTATCCTGAAAGATGAATGTCTGGTAGCTCTATGTACGCTGTACTCGTTTGAACATCATTTCATTCATCCTCCGTTATGACTTAACGTTGGACGTTTTTCCCTTATCCTGAAAGATGAATGTCTTGTAGCTGTAAGCTCTATGTGTGTTGTACTCATTCGAACATTACATTCCTCCTCCGTTATGATTTTACGTTGAAGGTATTGCCTTAATCTGAAAGATGAATGTCTGCTAACTAAGCTCTATGTACCCTGTACTCATTCGAACATTTCATTCATCCTCCGTTATGACTTAACGTTGAAGGTTTTCTCTTATTCTGAAAGCTGAATGTCTGATAACTAAGCTCTATGTACCCAGTACTAATTTGAACATCATTTCACTCATCCTCCGTTATGACTTAACGTTGAAGGTTTTCCCTTATTCTGAAAGCTGAATGTCTGGTAACTCTAAGCTCTATGTACCCTGTATTCATTCGAACATCATTTCATTCTTCATCCGATATGACTTAACGTTGGAGGTTTTCTCTTATTCTGAAAGATGAATGTCTGTTAACTCTAAGCTCTATGTACCCTGGACTGATTTGAACTTCATTTCATTCTTCGTTCGATATGACTTAACGTTGGAGGTTTTCCCTTATTCTGAAAGATGAATGTCTGGTAACTCTAAGCTCTATGTACGCTGTACTCATTCGAACATCATTTCATTCTTCGTCCGATATGACTTAACGTTGCAGATTTTCCCTTATTCTGAAAGATGAATGTCTGGTAACTCTAAGCTCTATGTACGCTGTACTCATTCGAACACCATTTCATTCTTCGTCCGATCTGACTTAACGTTGGAGATTTTCCCTTATTCTGAAAGATGAATGTCTGGTAACTCTAAGCTCTATGTACGCTGTACTCATTTGAGCTTCATTTCATTCTTCGTCCGATATGACTTAACGTTGGAGGTTTTCCCTTATTCTGAAAGATGAATGTCTGGTAACTCTAAGCTCTATGTACCCTGGACTCATTTGAACTTCACTTCATTCTTCGTCCGATATGACTTAACGTTGGAGGTTTTCCCTTATTCTGAAAGATGAATGTCTGGTAACTCTAAGCTCTATGTACGCTGTACTCATTCGAACATCATTTCATTCTTCGTCCGATATGACTTAACGTTGCAGGTTTTCCCTTATTCTGAAAGATGAATGTCTGGTAACTCTAAGCTCTATGTACGCTGTACTCATTCGAACATCATTTCAATCTTCGTCCGATATGACTTAACGTTGCAGGTTTTTCCTTATTCTGAAAGATGAATGTCTGGTAACTCTAAGCTCTATGTACGCTGTACTCATTCGAACATCATTTCATTCTTCGTCCGATATGACTTAACGTTGGAGGTTTTCCCTTATTCTGAAAGATGACTGTCTGGTAACTGTAAGCTCTATGTACGCTGTACTCATTCGAACATCATTTCATTCTTCATCCGATATGACTTAACGTTGGAGGGTTTCCTTTATTCTAAAAGATGAATGTCTGGTAACTCTAAGCTCTCTGTACCCTGTACTCATTCGAACATCATTTCATTCTTCATCCGGTATGACTTAACGTTGGAGGTTTTCCTTTATTCGGAAAGATGAATGTCTGGTAACTCTAAGCTCTATGTACCCTGGACTCATTTGAACTTCATTTCATTCTTCGTCCGATATAACTTAACGTTCGAGCTTTTCCCTTATTCTGAAAGATGAATGTCTGGTAACTCTAAGCTCTATGTACCCTGGACTCATTCGAACATCATTTCATTCTTCATCCGATATGACTTAACGTTGGAGGTTTTCCCTTATCCAGAAAGATGAATGTGTTAACTCTAAGCTCTATGTACGCTGTACTCATTCGAACATCATTTCATTCTTCATCCGATATAACTTAACGTTCGAGCTTTTCCCTTATTCTGAAAGATGAATGTGTTAACTCTAAGCTCTATGTACCCTGGACTCATTTGAACTTCATTTCATTCATCGTCTGATATGACTTAACTTTCAGGACGTAAATTATTTTATAAACAACATCGATATTTATTTGTTTAGTTCTTTGTGTGCTTTGCTTTGCTTCTTTCTTATCTTCTCTGTCTACTTTTTGTTCCTTGAAAGTACAGTTATGAAATAAAGAATGCAGAACGTCAGACCACAAGGACGTTACCTCACTACAGCAGAGCGCAGACCAAGTTAACATTTCATGGCTCAATTTTAAGGTGGGATGCCCTGCAAGTTGTGTTGATGAGCGATTCCCAATAAATAGTGCAAACGTGCTCTTTATATCCCTTTGGAGATCAATAGCCATGGTTATCCTGCAGACACTGAGGCCAAACAATGGCCAACCTTTGAACTATAAAATACACACACACACACACAGACACGCACCTTCTTTCTACTGAAGTGGCATTCTTAGATCAGATAATTTGAACTATTTACCTTAAATCTTGTTTTGGGTACAATCAATTGGCCCACTTTACCTGTTATAGTTAAAAACAAAATAGAGATATTACTTTTTAAAATAATGTTTTGGTTTACAACATTTAAATTGTTAGTCATTATTAATATTATATTGTTTGTTTGCAGAATAATACTTTTTTCAGGTTAGTTATTAGCTTCAACTACGCGTTTTCCGCGAGAGCGCGGTATAATGTTGTGAGGGATAAAGCAGAGCGGGCAGTCTTCCCGATAACAAATATCGAAATCACACTCAGGAAGCTAATAACAAATGACGAACTACTTAAAGTTCTTACGAACCACATTGCAACGCATGGAAACGTGTATAGAACTTAATTAGCTTACCTTTCATATCAGACACAGCTACTTCTATTTGTGTTTCATCATTTACTGTACTGTAAGATACTAATATTTCGCTCTTCTAGTAAACAAAGTAATGATCTAATGTAGCTTTGTCATTAGCTCAATATGCCTCAAGGCTCTGCCATGTAGCCCAGTACTATGTTATCTACAGTTTATCTTTCATAATCCCTGACCGACGGTGTGTTCTAGACCATGGTAGCTCTCGTTCCCGGCCACGGAAATCACCTGGGTTCTAACCCATCCATAGTATGGAAATTTTAATCCCGGATATTCCTCAGGTGTTTTATTTACTGGACGCCTAGTAGGAGATTGCACTAAAGTTTATCAGAATCGAGTTTCGAGGCCGTTGAGCATTCTCCAATCCTCACATACACTACTACTGCTACTACTAGTACTACTACTATTAATACTACTATTTCTTCTTCTTTTTCTTCTTCTTTTAACCTTTCACAGAGACAAAATGTGTAAATTAGTTTTAAGCACATTTAGTTAAGGAGTTAATACTTCTTCTTGGGTTTCCTATACATTATTGTTTAATTTAAAGTGCAGGGCCCACACTACGTTGTTCAGTAGGTCAGATGTGAGTAAGTGGAAACACAGCGGATGGTCTATACCGAAAGATACTTACTTGGCAGCTCACTTTTGACTGTTCAGAAAACATCGTCTTTGTGGGAAACCTAACACTGAGGGAAAAAATACTAACGCGCTTAAGTGAATATACATTTGTATACTAAATTTTCAAAATATACTTACTTTTCCCGTAACATCCTGTGTGTGTTCTTTTTAATTTACGTCCTTCAACGTTAAGTCATATGGGACGATCAATGAAATAATACTCAAATGAACCCAGGTTCCATAGAGCTTAAAGTTAATAGACACTGATATATAGGATAAGAGAAACCCTCGTCATATCGGACGATGAGTGAAATGATGTTCAAATGAGCGCAGCGTACATAGAGCTTAGAGCTACCAGACATTCATCTTTCAAATAAGGGAAAACCCTAGAAATAGCCTTATATCTCTGGCCGAGATTAGAACTCGGGAGTTCATGAACGTGAGGCAGACAGGCTACCAGCTACACTACAGAAGCGGACGAACCTGCATTAAATTCAACAGTCACTTTAACTTCACACATGCCTACGCGTACCTGGAACAGAAAAGGGACTTCATAATTCACCATTGTAGCGGCTTACAGCAGCGCGAGATACTGCAGACGGCGTCAAAGGTTACGCCACATAATTGCAATAATTTTACAAAGTGATAACAATAGAAACTCGTTGGCGTTATAGATAAATACATTTGGGAAGAACACTATGTAGTTTTCGTTGAGAATAACATGGAGTAAATAATAACTGTTGTTACTACGCATAAAGCTACGTATAAAATAAGACAAATGCAATGTAGTAACCATTAGCAACTAACAAAACAGAAGAAAGAGCAAAACAAAAGAGACTGGAGTCTGCTTATAATGATACGATGCCCATGGGATATCAATGCCTCATGTAACAAAGTTGTTATTATTTTCTTTCTTTGTTGTAGCCAAGTTCGTTGTCAGGATATTCTACTTGATTATAGAGAGAGATGTGTCTAGCTAACATCAGAAACTGGTATTTATAATTAACATTATTACAATTGTACACCTATAATAACTAGCTGAAGCATTGAGTTCCACCGAAAAATTCGAATACGAGATTTTAGTCGAAATATGTTTTGGAAATATGTTTAAAAAAATAGGAAAAGTTGCATGCGCCCGTACGTGCGGGCGTGAAAAAAATTCTCCATCCCAGATTACCCTTTTATGGAATATTTTTCGAAAACTTGATCTCCGTTTTAACTGCTTATTGGTTTTGACTACACGACCGTATGTTTAAGATATTTTTATGGCAAATGAAATGGGTATTTTAAATTTTTCAGAATATCTTCAGAACCCTTCATACCGAGAGGATGACTCAGGCTGTTTCGTCTGTACCCCGCATTCTGGAGGTCCGGGTTCGATTCCCGTGTCCGACCCATGGGGTTTTCGGGGGTCTTCCCGGATCACCAGATTAATTCCTTCCCCCGAATTTCCTGTCCCTCTATTTCATCTCCATTATCATTACACATCATCTCTCCTCTGGTGTTCTCCTTCAGGGTAGAGGTATCAGGGGAGGGGGTGTCTAGACGCCGCATGGCTGGATGATAGACTCCTGGTAAAACTTCCTCCTCCGGTTGGACGGTCTTCGAATCCGGTCTGGTTAAGTCTTTTCCGGTCCACAGTGGGTGGGATATCCGTTTTCCTGACCTGCCAGGGATTTCCATCTGGTAAACACAAGCTCCTTTGCTTCGTGAAGTAATATGTGGATTCAATAACCGGCACTACGTTGCAGCGCTCTTGCTAGATATCTCGCGAGCGTTTGATTCCGAATGGTATGGAGGTCTTCTTCATGGCCTCATGAACTACAATATCCCTTCATACCTAATACACCTTATCCACAATTAGCTGAGCAATCGCTCCTTCGTACTCCGTACTCCTTCAACGCAGGGGTACCTCGAGGTAGTGCCCTGCCCCCTGCTATTCCTTACTTACATAAATACCGTCCCAAATCATAGAGGTTGCAAGCTACACTTGTTTGCAGATATATTGACATTACAGCTGTATCAAAACAACAAGTTGCTGCTGTGCAGCGAGCTCAGCATGCTTTCTCCTTGGTTCACAACCTGGTGTTTGAAGATCAACGCCACCAAATCACAGACCGTCACATTCCCCAGACGAAAATTAATGGATGTCCCGAATCTCCACCTGGCTGATGCAGAAGTCCCATGGTCCACTGAAGCAACATATCCTGGAGTGATTTTCGATATGCGCCTAACTTGGAGGTCCCATATTCAATCATTGGCAAATAGAGGTAGCAGAAGGATGGCAATGTTGTACCCCTTGTACAACAAGAATTCGCCAATGTGGCTAAGCCACAAACTTCTTTTTTATAAGCAAGTACTGAGACCGGCATTGACATACGCCTGTCAAATACGGGGAATGGCAGCTAAAACTAATCTTTACAAACTGCAGATATTACAGAACAGATATCTTCGCACAGCAACATCCACTGGAAGGTATATACCAAACAACAATATACATTCTGATATAACTTTCCTCAAACTCGCTGAATACATCTTACACCTGTCACATGGCTTTCACGTCAAATTATCACCTAGCTTTAACCAACTTATACGTGGACTTGGAGAGTACGACATTGACCCGGGAGAAACCTACAAGTGTCCTAGGATTGCATTAGGACCACCATAAAAAATTAAAAAGTTAATAAAAATATATATGCTACAGTTAAAGTGCCACCATTTACCAATTGTTTTTAAAGCATGATATCATATGTCAGTAAGGGACAATGTCCCGGTGTGGCAATAGTCGAATGCCGTTTCAGCCTTCTACGACCTCCGAACTGTGAGGAAAAATCGTATAGTTTCAAGTGTATCCATTATATGACGCACAGGAAATGTCTAAACCTACAATATGGAATACTTGTAAAACGGCTTGTACTTGCTAAAAGAGATACCTAACACGGATGGGTGTTTAAATGAACTAATTTTTTCCTATAGTAAACTGTTGTCTAAATTTTAAGTTTCATTTCGTATAAAAGATTTAAAAGTAAAAGAATGACCACAGAATATTCACAAAACATTGGGTAATACATTTTTTTTTCTCGTGAATAAGTGATAATTTTTTTCGCTTTAATCAATTCTGCTAAAGGGATGTTAGAGGTGTTTTTTTACTGTTTACACCACATGAACAGAGAAGATGTGACCGGAACTAACAGCAATAGCCGCTATAGGTCTATGCGTGAGCTGGCCCTCTAAAAGGAGCTGATAGGCTTTTGTTGTCTCGGCCTTCTCTGTTTCAGTAAACTCATGGTACAACAAACCTTCGCTAAGCCGCCTTGTATTAAAACAGTCAGTCGTGTGTGGAAGGCATTGTACGGTTTGTAGAGGTTACCCCCAACTCTTGCTGTTTTAAATGGAACACCTTGGTTCTCTTTCTCCTTTTCTCTCTTTTACATAATTGAATAGTACTCCTAAAAGAGCTCTTAAAAAATACATGGTTTGTCAGCAGACATCATCCCTTTCGGAGCATGGTTTCCATTTAAAGTAAAGGGAATTAGGTCATGGAAAGATTATAAAACAGACTGTTCTTTTCTTTCTCTCCCTGCCGCTTACCTAGGTATCTAATACCCAAAATTTCTGTACTAGAGCCCATGGGAAATACGTCCTCTGGCACTCCCTGCGTCTATGAGTAGCATAGCGTAAATATGTGTTAATTTTATATGATTTTTTCCTAGTCGCTATCGTTTACTTTAATATCTCTTTCATAAAATATGCTTACAAACACTTTTGTATTTGCGTTGGGAACGTTTGTAGAAATATTTTCATTGTGCATTTGGCTGTACGCAGGAGAGAAAAAGAAAGAAATAGACGGACAGAGAGACACGAGAGGAGGTGGAAGCAAAAGTCAAACTTTAAACAGCAGCTCACGATATGCGTTTTATTCTTCGTCCAACATCGCGAGAAACAAACGAATGATCACTTAGTGCATCAAAACATGCACATGAACCACGGAAACCTAACCATTTACACGTTTAAATAAGTTGGTAAATTTGGAAAATAAATGAATGCTCTGACAAAATTAGCAAGACTAATGTTTATCATTGTTGTGAAAATGGTGCAATGGAATGCTGAATATCGTGCCTTTGTGGTGACTTGATTGTCATTACACAACAATCATTTCGTCGTCATGGCAACGTTCCTAGTTTGAACATTATCAGGTCATGGATACAGAATATCCGAGCAAAAGCTTCTGCAGTAGAGAAGAAACGGCCAGGTCCTGTACACTCTCTAAGAAAACCAGAAAAAAATTGAAATTTTCAGACAAGCAATAAGAACCATTCTTAGTCGCTCAACAAGAAAACACGCCGCTGTCTTACGGTTATCCAGGACAAGTTTTAGGAGAATTCTACACAAAGATTTATGTTTGCATCCCTCCAGGATGGTTATGGTCAGAGTTAAAAGACTTGTGATAAAGCTAATTGAATTACTTTCTGTGAAAGATTTGTAAACCTTTTAACGGTCTTGGTTATGTTAATGAGTAATGTTCATTTTCATTTATATGGTATGGTGAACAAATCCAATTTTCTCTATTGGAGTGATTGAAATCCACAACAGATATTAATGCACGCTCTTCATAGACCAAATGTTACGGTCTGGTGTGGTGTTGTGAGTTTTGGAATCATCTGTCCTTATCTTTTTGATGAGAATTATAGAGCTATAAAAGTGACCTGAGATCAATACATAGCGATGTAAACTTTCGTGTTCCTGAGTTACATTACCGTGGAATCGATCTTAACACCATTTGGTTTGAACAACCCATACTGCCAACGTGTCCATTGCAATGGTTTAAAAATGTTTCCCAAAAAAAAGGTGATTTCAAGAAAAAAACAACAGCAGCGGTGTCGTTGAACGAAAATCCTCCTCCACAAAGGAGGGTCCTTCGACTATTGTCATACCGGACTAGTCGCTTATTGTCATATGGATGGCTTTTTTATTTAAGGGATGGTGGGTAGATGATGGTGATTAAGTTAGAGATAGGATGTTATGGTGATATGTAAGAGAATAACTTTTGTATGGAATTAGGTGTGATGGATTAGATGTTTATGGTGGGCCGAGCTCAAGTCTGGGTCTCTTGTATTACTCTCCTACTCCCCGAGGCCGCAAATGAGGTGATTGAAACTGGAAGGAAGTTTAGCATAGATGTTATGGGAGAGATGTAAGATCTAATCAGTGAGTTTTGGGAATGCGAGGTCTGGTGAATGTTGTCATTGGGAATATACCAATCAGCTAAAGTTGCGGTACGAACATATTGGTTTTGGAGAATTTGAAGTTTGTAGAGGTGCGTTTTTGCGGCAACTCCCCAGACTTGGCAGCCATACGTTGTTACAGGTCGCAGAACTTGTTTGTAGAGAAGGATCTTGTTCCTGAGCACCAATTCTGATTTCCTGTTGTATAGTGGGTACAGCATTGCCATCTTTCTGTTGGCTTTATATGAGCTCAAGGAAGTCATACAGAACGGCCTTACCAAACGACATTTTGCAACGTGTATCACAGACAACGTATATTAAGTAATGCAGGCCATTTAAGAGATGCCCTATTTAGAAAATAAGGTTGCGTGCTCAAATGGCTTTCAGTACCTCATTGCAGTGTTACAGAATTAAAATTTTAATTTGAATCTTATACTATTTAATATAACTTGTGTATCTCTTTCTTCTAGAAATTATTTTACTATAATAGTGAGTGATTTTTTAAATGCCATGTTTCTAAAAGCAAATGAATGTGTTTAATTTAACAGCACTTTTTAATGCTTTGCAGTTGATTGCGGTACACTTTCTTCAATTTGCTTATATTTTTTCTTAATTATCGACATTAGATTTTGTGTTCATCGAAAAATAAATGTAACCACAGAACATTTCCACCTCATAAATGTTTACGATTTTAACGCCTAAACAATGTAAAGTTCGGCATAGAAACGGATTTAGCTAAGAAATCACATTTAAAACTACAATTCATAGTCAACTGTAGATACATCCCATTCAAAAGAGATCGGTTTTTATTATAGCCTCACTTTCATGAAGAACGTTCAGGAAGTGTTGTTACAGATGAAAATATTGCCTTTGTTCGAACAAAGCTTAAAGAAAATCGACGGAGATATTATGAACTTTGGGCACTGGTATGAATTAAATCTAAAGCATTTCACATCAACATTGCTGTAGAAAAAAAAAAAAAAAAAAAAAAAAAAAAATCTGGTAAAACTCCAAGCAGCACTTCAAATTAGGTTTGGAACATCCTTAGTGGTAATGAATTCTTAGATTTTTTTGTATGAATTTGAGAATAAAAAATCAATCGGCTCAATGAGTCTTTCGAACGGAACCTAAACCTTCGAAAGTACGAGACATCCACATTGGATTTACGGAGGGGATTCGACACGGAGCTCCGAACTTGGTCTATTGTACCTATGCCCTCAAGTGGGGCACCGCCGGGAGGAAGGATGAGGTGAGAGGAGCCACGACAGTGCAGAGGGCAGTTTCCTATAACTTTACAGTTGGAAACTCCCCGGCAGGCCAGGAGAAGAGACATCCCACCCGACTACGGTCCGGAAACAGCCCCACAGACCGGCTTTGGAGAACGTCCTAACGGAGGAGGAAGTTTTATCAAGAGCATACCATCCTGCCATGCAACGCCGAGACACCTGACAACACTACTACCCTGAAAGAGATCACCAGATGAGAGATAATGTGAAATGATAATGGAGATGAAATGGAGGGACAGGAAATTCGAGGTTATAATTAACCAACCCAGCATTTGCCTGGTGACCCGGGAAAATCCCCGAAAAAGCCATGGAACAGGTAGGTGAGCCATGGGAATCGAACTCGGGCCTTCCGAATGAGGGCCACAGACGAAACCATCTGAGCCATCCTGCTCAGTTACCCACAGTGTTGGTAAAAAGATGGTTGCAATGATTTTAGTTTTAAAGCTAGCCGTGTTATTACTACAGATAAGATAGACGCCCCGTTACGGCAGACTAGTACACAAATATTTGTTTACCTCAAATGTTTGAAAAATTGATAAAAGAAACGCGCAAAGGAAAAATAGTTTTAACTGACACTTACTTGTAAAGTTGTACTTTAATAATAGAAATTAACCTACTAAAACAACACTTTAATATTAAGGATGGATAAAATTTCACTTTAACCACTGTATAGATAAAAGACAATGGCAAGGCCAATTGGAAACGACTAGACAACATCGATTGTCTTATATTAGGTATTAGTCAGCCGGTCTTAGTTTAAATATTACAGAAAATAACATTACAAATAATTTCCTTATTTTATTATAGTTGAATTAAAGAAGTAATAAGCCTTTTTAATGATCAGGCTAATAGATAGCTATTTATGGAACTTGCGAGGTAATTATGTTTATCAGCGGATGAAAATATTTAATGCCCGTGGTGTTATCGCCGAGAGCAAGATAAACATCAAACCTCGCTAGTCCTATACGTAATTTTATGCCTTACCTAAGAAAAAATCAACTTGAATTATGAATTATAAACATATTAAAATTGTCTTTCAATACAAAAGATTTAGAATCGATGATTTTACTAGGTGTAAGATGATATTGGAGGCTTTGAATAACGAAGGATCGTAACTATGATGATGTAAAAATAACAAATGGTAAACTGTATGTCAAAATGAGTAATTCAAGCGACGAAAGCTTTATACCTGGAGAAATTCGAGAAGAAGCTGGAATTGCTAATCTTAGTTTGCTATCACAAAGTCATCTCCAATTTATGACAAAGAATATTTAGATTTTAAGAAATGGTGTACTTCAAAAAGTGTTACAAGTATTTGCGATGAAGTGATCTTAGCGTATTTCTCAGAGAAATCACAGGTACTAAAATCAATCTTCAGTTTATACTGGTGGACCTGTATTCAATTTTAACAATGGTACCGTTGATATTAAATACGCAATGAAACCAGGATAATAAAATATATTTCTGAACATTGTAGATGTACATTTGTTTCTTGTTTTTCAGATAAGTAAAGAAAAATTAAATATCGGACTAAGCCATCCACGAGGTAATCGATAGTCAAAGAGATTATAATGTCTGACACTATATTAGAGTAGGTGTTCCTGAAGAATAATGTGTTTTTGTCTAGCAAATTTTAACTTTATTATTCTGCTTGACCTGCTGTATTGACTCTGGTAGAGATAATTCGTCTCTTTTTAGAGATTATTCATGTCTAATAGCAAAAGGTCTACATCTCAGTAACAAAAGTATCGCATAATGACGTGTCTTTTATGGTGGCGGATAAATAATTAATACATCATGACAGCGCCTATGTTTCTAAAAGTTAAAGATAAAATACCTGAATTCGTGCATTCACTGACACAAACATGGACCTTTGCTCTAAAAATATGTTTTTTAGATAATTTGGGACTTCAAAACCTGTGTTTTCCAATAAATCTGGAACTCATTGTTTTGTGTAAAACACGATAGTTCCTTTGCTTACTGCAGAAAAAGCAGAGAAAGTAGCAAACTTTGGTAAGAATATTTTGTTGACCAGAAATGCAAATAAATGTGTGCAGAGAAATTGATATGACGGTACGTACGTAGTAGCAATGGACAAATCTCTTGTTCAATCGTACTAAGGAGGAAATCTTAATCTAACGTCACCCTTCTTACGTCTGGACCCTCGACAATCAGACTTCTTGATTGTTTTTCCAGTAACTATTTATAGGTTAATAGATAAATTGCCCATTACAATGCTTTAGTGCTTGTAGCGCGTGCTTTGAGAACGTCAACTGTTCGTTCTCATATCCTTGTATAGATACTGCACGTTCAGGTATATCTTTCTGGAACAGAAGTTACTGAGATAGTTGAAGAATAGTTGTAACTAAGCATAAAGAATCAAATAATAAAGTTAAAGCTCTTAGTATACTATTACTTTAGAATTCGGCTAGCACAATTTCTAAAACTTCCAATTTCCTTACTTTCAATCCTTATTTTAAAACAATAACATAGATCTTATATAGTTTAACAAAACTTTGTTCACTTATATTGCATTCGTAAGACTATAAAATGTTTGTCATTTTGTTTTATACGTTTAAATGGTGTTTTAATTATTAAATTTACTTAAAAATTGCGTGACCCTTATTTTAATGAAGATACAACTAAGAGGATTGAAAAGTATGCTTTGTATGAAATAAATACGAATATAAGTGTAAAATAACAAATGGCAGTTTAAATAAAACACAGTATTTTGAAATGTATAATAAATTGTGTTTCCAATGAAAATCAGAGGCTAACTTAGCCTTCAAAAGCTCGCCATAGAATTATAGGTTACGTTACAACAACAAAAGGTTTTGCAACCCCTTATTTTCTATGTTAGTAACCTAAGAATTTTTAAAATCTTCCCCTACACTTGGTTTTCAAACGCTTATAGATGAACTAAAGTCCCTAGCGGATGACTAAAGTGCTGTGGTACCTAGTACTTGAGGTACCTCTGACATTGC
This sequence comes from Mantis religiosa, assembly GCA_030765055.1. NCBI lineage: Eukaryota > Metazoa > Arthropoda > Insecta > Mantodea > Mantidae > Mantis > Mantis religiosa. The sequence goes on from CM060949.1 coordinate 165,392,669, forward strand.
TAGAATCCAACATGTGAGCAGCTACCTTCCATGAGAATGTTCACATTGGGTTGTACTCAGCAGATGGAAAATAAGACATCTCTGGACAGCAATATGCTTCAATATCCTCCGACAACAGTTAAGATGGTGTGCTGTAGAATCTACCAAGGTTTTCGTTAGGTAGGTATCTTCCGAACAAGGCTGTAAAGTCATGCGTAAGTGGCGCATCTACTTCTGTACCTGAGCCGCCTCTATGGCGTATGTGATAGGCTCAAAAGGTCAACTCATCTCAGTCAGATAAGGTTTTTCCAGGGTTTTCTCTTATCCTGAAAGATGAATGTCAGGAAACTCTAAGCTCTATATACCCTGCGCTCATTTGAACATCATTTCATTCATAATCCGATATGACTTACCCTTGGAGGTTTTACCTTATTCTGAAAGATGAATGTCTGGTAACTCTAATTTCTATGGATCCTGTACTATTTCATTCATCGTCCGATATAACGACGTTGGAGATTTTCCCTTAACCTGAAAGATGAATGTCTGATAACTCTAAGCTCCATGTGCTCCTTTGAGCATCATTTCATGCATCGTCCGATATGATTTAACGTTGGAGGATGTAAATTAAATTTAAAAAAAAAATCCATACCTGCAAATAAAACAGATATAGGCCAAATGGAAAACTTCACGAAGTGTTTGGCTCAATCTATGTGCAGCTGAGACATGGAGATTGAAAATACTTTCAGAATCATCTGCAAATTCAAATGTACACCTAAGTCTATTGACATTTCTAACCCTTATCCACAAATTTAAAGCAGTATGGACATAACTTTGGAAGCTTAAACTCTGATTGCTGGACTTTAAATTTCAGAAGCCACCCTTATCCTCATTTTCGCCCCCTTGCGTACAAAATATAAGAGAGAAATTTGTCCGTGACAAGCTTATGAGCTTTACAGCCAAATATGTCGATGTATTTTGTCCCTGAGACTAAGCAGACATCGCCACCACAGTTGTCAAGTTTAAGAGACACTGCTGCATCAGTTGCTGGAGTGTTTTCATTCCCTTAACGAGAGAGTGTGTACCCATTAACTTTTGTCCTGGGGGTACTCAAATTCTTTTTGTTTTACCCTCCTGCACTCTGCTTGTTCCAAGCTCAAACAGAATAAATAACATTTCGAACACGTTAGCGTGCCCGCCCTCCAGGTCTGGGGTTTACATCCCTTATGGTGGATTTTAATGTGTTTGTCGTTCCTCAGTGGCATGCTCAAACACAATCTCTCTTCTGCAACAATGAACAATACACTATTTAATTATTTTATTATGTAGATAATGCTATGCACATCCCTTTTCACGCCTTCCAAATCCTTGGCCTATCACCTGAGAGGGTGTCATGAATTATGTCAAACTCTTTCAACAAACTTTGTCATTTATGCTCTTTACGTATTCACATGTCTGCTGCAGGCAAGAAAATCTGATAGTATATTTAATTCATATTGCTTTCTATGCCCAATATCGTTTATTTTTAACTCTCCTACAACTATTTTTACAAACGTCTATATTTATGCACCTTAAGTTATATATTTACATAAATTATTTCATGGCATACCTTATTGACGAGGTTGAAAAAAGGTAAATGCTTAAATAACTGAGTGATGTGCACTTGAAAGTCTACCATTTACAATATCATCAGAAACAAAAAGCAATGTATAATGTCAGACACATATAAAGTATTTGAAAATTGAAATCAATAATGAAGAATATTAATTCTGAAATGCACTATGCTAATGTTTTGATATAGGTTTTCTAACTTTTGTTTCATTAATTCATGATTAATTTAAGTTTAAAAAATAAAACTGTTTAATATGCCACATACTGATTATTACAGGAGCTGCAGCTACAAGATCTATTGAACGTTATTGTTGCAACAATGGGTACACAAGTAATACATTTTAGTGTTAACACAGTATTTGCGTAACACTAAACTTTGTGTACACCAAAGCTGTTTGAACCAGCCGTGTTACGTAACAAACCTAACGTTCACTTGTTACTAAAATCTATATATATATAAAATGAGCATCGACCATCGATATTTGAATTTAATGAGAGACCAGAAGCTAAAAATATTATCATTTATCATTCACAAATCTAAATTCGTGGCGCAGAGTGGACGTCACGCGACTGGCTTAAATTTTGAATTGCCTAATATGTATTTTATAAGGTGAAACAGTAGCTCAGCTGCAATGAATTCTGCATGAAACCTTGTTTTCGTAAGACAAACCTTCGGATCGAAAGCTGATAAGGAAGAAGTTTCCAAATACGAGTTACGCCACTACTATTTATACAGTATAACACTAACACAGAATAGCTGAGACATTGAACACAGTAAAAGAACTTGATTAAAATAAACATTTGATTTAAGGTTCTCCAGCTATGGGTGTCATCATTACCTGCACTTTATCCTTATACACACCTGAAATTATTCATGAATAATTTTACATGCATCACAAGATTGATTAGTATACGAAGGAAAGTTATAAACTGTGAAGAGAGCTCAGAATAAACCGTAATTTATAATCTGCAGATTTCTAACATTATTTTCCAAGTTAATATAATGTGCAACAGACATTTCTCGGCGTTTATTTTCAGTTATCCACTTCCTTTGATCACGTAATAATTATGCATGTAATGATGTATTTCTAGATACATTTTATGAAAATATGAAAACTGTACGGAAGCTTTTTTTATAGATAAGGAACACAAAGACAGGCAAAAATTACTCAGCTGTGGAAACACTTGAACCGTGGAAATAAGAAAAAAGAGGACGTTAGTCCTTTGATTCTCGAGATATATTTGTTAGTAAAATATATATGTTTTTAGTAATTCCTCTATAAAACAGTATATTGGACTAATGAGTCGAAAAATATATCTAGTCTATTGAAGTCATCATGGTAACCTCCAGAGACGTCTTGGCCGCACCGTGGCTCAGTGGTTAGACCGCTTGGCTCTCACCAAGGCGGCCCGGGTTCGATCCCAGGCGACCGCAAAGTGAGATTTGTGGTGGACAACACGGCGCTGGGGCGGATTTTCTCCGGGACCTCCGGTTTCCCCCGCCATCTCATTCCACCGGTGCTCCATTTTCATCTCATGTACCATTAGTGTCACCGCCTGCGGTGCCGTATGTAGTAAAAGCGGGCGTTAAACACTACACATTTCATTTCATTTCCAGAGACGTCTTAAATGAAATCAACACATGCGGCGCCGTTCTGATTCCGAACGAAGTTTTCTCGACATTATCACTGATATACTTAAAAGAGAGAGAGAGAGAGACAGAGAGAGAAATTCGGGATACTCGGGTGCAAATTCCGCTGGCCGTCCAACCTGGCTTTCCCTCTCCCTCAATCACTAGGGTAAATACCGGATCGGATATTTTATATCACGACCCAAAGTTCCACCCTAAGTTCAAACCTATAGCAAAAAAAAAAAAAATAATAATAATAATAATAATAATAATAATAATAATAATAATAATAATAATAATAATAATAATAATAATAATAATAATAATAATAATAATAATAATAATAAATTGGTGAACATGCTGTCATCTACGACAGATAATGAAAGCAGATAAACTGGATTCTACTGCCAAATGCCCTAGTTTTGTTAACTCAGTTTTGTTTTTATTACCTTGTTTACTATTTTTGCCTACTACTTTCACAAACTTGTCCGCCAATCTGTGCCGCGATCTTCTTTTTTTTCTTCTTTCCCAATGCGGGTCCCACATTGTGGTCGCGTACTTCCATCTTGAAGGACTCGCTCTTGACTCACCCCTCCAATTCCAATTCGCTGCCATTGACTCTTCTGTAGCATAAAAAACTTTAATAATCTTTGTACCTCCGGTATCTTTATATTGTTACAAATTTATTGCTGGAAGAGAACGTTCAATTTTGGCATCCATAGAGGCTTACTAGAAAGATGCAGAATTCTAGAATCTCCAACCTTAGCTTGATGTTCCCTGATTGTTCAAAAATGTAAAGTTCAGATTCCAGAATGAAATTCGGTGTTTTATCTTGAGATGGTTTTCTATCTAAAGACTGCTTATTGCCGCAGGTACTTATTTTTACTTTGCAGTATCTATGCCGACCAGTCGACTGTGGTTTCAAGTCCACTTGCCATAACTTCTGTTCTTTGGTTTTGTAATCCAATGGCTTGGGTCTGGATGTGAGGATCATTTAACATCTCTAAGAGAGTTGATGCTGATTGTACCAACAGAGTAATATCGTCTGCGAACGGACTATTAGCGTTCTCTTGATGTTTATGCTATACTTTCTGTTCAATTTGAGATTCCAAAAGCCTCATCTAATAGTAATAGACAGTTTGGTTTATCTTCCTTCGCAGCCTTTGTTTTTCCTTGGATTTGGTTGTAGATCTGGGACAGGGATCTGACATAAGAGTTCATTGCTGATCTTTGCCTGTTCAGTGACTGTAGTACCTTGAGGTGTTCTAATGGTTTTCGAATATTTAGTTATAGTAACAGAACACCAAACGTTTGTAATATATGAATTCAATTTACAATGTTAGGCTGAGCTCCGTTTATTTATCAGATCTTCTTGGGGCTGATTTTCGTATAATATTTTAGTTTGTCATTAGATTAGTATTTTGGAAAGCATTTTGTAAAGATTGAGAGTAAACTGATGCAGTGTTATTGCTTAAGGTATACTCGGATATAAAGACGGATGTTCTCGATTTCCAGTGTTTTGGGATGTCTTTCATTTATAAGGTTATATTAATAATGACGTATTAAACATATAAAGCACGTAAACTAACATAACACATCTAACAGAACAACACAATAGAACACTTCTGCGCTTGCAGCACCATCTTCTTTTTAGCGAATAAACATTACGTAGCACGATTGCCAACACTGTGATCAACATTCCAGTAATACTGAAACTGAATTTAAAATGTCTAACTTATAACCAAATGCCTCACAATTTAGATAGTTTTTACTAAAAGGTATGTTCTATATTTCCAGTAGACGAGACTATACCGCCACGCATGCGCATATGCAACATACACTCTTGCACACGTTTTCAAGTGTTCTCAAGTATGCAGTGTCATATTATAGTACTACCAAACCTCTTTATACTTCACCAGAAACTTAGTTAATAGATGAAATTAAAGCTTAAAGAACATTAATTTTGTTCTTCTGTAACTATGAATTTATCATTAAAACCAGGATTAGCATGGAGCTTTTTTTTAAGGAAATCTACAAATTTTAAAAAAAGTTTGCAAAAGTTTTCGTGATGACATACTGATATTTTTAGTATGTGAAAATAAATAATATCACACGGAGCTGACAATTCCTTTGGGAAGAACTGTTTTTAAAACGTTTTCATATTATGTTTTAATTATTAATATGTTATGAATATTATTATTAGTGTGATATTTGAATAAGATATTTGCAGTAACATATACACAAATAAAATATTAGGAAAGGCTAAATGATAGTACAATTTTTAAAAATGTTTTCAAGAACTTAAACAAGAGAACGTTAAAACAATTTAAAAAAAATAAAAAAAAAATAAAAAAAATCCTGCAATGGAAATCGAAGCAGTGACTGTTGTAACTGGGCGCGACTGGCAGACCACAAAAAGGACTTGAAGGGAATTTTGGAGGCCGAGGACGATATGTAGCACCACATTGAAGAACTGTCATTTCCCTCTCTCTATTTTTTTTAATTTACGTCATCCAACATTAAGTCATATCGGACGATGAATGGAATGGGTGAAATGGTGCTCAAAGGAGCCCAGGGTCCATCGAGCTTAGAGTTACCCGACATTTGTCTTTCAGGATAAGGGAAAATACCGGGAAAAATCTTATCCAGGTAACTCACCCTGACCGAGATTCGAACTGGGGCCTCTTGAACGTGAGGCAGACGTGCTACCATGTACGCTACCGAGGCGGTCATCTCTACGTTTAATGAGGGGATAGTTCACATTCTAAGACCGACTGTCTCTTAAATGTAAGTTATAGTAGTGGTAGTAGTGGTGATTGGTGGTTATATACATACAGATAATATGTAAATTGTGTCAGAATTATGCCCCAAACCTATCAATCTCTTACTATAAGCTTGAACAAATTGAAATGTACTCACCACAATTTATTATAAAGTCCGTAATATGCGTAAAATGTGTGTTATTATTTATGGTTAATATTTATCTTTTAGAAAATAAATGAATTTAATAGTTTTTGCATGTATCGTACACACATTTGTACTATGTATCTGCGCGGCAAACAGCTCAGCTGAGCAGAAAGCTGGCAACCCAGCACTCTTACGGTGAGCCATGCGATAGCTGTCAGAATTGACTTCCGGTTCTATTAAATTAAATTGCACGAAATATATTCTGTTCTCACAAAATTATGTTTCCCACATAATGCTGACAGGAATAATAATTTTAAACAGCAAGTGTTTTAAATAAGGACGGTTGCCATAGAATTATGGCGCGTTTTTTACCTGTGTTAGATGTCCAGAAGTAATGTTGGATACACTGTCTGTGGTCAGAAAAGATGAACTTAAAGGAATGAATTTACACTGGATCTCGTTAGATTTTCCCTTATTAAGATTAAGAGCCATTAAAGTGAAAAATTCCAATATTCTTTGCTTAAAATTATTTAGCTACATACTGAAAACTGTGTATGTCATTGGCATGCTTCGTTATTTTTTTTATGTTGGCCTTCCTGTGGAAATAAAAAGCAGAAGAAAATAAATGTCACATGAATATGACTTCTGCGAGTCATTAACCGGTATGATACTTATTAGAATAATAGTCTGATTTGTTGCTCTCTGGGTTGAACCTCAAATTCAGCAGGATATGTCTTCCATAAAGCTACTTTTTGCAGGATTAGTACTGTGTAGTTTAGCTGCTCATATTAATGGTCTGTTTAATGTATATCCAAAATTTAAACAATTACCCATAAATGGAGATCCTGGGAAACCACTGTTTCTCACGCCTTTGATTGAAGCTGGAAAAATAAAGGAAGCACGGCAAGAAGCTACAGTGTCTCCGTTTAAAGGTGCTGAAGATATAACAAGCTATGCTGGGTATTTCACCGTTAACAAGAAGTTCAATTCAAACTTATTCTTTTGGTTCTTTCCTAGTAAGGTGAGTATTTTAGGGTAGTTATTGAGTGCAAAAAAGCAAAAGCTTATTTTTCTGTATATTCTGTGTTCATTAAGATTTCTGTACACATTGTGTAATAGTTATAAGAGGTATACAGGAGGTTGAAGTAATATCGAATCCTTAAAATATAGGTAAGTTATGTTTTCAATATTCGTAGGTAACTTTTCAATTTCACATGTGGACGTCACAAGAAACAAAAGTGGCTAATGTCTCATAGAATTTGGAATAAACTGTGACTATTATTCTCTAGAAATCATGCCGATCTTCTCTGGTTCACCAGAAATGCAAATTATAGAAAATGCATTCAGGATGGTCTTCAGGCTATTTACAGAAAATTCCACATACACATTTTATTTGCCAAGTAAATGTTCTAAACCTAAGTGTTATTAATCAAAATTATGAAGATCCATTTTTAAAAAAATATCAAATAATGAAGCATTTTCTATGAAGAATTGTTTGAGATGGAAAAAGTCCCCTTAAAATATCTATGTTGCATGGTTAGTTTCAGCTACTCATATATTGTTCACATATGCACGTGCACTTGCGTGCTTATTATATTGAGATCTCAAAATCTTTATTTCTAGTGAAATTTTGCTACCATGTTTTTTAGAATGTGCTGCTTACCATTAGGTAAGTGATAGAGAAACTTAATGTATATTTTCTAGTATACTATTATTGGTGTATCCTTTCACGTTTTCCTGAAATGCCACCATTAATTGCATTTTAGTTGTCCTGATTAGGACTTTGCATTTTGCATATAATATAGGAATTTTGGAATAAAATTGAACAAGTGTAGCATATTTCATATTATGAATATTATGAATGTTTTACATCAAAAATCGCATAAAAAGGTGAGTAGAACTATGACTATTAGTGCTTAAGGTCCAGGGTATATTACCTTAGATTCATTGTGAGCATTTCTGATGGCAAATCAGTTGATACTCTGCAGACTAATAAGTAATCTAGCCTTAAAACAACATGTTTTTTGCATTGCTTCATAATTTGTTCTCTTGGCATTCACTAGAATGACCTGTCATCCCAAATATTTAAAGTTTTACATTCTCCCAAGGGTTCTTGCTTAATATTGTGGGCTTTTACAGGCTAATATAATGTTGTTCAAGCTGCAACACAGATTATAACTTCTGGATATTTTGCCAAAAAGTGTTGGTTTGTTTTTTATGTTTCTTGCATTTCTGCCTTCTCCAATTGCTATAACGTTAATTGTAAACTGTAACTCACTGAAATTCGATGTAGAATATAACTGTGCTGGCTCATAGTTTGTTTCCAGTAGAGATTGTAGTAGGAGAAGGTGGACGAAATGATAAAGTAATGAGTAAAGAAATGATAACATAAAATCATTGAGAATACAAATCTATCTTTGTAGCTTATAATGGTGAAAGAAAATGTCATACATTAGAAGCTTTTTAAAGCAGGCTGATTTCCATCTTAGGTTTCCTTTAATTGATGGAAATTAATCATTCTTCCACTCTAGCTGTGCATAGCTCAAGGTTCTGGATAGGTAGTCAGACTGAAAAATTCACTGCCATAGCTGGGATTTGAACCAGATTGCTTAGTCTCTGTCCGGTTGCTCTTAACCTTTGACCTACCATGGCCAACATGCCAGCACAGTAAGTTGCCACAAACGATGCATATCTTGTATATGAGAACACCTAGTGGTTTACCGGGAAACATTGAATCCGTTGGAGAATTTATGCTGGCATGTTGGCCATGGTAGCTCAGTGGTTAAGAGAAACTGCACAGATACTGGAGATCCATAATTCAAATGCTAGTTATGGCATTTAATTTTTCAGGTTTCATTTAATAGTATTTAATTGAAATATAATTAAAAATAGCTCTTTTTTCCAAAGGATAAGCACATCTTTGTACAATGCTGAACTGAAATGCCAAATTTCATATTTAGCCGGCTTTTCGTTTCCTTTTCTAAAATAGCTTTATTTAGATTCAGCATATCTCCAATTATGTATTTTTACTAAAATCTTGTACATTTTTGAGTGGAATACAATATTTTGCCTTCTTACTGTAAGTAAAAGTAAGACCAAGGGAAAATTTAAACAGTAAAACTCAATGTCAAACATTATATTCTATTTCGGCAATAGTAAATACATCAATAATTACAGCATTTAACTCTTCATACCTATACATGTAGTAAAATAGGCAGAACTCGATAGGTTAACTTAGCAACACTTAATGCAGAAAATTCAACTTTCCCATGAAGGTATGAACACCAAGCAGATCAAAAATTAAGAAAACATATTAGAACTACTACTAAATTTCATCTTATTCATGTCCCTCATAAGCTTTGAAATATCTTACACTCATCCTTATTACTTGAACATTCATCCAGGTAGGGACAGTATAAGACTGATTCTGTAAATCCTTTGTTTGCATCTGATGGTAACATCACTAGTTTAGAACTGTAAATGTGATTTGATTGGTTTTAATTACAGATCAACTATGAAAGTGCCCCTGTTGTATTGTGGCTTCAAGGAGGTCCTGGTGCATCGTCACTTTTTGGACTATTTACTGAAAATGGACCTTTCTTTGTAACTAAGAAGCTCAGACTGAAACAGCGGAAATACTCCTGGGCTAAAACTCAATCTGTGATTTTTATTGATAATCCTGTTGGAACAGGTAAAGAATACATTTTTAACTTGGTTTAAGGAAATGAGGTTAGATAATATAAAAGCAAGATTGGAGATTGACTGCCATTATGTTGATAGCTACTTTCTGCAAGATCTTTTATGTTAACTGTGAACACTTTTCCAATATCACAGCAAAAATTTATAAAAAACTTCTATATATTTATAATAAAAGAAACCATATAACTTGAATGTGATAGTACAAATATAATAATTTTATTCAAAGAAAATTTGATACAACATTTTCTGTAACAACCAAATGTGAGAATATTCATCAATTTATGTTAATCAGTGAATGTCTATTTTTAATACAAGGTATGTTTCAAAGATTTTCACAATTTTTTTCACCCTCGCAATTTTCACAATCTCCATCATGAGAAAATGGCCAATGCAGCAGAGAACTAAGAGCCCGCCTCGGTAGCGTGGTGGTAGTGTCTGCTTCACATTCAAGAGGTCCCGAGTTCGAATCTCGGTCAGGGTGAGTTACCTGGACAAGGTTTTTTCCGGGGTTTTCCCTTATCCTGAAAGATGAATGTTGGGTAACACTAAACTCTCTGGACCCTGGGCTCTTTGAGCATCATTTCACCCATTCCATTCATCGTCCGATATGACTTAACATTGGAGGATGTAAATTAAAAAAAAAAACTAAGAGTCAATAGGAGATTTCTGCCAACAGAGCTGCACAAACATTTTTGCTTTATAGTAAATGCAGGAAACGTTAACAATTTTATTAAAATGGCATATATTGTAAAAATGTTCTTGCTCATTCCCCTAAACTCAGTAGGTGAATAGGTACAGTCAACATGAAAAATTCAATGCCATGGCCGGAATTTAAACCACAGATCTCCTGGTTTCCATCCAGTCGCTACCATGGCCAACGTGCCGTCCTAACATTAAATTCTCCATTTGACTCTTATATGTTCCTGGTAAACCACTAGGGGCTCTCGCATTTGAGATACACCGTTTGTGGTGACTTACTATCATAAGTACTTGAGTTCCAGGCTTCATCATTTAACTCTTATTATTTTAGTTAATTGATGGAAATTAATCATTTCTTCACACTAGCCGTATATAGGCTAAGGTTTTTCATGTTAACTCTATCAAAATCCTTAGCCTATATACGGCTAGTGTGAAGAAATGATTGATTTCCATCAATTAACTAAAATCAGTAAGTGAATCCTTGTGATTTCTTGCATGATATCACTAAGGTCCTTCAGTGCATGAGGTTTAGTGCAGGGATTCTTATTGCCGACCTGAGGGGAGTAGGCAAGAACATTTTTATAATATGCTGCCTGTTAAAAAGTAGGAGGATTTTAGTGCACTCTTGCAGCTCTTGGTTCTCTCGAGCAGATCCTGGGAACTATTAAAATATTGTGTTGAAGTGATATAGACTTATTTGCATTCAAGAGACCGTTCAACAGTTTAGGTCGGAAATTGTGTCAAAAGATAAGTAATTGTAGGTTTTTAATAATGTAATACAAAAGTGGGCAGTAAAATTTCAATTTGAGAAAATCAACCCTACAATAAATATTTTTGGTAACAGCTAATGCTACAGTAAAGTTGTTTTTACAGAAAATATATATTTCAATAACTTCTACATTAATTTTCTGCAACAAGTTTTTGTAAATTTCTTGTGGTTCATAAGTTATAACAAATTCAATGCAAATGAGGATGGATGACTATACATGTTCAAAGTTCAACATGTACATTTTAATCATTCGTCAAATATAAAGTAAATGCTTAAAATTATTGCCTATTTTTTGAGAAAAGCTTTTACTGTAAAGTGTTGAAGTGGATGCACCTTTAAAATATACTCAGCTTAAATATCAAGATTGGTAATCACTCGACTTGAAGCCTATATAAGAGTGTCTTGGAAGAAATTCAGAATATGGAAAAAAAAAGATATACCAGTTACAACATTCTAGGTATGTGTTATAAAACATACTAAAAAGAATCTGTAAATATTTGGTTATAGTCTTTTATTTGAAAATTAAAATTATAAAATCTTTAAAATGGATATTGATTTATAACTGGAATTATTTCTGGACTGTTTGCCAGGTCTCTGAACCAATCAATAGGGGTGCTCTCAGTATATATAGCAGCACCAACAGTCAACCCTTTAGATCTGGCATAACCTTTTGTGAGAGGACTTTGACCATGTCGCTAAAGATATTCACCGCACTTATGGACAAAATATTTGAAATTTCTATTTCCAGCAAACAGTGGCATAACAACCCAGAAATAACTTCTTGTTATATTGACTTCGACTGTAAAAGTATTAATACCATTTTGAGTCGAACTAATACTCAATGCTCCATTTATTGCTAGTATTTACCTAGAGCGCGTTTCGTTAGGATCTTCCTAACATCATCAGCTGTTGTCGACTAATGGATGCCGGTTCAGTGAACTCCTCGGAGGTGATAGGTGTGTCTGTCGGTATCTTGATGAACTTGAAATTTGGATTTTCTTCAAAGGTAGTATCGAAATTAAACAATTTACTTTCATATTTCTTTATAAAGATTTTTTTCCCACGTAGTTAATGCAGCTGGACCTTGGACACTTTTTAGTAAGTGAATTTCTCATTCTATGTCATGATTTTCCTTCCAAAAATGGTACGCTACCGCCGATTTATCTATTTCTTTATTCTTGATGTTCCTAAAGTGTTCTTTAAGCCTAATGTTCACGTTCCTTTTTGTTTTTCCAATGTAGAATTTATCACAGTCCTTGCAATTTATCCGGTACACTCCTGATTTTTTGCCTGTGGGTATCTCCTTTGTATTATGTGATTTCAAAAGGTGTTGTACACTAAATTTGTTCTGTGGGACCAAAGTAATATTGTGTTCTTTGAAGACTTTTTGGAAAAGGTGTGTAGCTCTGGGATGATACGTAAATTTTCTGTATGAGGTTTCATTGCTAATTGGGGAGAGAGTAGTTACTTGTTTGCATCTTAGTTGTCTTTTGAATTTATCTATTTTCTTGTTGACCAATTCAGCACTGTATCCATTGTATTCTACATTTTCTCACATTGATTTGTTGCCCATATTTTAACATTGTGAAAACTAAAAAGAAATTGCTGTCCATCACATTTATAGATTCCATGTAAACTAAAATGATGAGAACATTTATCAGAAAGCTGTCTTATGTTTTAGTCTTTATGAATTAGGTACTTTTCTGCTTTAGGTATTCAAGCATGTGTGTTAAAATTGTAATTGGTATATTGTTTCAGGCTACAGCTTCACAGATAGTGATGATGGATATGCAAGAAATGAAACTGATGTTGGCAGAGACCTTTACTCAGCCCTTGTGCAGTTCTTCACACTGTTTCCAGAACTGCAGAAAAATCCCTTTTTTGTAACTGGAGAATCATACGCAGGTAAACAGAGTTAATCAAAACTAATTTTAAGTTAATTGATAGAAATTAATCGTTCTTCCACACTAGCCATATGTAGGAAAAGGTTTTCAAAGGGTAGAGCCAGACTGAAAAATTCAATGCCATAGCTGAGATTTGAATGATCTCTGGGTCTCCGTTCGGCTGCTACCCTTCGAAAACCTTGTAATTAGCCTCGCATATTGGTGAATAATAATAATAATTTGAATCGCGCACAACGTGCAAACAAGATTGTTCTTAGTCTGTACAAAATTTCACCAATGACTCTGTTGTCATCTTACAGTGCAACACATGATATCTCTCACACTGGTCATCGCATCTTATACACACACAATCTGGGCCGGGTTCGTGGAATCTTTGAGTACTGCATAGATTGTGGTGAAATCCATGCACAGAAAGTCTTGTCACTGTGTGGCATAGTTGGTATCCTCCCTGTGTCCATTCACGGCTTGTCATGGCATCAGTAGCATAGAATTCATCCCATATTTTGCATTTTTTCTCATGTAGTTCACACAGCAGGTCCTGATAGGCTGGAGTCGTTGGCAGTAAGAGCTTCAGTCGCAGGTCTTCTTTGAAGAAAGGTTCTCTGGCTAGCTCATATACGAGTTGAGAGGGTGTGTATTTGGAGAGACAAAACACCCTTTTCAAGTATGTGGCCTTTAACTTCTCTATTTTTTCAAGGCTTTTCTTCTTTAGATGTACCCATGTTTTCTAGCCCATATGTTGTAACGGGGTCAATTTGGTGAATAGTTATTACATGATCTTCATTCCTGCTGGAACAATTCTATGACAGATATTTTCAAAGTGCAAAAACATTGGAAAAATATATCCAAAAATCTTGTGCTATACTTGCATGACTTAATTTCGTCCATAGTTCTGAAAGTATTGTTATAAAGACTTGTTCTATCTGCTTGTTATTTGATATTGTCACCCTACTAGCGTAAGATACGACCGGGGACAGCTGTAAGGGTCCGAGGCGGCCGAGCCACGCCCCCTGCCCATTAATCTGTCACTGAGGGGTGATTTGGGGAAGTGTCACCTGTCCCTCGACGTTTCTCTCCCCTTCCCCTGTCCTCTGGAACGTTCGGGTGATTTGCGGGAAACCAGAGACTTCTAGAAAAACAGTGACATTCCTATAAAAGGGGTTTCAGAGAGACAGTCAGGAGTTAGTCAGTGCTTGACGTGCTAGTGAAGTAGCGCCGTGTTAGTGGAAGAGAAGACTGTGCGACGGAAGAATTTACGTAATTGTGTACGTGCATCGGAGCATTGTCCGTAATTACTAGTGCAAGTGAAATTGTAACGGACGAACTGGTGAATCGTAATTGTGTGCATTACGTAATTCTGTGTAATTGGCAAGAGTGTAACTGTAAGTCGGTGGAAATAAAGAACATTTTTGAGTGGTGAAATTGGACTTTTCATTTCACGAACCCACAAAGTCACAATATAAACATTTGCAGAAGTGGTTTTATTACACATTCTGTTGTAGGTACAAGGCGATTGCAGTAGGTTTAAATGATGGTCAGATCTTTTAAAGCAGTTCACTGCATGATGACTTTGAAATGGTGTACTTTCTGTATGACCTTGGCACAAAACATTAAGGGGCTTATCTTTCAGGATAAAAGTATGAAATATTTAAAAATTACACTGATGATAAAAAATACCTTGGAAATGGTTAAGGCTCCAAAAAAAAAAAAAAAAAAAAAAAAATCATATACATTTTGTGTTATGAGATCTAATTTTTTATACAGTAAGTTTTAGTCTTATCTTTTACAGTTAACAAGCTTCACAAAAGTAAATCAGAATGAAGAGATTATACCAAGTTATTTCCAAAGTATTCACATTATACATTTTATTTTAAAGGCAGATCTTTACACTAAATTATTTCTGCTTTTGAGGAAATCAAAAGTAATATAAATTCTTTACATAAAAGGTAATTAGCAGTTGGACGCCAAATTTCCTTGAAAATCTTCATAGAAAAAGCCAAAATTTTGAAAGACATTTGTTGGCTTTAAATCCTCAAAACTTATATTTCTATGAAAGCTGTATCCAACTTTTGGGTAAGATGTAATATTTCTTCTATTTATCATAGGTAAGCAGTCTAGAAAGTACCAAATGGAGACATAAATGAAAAATAATTTTAAAATATATGTAGTATTCTTAATGAGTAAGGACTCTGATACAATGAAGCACAAAATTAATATAATTTTGCGTTGAACTAGTACTCCATGTATCGAGATTTAACTGTATTGGAACACCACAGTGAAGCGAAAAATTACTAATTTTTAGATGAGTCGTATTTATTACACATCTGCTTCACTTTCGTACCTATTTTGAGGACATCTTTCGCAAATCATCGTTTGCATGTCCTCATGAAACATGTCCTCAAAATAGGTACGAAAGTGAAGCAGATGTGTAATAAATACGACTCATCTAAAAATTAATAGTACTCCATGCTCCATATATTGCTAGAATGTACTTCATTAGAACCTTCCTAACATTCTTAGCTAATATCGACTGTTGAATTTTATTTTGAACTCCTTGTAGACAATAGGGTTATCTCTGTTGGTATCTTGAACTTGAAATGGGGTTCTCTTCAAAGGTGGTGTCAAAATTCTTATTTCTTTATGAATATCTCTTTCCATATGGTTAATGCAGTTGAACCCTGAACGCTTCAATAAATGGATTTTTTATTCTATATGGTGATTATCGTTCTAAAAATGGTATGCTACCACCGATTTGTCTTATTTCTTTGTTCTTAAAATGCTTTTAAGCCTAGTGTTCAAATTCATTTTTATTTTGCCAATGTAAAACTATCACAATCTTTGTAAGTTTGCAGTATATCTTTCAAGAATAAATTAACCTGACTTATAAGCATTTATGTAGAAAATCTTATGACAGTGGACTTAATCTGTCACCACTTTGTATAATTATTGTCTTAGAATTAATGTTTGTGATTCTCTTTTTTTACAGGAAAGTATGTTCCTGCAATATCTTATACCATACATAAGGCAAATCCAACAGCAAAACTGAATATCAACCTTCAAGGTAAGAGAAATGGACTTCATATAGTTGTGCATTATTTGTTATTAGTACATTGCTACTACTATTCTTTTATTGGAAATGTATTGTTGGTTTATTATCCCTTTCACTATGATACTCGGACTTATCAAGGAGGAGATTGATAGTTATTAACCACTGGTAGAAGCTTTAAATGAATGTATATATCATAGCAGTGAAAAGAATTAATTATAGTTAAGGTACTTGTGATTTGAGGAATTACTAACAGTGATGTCCAAATTAATTAAAAAATATTTGTAGTTGGTTTTTAACATTGTCACTTTAGTATATAATGCAACGAGACTATGATAGTAATTAAAACGTATTATTAACCAAGCAAGTGAAGCGATGTTAATAATACTAACATTTTAATTAACATTATAGTAAAGTTTCATAGGACTTGATGTGTGTTTGGAGGAATTTAGTAACAGTGACGTCAAAATTAATATAAAAATTATTTGTGGTTGGTTTATTGACACTCGTCACTTACTTTTTCATATATTTATGAGAGACTAGTTTCAAAGGCCCTGGCCTCCATTTTCAATCTCTTCCCAACTAGTTAAACCAACCACAAATAATTTTTATATTAATTTTGACGTCACTGTTACTAAATTCCTCCAAACACACATCAAGTATAGGCAAATAAGTCTTGAGGAATAACCAAAATGGATTTAAAGTTGGGAAGAGATTGAAAATGGAGGCCAGGGCCTTTGAAACTAGTCTCTCATAAATATATGAAAAAGTAAGTGACGAGTGTCAATAAACCAACCACAAATAATTTTTATATTTCATAGGACTGTTTATGCTCGATCATGTATCTAAATTAAAGGGTTCATTTCAAAGTATTTCTGGTTTGATATGTTACAGTCGTAAAGTGAGACATAGTACTGGGTATACAGGTGCAGAAATATTGATTACTTCCCTATAAACAGTTGTTGACTTGACACAGTTTAACCTAAAAGAAAGTATAGACAAACTGGAACCAATTGAATTGATCAAAATATCATTTGCAATTAATGCTAATGGTAATATGGACAGAACTGACTTTATTTCAAATATAGGTTATTTATTTGAATATTTAGATAAGTCAGTTTGTTGCCCCATGTTGAGTGTTGATTTCAAAATATAATAGCAAGTCCACAAGGTCAATTTCATATTTCGAGACATTCTTCGAAATACACTAGGAATACATTTTCTGAGAACGAATTTATACCTTTTGATGTTCTCCAATCCATGACTGTGAATTTCTCCTACATCTTTCTTGACTCTTGTGGCAACAAGTTATTGGTAACATTGACTGCTTTTGCCGTAATTTCTGGGGGTGTAAGTTCAATGTCACTGTTACTAGTGTCAAGCATTTTGACTTTTCTAAACTGGCACTAGTACCTTTGTCGATCGAAACAAAAATAGATACTTGCGCTTTCACAATGTTACATGGCCATTTGTGATTGATCAAATACCAATACTTGAATGAACAGTTGTACGCTACCAGTCATATAAATACTTAAGTTTGACATGGTCTAGCATAAGCACTTTTATGTTATTGAGGGAGTTTCAAAAGCTGTTGCTGCCATTTTCAACCTTGAAGGTCCAACTATCATCTGCTTTTGTTGTTTGCTGTCTTCTCTCTGATGGTGGAACTATGAACTTCTTTATCAAATTGACTGGAGTGTTTTCAAAGGTCATTACTCAGTTTGATAAAGAAGTACACAGTTCCACCATCAGAGAGAAGATAGTCGGATGATAGTTGGACTAGCCAGGCTAGTTGGAGAGAGGTCGAAAATGGAACCGATGGCTTCCAAAACTAGTCCCTCGAAAATATAAAAATGTAAGTGACAGTGTCAATAAACTGACTACAAATAGCTTTTATGATTAATTTTGACGTCAGTGTTACTAAATTCCTCCAATCACGCATAAACTGCATTTCTTATCTTCTGCTGTTGCTGCAATGAAACTGAATCATCCTGTAGCCTAAACTTACAATACTTGCAGCAGTTAGATATTGCCTGTGTTCACTTGCATAGTTTCTATTTATATGGCTATTTAAATATTTCACTATGTCTAAAGTAGTACAAAAATATACAGTCAAAAGAAAAACTGAATCGAATTAAACTGTATTTGGCAAATGTATATCCCAATTAAAGAACAAGCATGGAAAATATACTCTGGAAGTGAACATTTCGAAGAGGATAAAACTGAATGGGGGGCCTCTTATTCCAGTCTCTTAAGTTTCTTGATAAAACCTTGTGTGCTGCAGGAATTGTTAATACTATAGTTAAAACTGGAAAAGAAAAGTGTTATAAAATGGAAAATCAGGTAACGTTTATCAAGCAATGGTCTGTAACAAGCGCAATGTAAGCAATTCTGATATTGGGCTTATTTTCTCGTTACAATAAGTATCAATATGTCTCTTTTGTTAACAGAAATCTTTTCATTGATCTATAGTTGGAAGTTCTATGCTTTGTATGTGTGTAGATCCATCATTTTACTATTGTCTTCCTACACAAATGTAAAATAATATCCACTTTACATTTCAGACACAATCATCTTTGCGCGCTTAACCCCAACGCACTGTTCATGTGGTAACAATAAGTAGCAATGCTACTTCCCTCTCTCTGTAAAATTTCAATCCGATTCTTGATTGGCATCAAGTATCAGAATATTTGTTCGTTAGCAGTTTTAACCATCCTATGCTAACTTAATGCACATAACTATACATTATGCGCATTTCAGCAAGAAACAAAATTAGAATGATGTTTGCTAATACTCTGCATCTTGGACTTCATCCATTCTCTGTCTGGCATCCCAATAATATGTTAGTTGCATATAAATAACTTCTATTTTTGGAATTGCTTGCTATAGTAGTAAATGTTCTTTGTCCATAATTGAATTTGGAAGTTTACAGAGGATGCATGGGGGGGGGGGGGGGGGTATTATATATATTTATCTTATGAAGGTGTGCCGCTAAGCATTTCTTGTCTTCCAGAATGATAGTCCACTTTTTATCTATTCTTGCAGTTTTAAACTCTTCTTGTTGAAATGCTTTTATTTTATTATTTGTGTTTTGGAGGAGTGGAAAGATAAATTCTTGTTTTTGCTGTCTTATGTGTGTGTCTTTTTTTGCTAGTATATCAGCTTGTTCATTTCCAGCCAATCCTACGTGTGCCGGAATCCATTGCAGTACTCTTTACCTAAGTTTTGTAGTATCTTAATTGACTGGGTTATTTCAATTATTGTGCTATTGATTTATTATTGCTTGTAAGGCAAATTTTGAATCACAGAATATGGTTACTTTGTTGAAATTTATAATGCCTAAGGGAAGACATTGTAAGCTCATGCTATCTATTGCGGCAAGATACACAGAGAATTGGGCATTGTCGGCATAAATGAGTGCATCTTTACAACTACAAAAAGATTTTTTGCTCACTTTCCTCATGTATCAGGTGCTTTATTCTTTCAACTGGGACACTGCCTAGATGCTGCACCAAGACTGAAGGCACGCTTGCCACAAGAAATTTTATTTCTATACAGTGTTAATTCTTGATATTATGTAATTAATATTCCCACAAATCAGCTCAGTTTGCCTGAGGACTCCAATACAAATATCCTCTTTTATTGTATTCTTTAATTTTAATGTGTGTCTGTAGCTCCGCAATTTGTATAGCACTGACTGTGCTGATCAATTGATAAATAAAAAAAATAAGTGACAAGTTGTTTTACTTGTACATCTGTCTTATGCTGCTCTCTTGAACAAACCATTTGAAGATCTGCATAATGCGTGTATTGCTATACCGTAAGTCATGCAAGCATTGTATCATCTGAAAAAGGGAATTAACAGATTTCAAGGGTGCATAAAATGGCTTTCTCAAGCAAAGCAGGAAATACATTCATTGGTGATTAATTTCTGGAGATTCTTAATAGATTATACAACTGATTTTTTGAATTTGTATGTGTAGCATTCATTGCCTTGTAATCCGAAATCCACCTTAAATGCATGGCAAGCCCTAATGAAGGCATCTAATAGGTTAGGTAAATATGAGCCAATATTGGGACAGGTTTGCTTACATCATCTGAACTGATGTAAGAGTCTGCATTCGCCATTACAAAGCTTCAGTGGTAGAATTTATATATTGTTTCTCTTTCTACATGCGTTTATTAGCAACCAAAAATTAATGAGATCTGTGATCAATTTTGTTATGTCTTAAGTGTTGTGAATGTAAACAAGTGATGTTGCTTAATTTGTGTCAAAAGTTTAAGTAATGTCATGCATATAAAGGAATCATTTTAAGATGAATACTTTAACGTATATGGAATTGGAAAGCATAGGGTGAGAAGAAATTTTGTTGGCTATGCCTTCTCCAGTACATTTAGTTTCATTGTAATTATCATCTATCCTTTCTTCCTCCTAAAGGGAAGGATTTTCAACCGTTTCAGCTGCAAATGCAGCAGACCCGTAACATTTGTTGTATTTCTAATGTTACCAGAAGTATGTTGGGCCAAACATTTGAGCCTCTCGTGTAGAGTCATTCGGATTGGGTTGGTCTTGATGGGGACTCTCATGTGTTGGATATATCTGGCTGGTTCTAGTGCCCAGACGGAGTTGACACTTGAAGTTAAGAGGTATTGCCCTAATGGAAACATCCACAGGGTACTGCAGGATTCCTGATTATGAAGGGGAGCTTGGGCTTCCAAGTAGACCTCCACATTACTTGTCCTTTCTTTCAGGTGTTCAGTTTCATTGTTTCTTAGAAATGATTTACATTGGTTTAAATATAAACTGTTGTGATTAGGTTGTTTTGTACAGTGCATAAGCATAATATATTCAAAAGAAGAAATATTCATTGTAGAGGTATACATTTATACCAGCTCTATCAGGGATTCAGGACAATTATTCAGAGACAGATATCCACTCAGTCCAGTACCAGCATAAAGCAGCATTCAGGATTTGGTGCAAAAATTGACTATAATTAGATTCATTACAAATGCAACAAGAAACAAAAAAGTCTTTTTTCTACACGTTAGTTTATGATGCCAATATAGAATGACTGGGAGTCCTTAAAAGTCTACCACAAGATTGGCTCAATAGGAGGTTTATGTAAATAGGAGAACTTGCAGATGTGTGTTAGGTGTTTGAAATTAAAACCTTGTCAAATGAGAGCAGTACATGTGAAACAGGAACTTTGGTCCTTGGATCAATTATTTATTTAATAATATGTTTAATATTACTCATAAATTTCAGAACTGTAAATAATTATGTTAGTTAAAGCAAATTGTAGAGTTGAAGAAACATTGTGATGTACCTGGGCAGACATATGTGAGAAACCCTGCACTCCCGGACGACAGCCTAGAACGAGCGGATGTTTGAACAATAGAATGGTATGCTAGCTATGCTACGTACCGTTATACAGGTCAATACACCCTTAGTTGTTGCTAGTGACGCGGTGCTAGGTGTATATAAGAGGGTGGTAACCCCTACTCAGCCCTCAGTTCAGTTGTTCCCTCGGTTGTTATACCTCAGTTGTTCTCTCAGTTGTCCTTCAGTTGCTACTTAGTGCTACTCCGTTGTCGTTCATTGCAGTATTGTATACATCCGTCAGGTGTATTCGACGAAAATCGCGTCTAATAAAATGTACTATAATGTCCGCCGGAAGTGCAGTTAATCAAGCGCCTGGGTTCCACGAATGCAATGACGAATAAAAGCAGTTAAGAGATTATCGTTGGTTTATGTTGTCTCAACCTTAACCCCTGAGAACCCAAAAAGAATCCATGCAGGAGAAGCCGCTAGAGCTAGGGTGAAGCAGCCGACGACGACGTGGAGACCGAGGAAGGAGTCCCGACGTCGACCCAGGTACATGCAGCCGGGAGGCAGAGAGATAGTACTGCCGCACATGATAGAGATAATGTGTAAGTTTCTGCCACTGGACACTGAACATCATTGCAGATGGTTATATGGACCCACTGATGTTTAACATGAGAGATAGGGCTTGGTTTCATCAATTGGTATATGAAAGGTCACAGAACAATATTAGGTAACATAAAAACACTAACCTATTATACAGGCAACCTTTACATGATCAAAATATTTGTGTATGGTAAGCTACGACTGCAAAATGCATTATGGGTCGAATATTGAATACCATGGTCAACACAGATGTCTACTTGACCTCTTTAAAAAAAATTATTCCGAAATAACAGAAGAGGAGCATAATTGTTGCCTCTTTCAACAAGACAGTGCAACATGCCATATTCATCAGATGTTCACTGTAGGGAGGACTATGACCATAGACTTATGGCCACCAAGGTCACCAAGTATGTCTAAATGTGATTTTTGTTTATGGGAAAGTGGAACACAAATCTAGACATGTCACATTAACAGGGCAAAAGATACTATGCAGCACTGCTGATTGTGTAGACATACTCAGTTTTAAAATCATTTGTTGGACAGTCATTGTTATTGAAACTAATAAGAGTTTTCACTATACCACTAATAGAAGTTTCAAAAGCAATTTACAAGAGTTTGTTGTTGGCTAGAATATTCATATGTGTAAAACCAGGCACTCTCAATATTATGCAGAGATCTGGGCCTTATGTATGACAGTTACATTATTTGCTCTTGTTAACAGGTTTGGCTATTGGAAATGGCCTCTGTGATCCAGAACATATGCTGAAGTATGGTGACTACCTATATCAAATTGGACTGATTGATTTGAATGCGAGAAATATTTTTCATGAGAGAGAAAGTTTGGGAGTTAAATACATAAAAGAAGAAAAGTGGGATGATGCATTTGAGGTAAGTTTTTAAGAACGCTAGAAATCTTGAAGGCAAATCATTTATAATAGAAACTTTATTTTTATAATTCTTTTGACAGATTAAAAATGATTTTTGGATTATATTTTGCCCTAGTCCCCTGTTTTCCAATGAATTTACTCATCCTATGATGTACTATATGCGCACGATAAGTTGAGTGCTGGATTTACGGTGTGGTGTGGGCAGAGGGGAAGAAGCGAGAGCTAAACTCTTTTGTTTCTGCAGTGTGGTCAACATTGAAAAACAGTTCAGCAAAATAGTGTGTAAGATAAGCGAAGATATATGCTGCAAGTGAGATATGTGGACAAATAGTAAATTGAGCTCGATCCGATACTCTGTATATACTTTTTATATAAAATAAAAATAGGAAATAAATATAATGACATGAGTCAGTAGAACCAGACTGAAAAATTCAGTGCCATAGCCAGTATTTGAACCACGGATCTCCCACTCTCCGTGCAGATACCAAATATTATGACAGTTATACTCATTCACTGTGTGATTCTTCAAGTTCAGTGCATCACTTTCATCACTAGGATCCTCTGATATGTTGACGATAATTTCATCAATTGGTTTTCTATTACACCATCGTTTCTGCAATATATCACTTCCAGCTCTTGGATCTTCTTGCAGTGTGTTTCAGTTACGGAAGAGAATGCTTCTGTAGCAAGTTTCTGCAAAGTTGGAGCTGATATATCACCAGTAACGTTGCATCCTCTGAAAACATTCCTTTGTTTTGACCACGCCAGCTCAATTGCATTCAGATCAGTTATACGGAGGTAGATGAATAATGTGTCCCCTTTCGAGAGCCATAACATGCACAGCATACCTTTGTTGTAAACTGGTTAGCTAATTAATCTCAAAATTGATCAAAACGAAATATGGCGGCCATGATAAAGTTTAGCGTTAGCCACTGGATGTCTATAGCGCATTACAAGTTTCAAAGTTATCATCTGTGTTTAAAGGAGTTAGATGAAACTTACCGAATGAGGGCTTGGAGTGCTCAACTTATTGCGTGCATACTGTAGCTTCCTCAGGGCTGAGTGCATGTTCTCCAGCTAGTGCTGCTGCATTTATACCTTGACTAGGAGGTGAAATGTACCACCCTCCTGTGTTCTCATTGGCTGACATTTGGCCAATGGATAAGGTCAGATTATGCACAAAATACTGAGGTTTTTAAAGAACAGAAACTCAACAGAGACAATGAAACAATTTCAACACCATCTGGAAACCTCTGGTAAGAAGGCCACAGTGACCTTATCCATTGGCCAAATGTCAGCCAATGAGAACAAAGGACAGTATGTTTCACCTCTTAGTCAAGGTATAAAAGAAGCAGTGCTAGATGAACAAGATGCATTCAGCCCTGAGGAAGCTATATCATAGGATGAGCAA
The DNA here is from genome assembly GCA_030765055.1 of Mantis religiosa. NCBI lineage: Eukaryota > Metazoa > Arthropoda > Insecta > Mantodea > Mantidae > Mantis > Mantis religiosa. The sequence goes on from CM060949.1 coordinate 165,417,137, forward strand.
AACGTTGGCAAGATTACGCCTCGACACTGGAAGTATTGGACCAAGAAAATGTCACTTGTTTCCCTGTGTGTAATTTCTTAACCATGTCAATGCCACCAAAAATGAATTTCATTAAAATTAACTGAAGCATTCTTTTGAACTTTAAAATTACCCTTGTGCTGAATAATTGTAGTAATTTATATTCATTACCCTTTTCCTCTTCTCTTTTCTTCCTTATCTTCCTCCTTTATATCTTAACTCCTCTTTTTCATTTTATTTTCAGCATTCGGTTTCTCCATTACTCTTCTATTTAGTTTCTTTCTTAAGCACTCTTTGCTTTTATCTTTCATCTTTATTCATTCCTTCCTCCTCCTCTGCTGCCTCTTCTATTAATGTGTCAGCTGACATTGATCAGTAGCAGTAACTATTCTCAAGAGTTGTACTCTTTTTATGTCGTAAATCCAGTTTTCCTTTTAGGTGATAAATCCAGTTGATTTACCCTTCCTCATTTCTGTACCCTTGTTTATTGGACATAAAGGTTTTCTCTTCTATTAAGTAATTTGAATGTTTACCATAAAATTTTAAATAACAAGTATACAGGGTGTATATAAATGAATATCGAGGTTTTAACTCTTTATAATATTTATTACATTAAACTTATTTATAAATGATATGTCAAATGAAAAAGCAACTCAAACAGTTTTGTTTGTTGGCACCAGTGCGCATGTGTGTGCAATGTTTCTGCTGCAATCCACTAGACAGCAGTATGGCGACTAGTAAACAGAAAGCGTTTTGTGAATAAGTGTGTAAAGTTGTGTAAAGTTTGCAAAGACTGAATCTGTAGTTACTGTGCAACGTGCGTTCCACATTAAGTTCGGTTGTGATCCTCTTAGTGATAACATTCGTAGGTGGTATCATCAGTTTGAAGATACTGGCTACCTTTCTAAAGGGAAGAGCACGGGACGACCAAAAGTAAAGATACTGTTGAGCGAGTGAGTCATTCACTCATAGCCCAAAGAAATCAGTCCGGAAGGCTAGTCGTGAATTACAAGTTCCTGTGTCGACTGTTTGGAAAGTTGTAAGAAAACGCTTATGGCTACGTCCTTAGCGTTCAGTTATTACAGGCTCTAAAGCCGACAGACCACGGATTACGTGCCAACTTTGCAAATGACACGTTTCATGAACATGACAAATTTATGGATCGTGTTGTCTTCAGTGATGAATCGACCTTTGGACATGTTAACACTCATAATGTGCGCATCTGGGGCTTAGAAAATCCTCACAAGATGGTACAAATGCAGCGAGGTTCCCCTAAAGTGAACGTTTTTTGTGCCGTATCCCGGCAAAAAGTTTATGGGCCTTTCTTTTTTTGTTAACGTACAGCAACTGGCACTTCTTACCTTGATACACTAGAGCAATGGCTCTTCCCTCAGTTGGAAGAAAATGAGCCAGAGAGCTTCATTTTCCAGCAAGATGGTGCGCCACCTCGCTGGCATAACAAAGTATGTGATTAGTTGAACGTCACTGTACCCGAGCACTGGATAGGTCACAAGGACCCCAATGACAGGACTTGCTATGCATGGCCTTCACGTTCTCCTGACCTAACGCCATGCGACTTTTACCTTTGGTGCTTCATCAAGGATCATGTGCACGTGCCTCTGCTACCAGTTGAACTCCCTGAATTAAGAAACTGGATTGAAGCAGCTGTTACAATTACTGAATACACACTTATCAACGTTTGGGAAGAACTCGACTATAGACTTGATGTGTGCCATGTGACAAAGGGTAGTCACATTGAATATTTATACGGTTCTTGGTAAAACTGTTTGAGTTGCTTTTTCGTTTGACATATCATTGTTGAATGTAACAAATATTATAAAGAGTTAAAACCCTGATATTCATTTATATACATCCTGTGTTGTGTATAGATAAAATACAGACATTAAAATATTAACTGTTTGACAGCCCATGTTAGTCTGAACCAATCTCACTGGACTATTGCTAAAAAAAATCTTGTTTTGAAATAAGATTGTCGTTTGAAAGTAATGAGTCGGTAATTCAAACCCAAACATCACTTAAATTATCCTTACTTGGACATGTTTCGGAGAACAGTTTGTCCCCATCATTTGTTCTCCGAAACATGTCCAAGTAAGGATAATTTAAGTGATGTTTGTGTTTGAATTACCGACTCATTACTTTCAAATGTTAAATACATCACTGTTTCTAAGCTTTTGCTTCAAATAAGATTGTCGTAGCTTCCATTTATAAGGACAATCAATGATAATTGATTCTTCTAATATACACAAACTGCAACTCAAGTGCTTAGGAATTGTAAGTTGCTTTGAGATTTCTTCATGGTCTTCCAGGGAAAATGCGAGTCTTTCGGAAAATTTAATGACGTATCAGGATGTTGCCATAATAATTCAACAGTAGAGCAGCCATGCATAGAGTAAAACATCCTTGGTTCAAATTCCAGCAATGGCATTGAATTTTTCAGTTCTGATTCTACCTTTCAGTGGTACCTTATTTGCAGATGTTTGTAGCTGATTCATAAATGTCTTTGTAAGCTAAACAATAACAGTAATAATAATTAATAATAAATTCTAAATGACATAGCAGATCATGCTACATAATGTATTAAATAATAAGGAATTTTAGTTAATTAATGCAAATAAATCATTTCTTCACACTAACCTTATATAGGCTAAGGTTTTTGATAGTCAACATGAAAAGTTCAATGCCATGGCCGGGATTTGACTAGGAGATCTGTGGTTAAAATCCTGGCAATGGCAATGGCATTGAATTTTTCATGTTGATTCTATCAATATACAGGAAGTTCACAAATCACTGTCCACTTCAGGTTATACATTGCATGGCATGGTTAGTTGCATGTTAGAGGTTTAAGGGATATACAAAGGGTACTGTACTCAGGGTTGGGGCTGTTTTAAGCATGGTGGTGCATTTTCATGAAAATACATTGTTAATTGGCAAAAGAATTAACAAAACTACTTTCATCAACTTCACTTAATGTGGTACTAAAGACAGCAGTAATGGTTTGTTATACAGTGAAAATTCAAGTCATATTTTACAATAAACTGAAACAGCATGACTATTTTGACAAATAAAACTCCTATTTTATTTCCTTACAAGGAAACTATCACTATGCTCATACCTGTATTCGTTTGAGAGTTTGATGGCATCATCTCTGCTCTATGTGCCAAATATCGGGTGCTGAATATAGCTGGAAGTACATAAAAATTAGACCAAAATATGTGGGAACAGATAGGCATAATAACACAGCATTGTACGGGAGGGGTTGTTTACCCCTTCGGGCAGCAGTCTACACATGACATACATAAGGAGTGCCAGCACAGAGCTCACGAGGGATGTCCAGCAGCTATTTGCAAGTGGTTGTATGCGACACTTTTCAGGCTTCAGCTTTGGGCCTTGTAGTTATACTCCTTACCCAATTTTTGTCACATAGACACCACATAGAGCAGAGATGATGCCATCAAACTCTCAAGTGAATACAAGTATGAGCATAGTAATAGTTCCCTTGTTAGTACAGCTGATACATAATTATTCTTCAACTAATAATAATCATGTTTTTTTTTTTTTTTGACAAAAGGAAAAATAAACTATTCCTATTCATAAGCTTCTGGAATGTACCTTCAATGTATCACTTGCCACAACAACCAATATTTTATACTTATGTATTGTCATAAATATGTATTATATGGCCATTGTATACTATGCTCAAAGCCGAACCACAGTTCCCAAAACAATTCCTACTCCCTGCATGCAAACACATACAGGCAGGGTTGCCGCATAAATAAGTCAGAACTCAAGGGTAGATTCAGTATTACACAGTAACAAACTGTCAAAACAAGCAGTTAAACTGTTTTGATTTCTTATGAGTAAGAACTATGATACAGTAAAGCACAAAATTAATGTAATTTTGAGCCTGCCTCAGTAGTGTAGATGGTAGTGTGTCTGCCTCACGCTCAAGAGGTCCCGAGTTCGAATCTGTTAGGGTGAGCTACCTGGATAAGGTTTTTCTGGGGTTTTCCCTTATCCTGAAAGACGAATGTTGGGTAACTCTAAGCTCCATGGACCCCCAGATTCATTTGAGCATCATTTCACCAATTTCATTCATCGTCCGATATGACTTAACATTGGAGGACGTAAGTTACAAAAAAAAAAAAATAATTTTGATTCAAACTAGTACTTGATACTCCATATATTGTTGTTTACCTAGAATGTGTTTTGTTACGATTTCCTAACATCCTCAGTTAATGTTGACTGAGGATTTGATTTGTCAGCAAATAAAGTCAACAGCCGACAGCTGTAGATGTTAGGAAGATCTTAACAAAATGTGTTCTAGGTAAACACTAAAATATATAGAACATCAATTAATAGTTTGACTCAAAATTATAATATTGATTTAATAAACATTTTGTAGTCATTTTTTCCCCTCTACACCTTTTAAGTAAATGACTTAGTGTGGGAAAAAAAATTATTACAAAATGTTTATCAATTAATTTGGACATCACTGTTACTGAAGTCCTCCAAACATCAGGTAATTGTTTTGATCTACTTGCACTTTCATTGGCAATACACAAAAAGTTGTTAGTCTGACAAATCTCTTTTTCACCTTGGAATTGTATTTGGCTGATCTGTAAGCTAAACTGATATGTGAGAGGACATAAATTTAGTATTATATTATTCATTCTGTTACAGGTGTTTGACACACTTTTAAATGGAGACCTTACTGAACATGGCTCTCTGTTCTACAACTTGACAGGATTCACTTTCTATTTTAATTTTCTACGGAACAGAGAGAGTGGTGGTGAGGCACTTGGAAACTTTCTACAGCTGGCAGACACTAGGAAAGCAATACATGTGGGAAATTCAACATTCAACAATGGTGACAAAGTGGAGGTACATTTGAAGCAGGATGTGATGCAGTCAGTCAAACCTTGGGTAGAAGAGTTGCTGGAGAAGTACAGGGTTCTCATCTATAATGGGCAATTGGATATCATTGTGGCATATCCTCTGACAATGGGTTTCGTGCAGAACTTGACCTGGAGCGGAGCCAAAGACTACAAAACTGCCAAAAGATGGCAGTGGCATGTGGGCCATGAACTGGCAGGATATACAAAAACTGCAGGAATGTTAACTGAGGCACTGGTACGAGATGCTGGCCACATGGTACCCTCAGATCAACCCAAATGGGCATTTGATTTGATAAATAGATTTACATTCAATAAGCCATTTCATTGAGAAGCAGGATAAAATGTGAATATTTGTATTACAAAAAGAGATTATATTATAGTTTTTATATTTTAAGATACATCTGTTTGTTCCCAAATAATTTATTCCCATTCCTCAAAGAAAATTAGTGCAACCTACAAACATCTCATAATTGTTTGGGTGGAGGGGGGGGGGGGGCGGGGGGAACTGAAGCTAATTGCAGTGAAGCAGTACAAGTATTCCAAGAGGGATGTTTCAGGCATTATCTGTGGCCCATATTCAGAAGACCTGGTTTCACTTCCCATGGCAGACCAACCTGACCCACAGGTTTTTTCGGAAGTTCTCTCAGGTCGCCAGGCAAATTTCTTGGTAGGCTAATTACATCCCCCAAATTTCCTGTCCCTCCATTTTATCTCCATTATCATTTCACATTTCACATCTTTCAGGGTAGAAGTGTTGGCGGGGGTCTCGGCACCTTGAGTCGGCCAACCTGTCTCCTCTCACCTCATCTTTCCTCCCATGGATGCCTAACTTGGAGCTTAGCTACAATAAACCACAGGTTTTGATGCTGAATCGTCTCCATAGTAATCCTAATCCTATTATAAATATTACAATAAAAAATAATAATTTGTTAAAAACTAAATTTATGTTTTCAAAATATTATAAAAGTTCTTTAATTTAATAGTTTTGCATTAATTGCATCAATGGCTGTTTTCATGTTTATTTTCAAGTGGTTACTGCTGTTAGGTGATGGATTGTTTTCTATCTTAATGCCATCTACTAAAATCAAAACAAATTCTGTGTAAAACAGTTGACAATATTTCAAAATTCATCACACTGTTTCTATTTTTAAGATAAAACTTTTCTCCCAAAGTCTTATCAGTCCATTTAATTGCTTTATAATTAATCTTCTGGATTTTTTCATGACTAAATGGCCAAAACTGATCTGCCGCAGCTGATTTATCAATCTATTAGTGCTTAATATTTCTAAAATGTTGCTTTATTCTGATTTTAAATTCTTTGAAGAATTTATAATCTCTTAAAAGGATAAGTGAAGTTTGTAACAAATTATTATATTTGATTATAACTTTTCTCATGTTAAAACATGGATGGTATTAATAAAAGCAAATCATTTTGAGAACCATGACAGTAAACATAAAATGGTGTAACTGCAAACTTGTGTTCTAGTATTAATAAAATGTTATCTTTCATGTACAGCTGCAGTTCCTCAACCTCAATTCACCGTTTTCCCCTTCCTGCTGCAGGAAAATTGTTACAAGTCAGCATTATCTAGTGTGTAAAGATAAGATAAACAGGCATATTAATTATTGTGCCAGTAGTCAAGTACAAGTATCAGAAATATCTGTAAAACACCAGTCAGTTTGTCTTAACTTTTTGGACCACCTAACCATTCATAAAGCAATTTTAAAGAAATATCAACTCTCTAAAGTGAAGACAAAAGTTTTCATGATGGTGGAAGCAAGCAGATGCTAAAGAATGATTGAAACTTCTCTTGAGAAATATGAAAAACTGCTCGACAGATTTGAAGAAGACGGGCAAGAGCTGAATAGTCTTGGAGGACTGAAAATAGAAAAGTTTAGAACTTATTTAGTAAGCCTCAAACCTTTCATTATTTCATTCACGAAACAAATAACAATGAATTTTAATTTTAGTGCAATTTATTTTAGAGATCGTTGGTTAATAATCACCTTAATCCTTTACTACCCAATTTGTTCTGCTACTTTCACATATTTTTCAGAGTCACCTTGAGGCAAGCAACTTGATTAGCCATGCTTGTTAAAGCAAGATGCATTTACTGGCCCTCCATTCAAAGCTGAACATCAAGAGTTCAAGACTCAGTAACTATAATCATATGAGCTTGTGGTAAGGGACAGGGAGGGCACACATAAAATAAGTGGTATGATGGCATGTATGGATAATGGCCGGAATTCCTTGGTTGTGTGAGTTTGTTTTCTTAAAAAAGAAGCCTACATTAATTACAAAAATATACATTTTTGATAATATAAATAAACCTAAATGGTATTATAACAAAGTAACAAAATATTCTATTCAAATACTTTATATTAAATATTTTATTGCCATATAGCTTGAGATACCTATTCGGATAACTTAAAAAATTGTAAGAGCAGTGAAAATGAAGTCAAAAATCTGTATACCACTAAAGTCTGGGAGAATTAATCTGGCACTTGACAGCCACATCATCAGGCAGCTCATAAGGGGCGAGTAAGGAGGCTTGCCTTATCACATCCAATCATGTTACAAATACATCATGTGAGCACAGGTGCATAGTCACTCATGTTGCAATATATTCATGCATTCCTCAGTTGTTCCCAACCAGTGGAACCACTGGCCAATGGACAGAGAGTAAAAAAGGCAGCAACTCTGACAGAGCACCCGGTAGGCAGCTGTAACGTTAAATGAAAGCTTAGTTATCCCAGACTTTAAAGCAGGTCTTCCATGTGGCTTATATTGGAGGAAGTTAATTTAAAAAAAAATGAATGCAGCTGGCAATTATAAATACTTGACTTGCTGAAAGAAGAAAGATAAGCCAAAACTTGAAACAGTGGGTTTTATTTATGTGAAAGTGAGCTACTTTATAAGTAGCTTATAAGTCATGACTCACTTATCATACTGCACACACTGTGATAGATGCTTCTGCATCTTTATCTGTTCAATGCTCCAAGAGACTTAGGTACATAACTCTTGTTTTAAACCATACATGGAGAAAATCTAAAGCCTCGGGGGCTGCCTTAAGTGACAACCACTATGTGCCAAAGGGGATGGATGCTATACAAGGTGGCACTGCATGCTGCAATGTTTCACTGGCATTGCATGCAGCAGTGTTTCACAATTACCTTGTGCAGTACTAAGGAATGAAGTATTATCACATCTATCCAAGCATTGCAGCTAAGATGGGAGTTTGCAGTGACAGAAAATATTCCCTGACCTGTCTTCCCTATTAAAAAGCACACTAATCACCGTACCACAAGGATCCCAAGAGTAACTCATGGCAAACAGCCCTAAAGCAGGTCAGAGCCTACCTACGCCTGCTAACATCATGCACCGTCAACAGGAATTGTTGGCTTTCTAGACCTGGGTTCACACTATCTGGCATAGCTCCATCAATTTCCTCATGATGCTGAGTGGAAACTGGTCCTATACCTGGGTCTTAAAATCTGCACCCCAAGGGGTGGGATTAAATTTGGGCGCTTTCTGTGGCAGGGAACCAAAGCACAACACACTGTGCCATGGTGCAGGACAGACAGACATATTTACATTGAGCAGTCATACTTGCAGCTCTGGTCTTATTGTTAGTTCTTTAAATGCTGATTCTTTTTTTCAATCCAACTCTTCCCTTCCATAGTTCATACACCATGTGTCATTCCTCGTATACAACATGATGTTCTAAACACAGGTACCAAATAGAACTATTTTCTGCATTAGTAGAAATTAAAATATAAATAAAAAACTAAAAAGCAATGCTTTAAATTTAATAGTAATATCTAAAAAACTGAAGTTAATAACTGAAGCAATACAAATATTACATTAAAATCTAACGATTTGTTAAAAACTTCATTTATCTTTTTTAAGAAGTTGGTACTGCATACACAACACAAGAAGCCAATTAATATAATTTTGAGTCGAACTAATGCTCACTGCTCCACTTATTGCTAGTATTTACCTAGAACATGTTTCGTTAGGATCTTCCTAACATCAGTCGATAACAACTGATGTTAGGAAGATCCTAACGAAACACATTCTAGGTAAATACTAGCAATAAGTGGAGCAGTGAGTATTCGACTCAAAATTATATTAATTTTGTGCTTCATTGTATCATAGTCCTTACACATTGGAACAAGTAAGTTAGAGGAATGTGTTACATAATCACTTTTGGTGTCTGGATGATGTTTATGCTTACTGTCCAGAGATCAAACACCTCTCCCTCTTCATTCCCTGCTTGCCTACTTGTGGTGGCTAGACAGTTCTTCACAAAACTCAGGAGACTAATTTTACAAATATTCATTTGCATCTTCATTTACCAATTTCTTATACAAGATAAGTGAAGTTTGTAACAAATTATTATATTTTATTGCAATATAAAATTATTGTATGAAGGACTTAATGTTGAACATACTTCTGCCTGATCTTTATGCTTGTTATTTAATCGGTCCTGTACTATTTCCAATGAAATTTTTATATTACATTTTTGCATGGAATACAACACCTACTCGCTCTACCTGCTATAGGTAAGTGATTTGTATCTGTTTAATTACGTACACATTGTATATATCATCTGTTGCAGGTTTTAACTGCATTGCATATTTTGAAAAAGATGTAATGTGATTTTACCTCCCTCCCAAGGAATTCAAAGAACCATATGGTTTGTTTAGTATTTACTTTTTCAACTACCTTCGATTGGGATGTATAGCATGTATTGCATTCTATTAAAAATGGATGATTTGAGGTTCCCTTGAATCTGGTAAAGTAATTGTTGGAAAAGAGGGCTCTGTTTATATGGTAACATTACTCAAAAATGAAGAGACAAATATCCAACTTATAAGTTGCATCTTAGAAAAGATGTACCACAACAATTTTCAACAACAAAAAATTTCTTGCTATCTTAAACTGCCTTTTATATGGAAGTTTTTCTATATTTTGTATTTTCTCAGAAATGGCTCTTACTGAATTAGATGAAAATAGCAAATGTTTTTAATCATTAAGAAAATGTTTGTTTAACTAAGACATAGAAGATTCAGCACAGGGGTCCACATTTTGTCTGTTGTACGGGAGGAAGGTTGAGGTAAGAGGAGTCAGGGCAGCCGTCCCAAGGAGCTACGATAGTGCATAGGGCAGGGTCCCTATACTTTACCAGTTGGAAACTTCCCGGCAGTCCAGTACAACCAGTATTCCACCCTACTGTGGTCCACAAATGTCCCCACCAGACCGGTCTCAGGAACTGGAGACCGTCCTACCAAAGGAGGAAATGTTTACCAAGAGCATATCATACTGCCATGCAACGGCAGTAGAATTATTCCAATAGAATGAACCATGTCTTGGAAATCTTGGTCTCATGTTTCTAGAAAAAGGAACCCAAGGATGCACATCTATACATGCAGTGCTCTCACATTCTAGATTGAGTGTGAAAATAAATATAAACAATTTAATATAGCACATTCACATGACCTTTTATATACATTTTGCCAAAACATGACAAATTTCAAAGAGAACCGATCTTAGTTGCCACTGGGTTGTAACCATTAGCCAAACTAAAGGTGATCCCCCATAAACAGAGCAAAAGGCAATGTAGTCTTCTGGTTCAATTATTTCCTGCAGATACGGCTTTACAAGATTACCTTGTAAAGCCAAACCACAAGGTAGTGCAACCCTTGACAGAGGAGTGGGGCAGAGTTGTCATGTTTTGAAAAACAAAACTATAATTAAATTTTTTATAGCATATACAAGTGCAAAATTCTTTTTCTGTATTCTTTAGCTTAATCAATATAAGCAGTTTAATTACAGAATTTGTTGCATTTACAAAAGAAAAATATGGAACTAAAGTGACATGTTTGAACATTTAAGTGTTTTTTCACACGACTTTCTCTACTCTTGTACAATCTACTTCAAGATAAACATATTTTTGTTAATTTTTTTGTCGGTGCAAGAGAATATGTGAATACAGTAAACTTTAGATGATAGTCAAATGTTTTAAACAGCCAGTTGTCTAGGTGATGACTTTGACATTCCATTCTCTTTGCATGGCCAAGAGATTAAAAAATGAATGACTTCTCGCTTGAGAAAAGTATAAGCATTAGAAAATCTAAACAAATAACAAGGCATATCTCCAAAGTTATTTACTCCACAAACAAAAGGTTTCCGGCATAAATGTTTAATAAGCTCCATGTTTTTGTGAATTAAGATTTCGTCAAACTTATGGTTTATCAGTTACGCAAAATACATCCAAAAATGAAAACTTGTGAGAACATTTCCAGAAAGTTCAAGATTCTTATAGTTCTCATTTGTCATAAAAAATATATAAAAGTCTGGTGTTTTAATTGAAATTGTTAGAGCCATTTTTGAGAAAATCTAAATTGGTAATTTGAGTTGGAGTGGTTTTCTTGAAATTCTTTGTGTCACATTCTTGGAAGATGCTGGACTTTAAATACCAAATTTGAAATTTAACCAGGTTTTTGTTTACAAACTTATGCTGCTGACGTACACATGGATAGTTTTACAAACATTTTTTTTTTTTTTTTTTTATTTAGGGGATCTCAAAATGTGTAATTTCCAGTGAAATCTCAATATTGAAGTTTAGTTCAGAATATGTATTTAAATAGATGACTGCTAGACGGAACAGGATTCTTGCACAGATACTAATCTACAGAGATGGCAACATTCGATAATGAAACTAACCTGCTAAATAATGTTGTATTAATAATGACAATATTTTAATAATGTTGTTAATTATATAACAATAATATGGAAAAAATTAAAACAGTTTCACATTTAAATATCTTGCAGAAATAATTCAGAGGCATGGAATTGAAACTAAAGCAAGTAAAAGGAGATGCCAAAAAATGGAAACAGCATATTGGCTTATTCAAAACATATATAAAAGATGCATGTCTAAATACACAAAATTAAGACACTATAATACTGTAATTAAACCAAGGTGCCTCTATGGTGAAAAAAATTTATTTTGAACAAAAAAGCAGATATCGAAAATATATAAACAGAAAAATGTAAAATTATTAGAACAATTTTAGGTTCAGAAGTCGTAGGTGTAGAATACAGACTTAAAAGTAAAATTAAAATAAAAGATACACAGACATCCATAGTGACACTAGAGAATGAGTTAAAATTTTATGGACATATTAAATGATTAACTTCAAATAGGCTCACAAAACAAATTACAGAATTTAATGAAAATAGAAGTAAAGCACAAGTAGATATGAAATGGATTGGTGAAGTAAAAAATGATTTAAAATTGGCAGGAATTACTCAAGACGATATCCTAGACAGGGACATCTTTAGAATGAAGGTGCATAAGTGGCAAGTTGAGGACAAACCGAAGAAAAAGACTGGAACAACGTGGACAGACGAGAGAAAGAAAGCCCACAGCCAAAGAATGAGAGAACTTTTGATTTATAGAAGAGCTAAGGAACGTCTTTAAGTACTTTGTGTAGTTCTACATGGGGTCATTTGCAAACATTATTATTATTATTATTATTATTATTATTATTATTATTATTATTATTATTATTATTATTATTATTATTATTATTATTATTATTATTATTATTATTATTATTATTATTATTATTATTATTATTATTATTATTATTATTATTATTATTATTATTATTATCATTATCATTATCATTATCATTATTATTATCATCATTATTATCATTATCATTATCATCATTATGATATTTATTATGATATTTATTATGATATTTATTATTGTTATTATTATTGTTATTATTATCATCATCATTATCATTATTATTTATTATTGTTATTGTTATTATTATTTATTATTATCATCATTACTATTAATATTATTATCATTATTATTAATTATTATAATTATTAAATTTATAATTAATAAATAATCAGTGATCAATGATCAGTGTGATAATTTCCCAGAGAAGTGAGTGAAACCAAATTTAAAACGTATGGTTTTCATTATATGGTGATATAGTATTCTCTTCCACCCGCTCTCCAGCGCTCCAGCGCTCCAGGTGAATTTACACCCGCTGACGTAAAGTACAAGGCCATCGAGGCCAACTCGTACAGCTTTCGAAACATCCCGTATTGGCGCTGCATGTACCTCGATAAAATCTCTGTACAATAATTGCATACGAAAACAAATAAATACTCACTAACTATACGACAATAAAATGCCATATCACATATTTAATTATAGGTTTTATAGCTCTTTACATTGAACGAACTTAAAAACTGTGATGTACATATGGGGATTCGAACCCGTGTTGCAATGAAGTAAGCTTGTGCGAGTGTTTTGTGAACAAAATTCCAGTCAGGTGTGGGTGTAGTCTTCCAACGTCCACCCTAGCCAATAGAAGACACGAATCCTCAGGGTGAAGCATACGAGGTAAGGTAATAATTCTTCCTCGCACGCAAGTACGAGCCTATGCTCGTATACGTCCGTGTCCTCTTGTCCACACGGCTAACCTGACGTTCGAATCATATTGACTTCCAGCTAGCATTTAACGCAACTACGTATTGCTGACGTCACGTAATAGCGGAAGTAGGAGGTATTTCCCGCCCTTATACGTCTATTGCTTTGGCTGTAACCAATTCTAAGTCAAACACTACTCAGAAAATCATTTCCGGCGGTTGAACTTCTTAAGCGAATCGATGATTGAAAACTCAAAATTCTTCTTTTATAGCAATTTGTTTTAAAGATGGCCTGTTTTATTCTGCCGCTTTTTAAATACATAATAGCCACATTTAGGACAAAATAAACGTATATATTGAACTTAAATGTTTTGTTTTTCACGTTAATTTGATGTTCAACATTTTATATACTTTAATAAAGCTTTACCTTTAGTTTAAACCGACAGAGAAGTTCATAAATGTGTAATAGTTTGTACAACATTCATTTCTTGTAATTATTAGAATTGTTAACGCCAGCAATGTTAAAAGTGTGATATATAACCTCTTTTTACTAAAAATGTGCAAAATTCAACAGCTACTTTTTGTGGTATTGAACCTAGATAAACATCGTAGGTAATTATTTGTGTACAACTCAACGAAAGACTATCGAAATTTATATAAAAACTGCTAGTACTTAATATCATAGACTGCAGAAGCGAAAACATTTGACATTTTCAACTTAAACGGTACGTACCTCAAGGACAGTTAATGCTAGAGGTTCTACTCCCATTAGTCCTGGACCCAACACATCGATATATTTAGTTAGAAATATTAATTCAACCATAAAATACATTAAACTATAAATTTGTCTACCAATTAACGAGGCCGCCAAATTAAAAAAAAAAAAAAAGAAACTTTCCGGCACAACCTTTACATAATTTTTTTTTCAAAAACGTCCTTAATTTGATTACTAAATTTTCAAAAAAAATTATATTTGCAAATGAAAAGTATATTTTGAATATTCTATGTTGGCCTGTGATTGTTTAAAATGCATATATCATATCGGAGGTTGAATAAAATGATGTTCAAATGAGCACAGGATACATAGAGCTTAGAGTTACCAGACATTCATCTTTCAGGACAAGGGAAAACCTCCAATGTTAAGTCATATCGGACGATGAATGGAATGATGTTCAAATGAGTACAGGGCACATAGAGCTTAGAGTTACCAGACATTCATCTTTCAGGACAAGGGAAAACCTCCAACGTTAAGTCATATCGGACAATGAATGGAATGATGTTCAAATGAGTACAGGGTGCCTATAGCTTAGAGTTACCAGACATTCGTCTTTCAGGATAAGGAGAAACCTCCAACGTTGTCATATCGGACGATGAATGGAATGATGTTCAAATGAGTACAGGGAGCTTATAGCTTAGAGTTACCTCACATTTATATTTCAGGATAAGGGGAAACTTCCAACGTTAAGTCATATCGGACGATGAATGAAATGATGTTCAAATGAGTACAGGGTGCTTATAGCTTAGAGTTACCAGACATTCGTCTTTCAGGATAAGGGAAAACCTCCAACGTTGTCATATCGGACGATGAATGGAATGATGTTCAAATGAGTACAGGGTGCTTATAGCTTAGAGTTACCAGACATTCGTCTTTCAGGATAAGGGAAAACCTCCAACGTTGTCATATCGGACGATGAATGGAATGATGTTCAAATGAGTGCAGGGTGCTTATAGCTTAGAGTTACCAGACATTCATCTTTCAGGACAAGGGAAAACCTCCAATGTTAAGTCATATCGGACGATGAATGGAATGATGTTCAAATGAGTACAGGGCACATAGAGCTTAGAGTTACCAGACATTCATCTTTCAGGACAAGGGAAAACCTCCAGTGTTAAGTCATATCGGACAATGAATGGAATGATGTTCAAATGAGTACAGGGTGCTTATAGCTTAGAGTTACCAGACATTCGTCTTTCAGGATAAGGAGAAACCTCCAACGTTGTCATATCGGACGATGAATGGAATGATGTTCAAATGAGTACAGGGTGCTAGACATTCGTCTTTCAGGATAAGGAGAAACCTCCAACGTTGTCATATCGGACGATGAATGGAATGATGTTCAAATGAGTACAGGGTGCTTATAGCTTAGAGTTACCAGACATTCGTCTTTCAGGATAAGGAGAAACCTCCAACGTTAAGTCATATCGGACGATGAATGAAATGATGTTCAAATGAATACAGGGAGCATATAGCTTAGAGTTACCTGACATTTATATTTCAGGATAAGGGGAAACTTCCAACGTTAAGTCATATCGGACGATGAATGAAATGATGTTCAAATGAATACAGGGTGCCTATAGCTTAGAGTTACCTGACATTTATATTTCAGGATAAGGGGATACTTCCAACGTTAAGTCATATCGGACGATGAATGAAATGATGTTCAAATGAGTACAGGGTGCTTATAGCTTAGAGTTACCTGACATTTATATTTCAGATAAGGGGAAACTTCCAACGTTAAGTCATATCGGACGATGAATGAAATGATGTTCAAATGAGTACAGGGTGCTTATAGCTTAGAGTTACCTGACATTTATATTTCAGGATAAGGGGAAACTTCCAACGTTAAGTCATATCGGACGATGAATGAAATGATGTTCAAATGAGTACAGGGTGCTTATAGCTTAGAGTTACCTGACATTTATATTTCAGATAAGGGGAAACTTCCAACGTTAAGTCATATCGGACGATGAATGAAATGATGTTCAAATGAGTACAGGGTGCTTATAGCTTAGAGTTACCTGACATTTATATTTCAGATAAGGGGAAACTTCCAACGTTAAGTCATATCGGACGATGAATGAAATGATGTTCAAATGAGTACAGGGTGCATATAGCTTAGAGTTACCTGACATTTATATTTCAGGATAAGGGGAAACTTCCAACGTTAAGTCATATCGGACGATGAATGAAATGATGTTCAAATGAGTACAGGGTGCTTATAGCTTAGAGTTACCTGACATTTATATTTCAGGATAAGGGGAAACTTCCAACGTTAAGTCATATCGGACGATGAATGAAATGATGTTCAAATGAGTACAGGGTGCATATAGCTTAGAGTTACCTGACATTTATATTTCAGATAAGGGGAAACTTCCAACGTTAAGTCATATCGGACGATGAATGAAATGATGTTCAAATGAGTACAGGGTGCTTATAGCTTAGAGTTACCTGACATTTATATTTCAGATAAGGGGAAACTTCCAACGTTAAGTCATATCGGACGATGAATGAAATGATGTTCAAATGAATACAGGGTGCCTATAGCTTAGAGTTACCTGACATTTATATTTCAGATAAGGGGAAACTTCCAACGTTAAGTCATATCGGACGATGAATGAAATGATGTTCAAATGAGTACAGGGTGCTTATAGCTTAGAGTTACCTGACATTTATATTTCAGATAAGGGGAAACTTCCAACGTTAAGTCATATCGGACGATGAATGAAATGATGTTCAAATGAGTACAGGGTGCATATAGCTTAGAGTTACCTGACATTTATATTTCAGGATAAGGGGAAACTTCCAACGTTAAGTCATATCGGACGATGAATGAAATGATGTTCAAATGAGTACAGGGTGCTTATAGCTTAGAGTTACCTGACATTTATATTTCAGGATAAGGGGAAACTTCCAACGTTAAGTCATATCGGACGATGAATGAAATGATGTTCAAATGAGTACAGGGTGCATATAGCTTAGAGTTACCTGACATTTATATTTCAGATAAGGGGAAACTTCCAACGTTAAGTCATATCGGACGATGAATGAAATGATGTTCAAATGAGTACAGGGTGCTTATAGCTTAGAGTTACCTGACATTTATATTTCAGATAAGGGGAAACTTCCAACGTTAAGTCATATCGGACGATGAATGAAATGATGTTCAAATGAATACAGGGTGCCTATAGCTTAGAGTTACCTGACATTTATATTTCAGGATAAGGGGATACTTCCAACGTTAAGTCATATCGGACGATGAATGAAATGATGTTCAAATGAGTACAGGGTGCTTATAGCTTAGAGTTACCTGACATTTATATTTCAGATAAGGGGAAACTTCCAACGTTAAGTCATATCGGACGATGAATGAAATGATGTTCAAATGAATACAGGGTGCTTATAGCTTAGAGTTACCAGGCATGCATCTTTCAGGAAAACCTCCAACGTCCCTGCCCTCGTAGCCATGGTCGCTAAAGCGGATGTCGCTAGCGTTCCGCCGCGTAGATGGTCGCGGGTTCGAGTCCCGCCTTGGGCCTGGGTGTTTATGTGTATAGTGAATATGTGTGAAGTTAAGGAAAACAGATAAGAAAATAAGCGGAAATAATGAAAAAACGTTTAGAAAGAAATGTATATATACAGAGCTATGTAGTTTTATAAAGAAAACGTTACGTCATATCAGACGATGAATCAAATGATGTTCAAATGAGTAGAGGGTACACAGAGCTTAGAGTTACCAGAAATTTATCTTTCAGGATGAGGGAAAAGCTCCATCGTTAAGTCATATCGGACGATTAATGAAATGATACTGTACCTGTAGCGCGTCTGTCTCTCATTCAAGAGGTCCCTAGATCGAATCTCGGTCAGCGGTCAGGGTATTTTCAAGGGTTTATCCTTATACTTAAAGATAACTCTAAGCTCTATGTGCCCTGAAATCATTTGAACATCATTTCATTCATCGTCTGATATAACTTAACGTTGGAGGCTTTCTCTTATCCTCAAAAATAAACGTCTGGTAACTCTAAGCTCTATGTACCCTGTACTCATTTGAACATCATTTCATTCATCGTCCGATATGAAAACGCTGGATGAGTAAATTTAAAGATATCTGCATCTATACAAGCCTTGACACGTGCTGAATGTATTATTGAACACTGCAATTATTTCTGAAGCCGACCCTCCAATAATTCTGTCACCAAAAGGCACGTATTAGAACGCAGCGATTTTATTGGACTTCGTTTTTCTACTTTTCTTTAATCAGAATCGCTGGTTGCTAATACGAACCCTGTCCGTTTAAATATTTCTCGCAAAGTGCTACTTTTTATTGTCAGTGACAGCTGGTAACATTCAATAAGACAGTCTCTTTGAGCAATAAACACACGCTGCCTTTTAGGATACAACATGATAATAATAAACAGCTTCATTGATAAGCCAAACGTAGGTGGAACTGTATCTCTCTCTCTCTCTCTCTCTCTCTCTCTCTCTCTCTCTCTCTCTCTCTCTCTCTCTCTCTCTCTCTCTCTCTCTCTCTCTCTCTCTCTCTCTTGTAATTTGCGTCCTCCAACGTTAAGTCATATCGGCACGATGAATGAAATGGGTGAAATGATGCTCAAATGAGTCCGGGGACCCTGGAACTTAGAGTTACCCGACATTCGGCTTTCAGGATAAGGGAAATCCCGGAACAAAGCTTATCCAGGTAACTCACCGTAACCGAGATTAGAACTCGGGACCTCGTGAACGCGAGGCAGACACGCTACCGAGGCGGGCGGACTGCAAATAGTGTTTACACTCCGGGGTGCGTGAGCTAGGCTGTATCAGCGACTGGCCTAAATATTTGCTATGAGTCGGAGCTGGCACCAATCTAGTTGCGCCATTCAGGATAAAAGTGGTAGTAAATACTCAAGGATGCACGTATTTGATTTTTGTAAGGGTTATTTGTAGCCGTTTGGAACTGTAATTGTCAAAACCGATATTGAGAAATAACTTTCTCTCTCACCTACTGCATATCGCACAACTGAGAGATCGAATTTAAGAATAGGAAGCTTAAAAATACTGTGTTTAGACATTTCTGGGTGTCTGCTATCCTTGAATGACGCAACCAGTGGGTGCCAGGTTCGACCCATGGCAGATATTGAGGCCAGTCGCTGCCATAGCCTAGCTCACGCACCCACGGAGTGTAACACCATTTGCAGTTCCACGTACGTTTGGCTTATTAATATGTTACGTAGCGCTGGAATTTCCCTCAGAGTTCTAGAACATTCGGAAGGCGTTTCCAGAGTAATTACGTTATTTATCGATGGCAGTACTCACTGGATGAGAGTCGGCTTACGTGTTCACTGGCCGGCAGGTCAGTCCTTCCTATAAGCTCGGACCGTAGCCGCAGCATAATGACCAATGATGTACAGAACTTTTGAGGGGAATCTAAAGAAATACTAAATAAGGTGCAAAAATGTAAGAAAACGGGATTACGAGAAAATGAAATTTTAAGATATAATTTACTATTTACTGTCTCTCGTACATTTAAATCTCAAGGTTGAATATCCAAGTATCCAGAAGCGCAAAACTGCAATTGTTTGAGGATTTTTTCTCATGAAATGCTGATTTAGAACTTTTCTCTATTATTCAGAATTAAATACAAAATATCAATAGTCATTATAAGCTTTCATGAAAGTAAATCGAGTGGTCGTGGATTGTAATTTAACACCACGACCAGTTAAATTATTACTAGCAATCGCAGTTGCACGTCCGTTGTGATGTTTACGACACGTTGTGTTGCCTCCAGAACGCTCTGCTTGAAGAAAGACAAGCTGCTGAGACTGTTTATCGTTCCACACAGACAGACGCGTCAATAAAACTCAAGCAAACGCTTTTACTAAAGTTAAATCCTCTAGTGTTTGCTTAAGAAGGAGTGAATGAAAACAAGCTTTTACGTGATATTTGCTACACCATCTTCAGTTTTACTGTCAATTCTGGTAAAATATTACTCCTTAACTCATCTCCATCTGTTAAATATTACAGTGCTTGTCAGATTCTAACCTCTACTGCCACTTTGCATCTCTTTTTCTTTTATTTACATCCAATACAGAGAGAATTCCAACCAAAAGTTTGGCATAGAGACTTCAACAAAAATTACGTTCATCTACTACTATAATAGTCAATGATACTTTAGTTGCTATAGTAACAATACCTTAATTTACACATGTTCTAACAAAACAGTCTATCAAAACATAAAATACAGGTTCAACAAAACGTAAATACACTTTATCCGCCACCATAAGAAAAAGTACATCATTACAGGATACTTTTATTACTGAAGAGTAGGCCTTTTACTGTTAGATATGAATAATCTCTACAAAGAGTCGAATTCTCTCTGCCAGAGTCAATATAGCAGGTGAAGCAGAAGAATAAAGTTAAAACTTGCGAGACAAAAACGCATTATTCTTCAGGAACACCTACTTAAATATAGTGTCAAAGACATTATATTATTTATCTCTTTGACTATCGATTACCTCTTAGGAGGGTTAGGCCAATGTTCAATTTTTCTTTAGTTATCTGAAAAATCTTAGCGTTGTATCCACATGACTTCTTGATTAAAATGGCTTTCAAAATCATATATTTACTAATATTCACTCTATCTTTAATACACAATGTACATCTCAACATCGAATACTTCGACCACAGACTAGATGATTTTAGTAACTGTGATTTCTCCGGAAAATATGTAAAAATCACTTCCTCGCAAATATTTGTAACACTTCTTGAAACATAAATACTGTCATAAATTGCAGATGACTTTTGTGGCAGCAAACTAAGATTAGCAATTCGAGCTTCTTCTCGAATTTCTTCAGGTATAAAACTTTCGTCACCTGAATCACTCGTTTTGACATATAGTTTACCATTTATTAGTTCTGCATCACCACAATTACGATTCTTCTCTTATTCAAAGCCTCCAATATCATCTTACACCTCGTAAAATATCAATTCTAAATATTTTGTAAAAGAATTTGTAATATTTTTATAATTCATAATTCAAGTCGATTTTTGTTAGGTAACAGATAAAATTACGTATGGGACTAGCGAGGTTTGATGTTTATTTTGCTCCTCGATGCTAACACCTCGGGCTTTAAATTTTTTCACTCGATAATTAACATCAACTTACACCAGAAGTCCCGTTAATAATTGTTAATGATTATCATCTATGCGCTATCCACTTCCTAATAAACAAATTTCATTAAATATACCAAATATACAACATAAAACACTCTGAGCGTACATAAAATAATGCAGACAGCAACTTACAAAATTTATATTTGGTAACCTAAATAAGTATTAGTGATTTTAACTTAGCAAGCTGTCTTTTTAATGGTACATTCTTACTTTTTATACGCGCGCGCGCGCGCGCGTGTGTGTGTGTGTGTGTGTGTGTGTGTGTGTGTGTGTGTGTGTGTGTGTGTGTGTGTGTGTCTGTGTGTGTCAGTGGCGAGGCGTGACTTTCAAAGCGAGGCAGGCTCCAAATAATAATTTCCATTAAAAAGAGAGAATAATGACTCAAAGAACTGAGGCTACTCTTCAGTGTTCTTTTTGCTGTACAGTCTCATGTAGACCCTTCTTGCATTGCAAGACTGCTCACACTACAAGCAGTCATTCCCTGCTTCCCCTCTCCACTCAGACGTTCCCTGACCCACACCACGTGAACTGCGTCTAAAATGGAGAAAGTATCCAATTGAGCTAATAACTTAAAACTTCACAAGAATGTCCTATTTGTCACCACCAAGTACCAATTTACATAAAATATTATTTGCTAATGCTATTGAAGTATACTTACAGTTGTATTTAAAAATGCCAATAAAACAAAACAAACAAAATGATTAAACTTCCCTTCACACGCTACAGAGATTCCACGTGACAAAATCTGTTAGTGCTTCCTAACTATCGAAGAGTCACGATTGCTTCCGGAAACGTACGAAGCATGGTATTAAAGGTTACTAACGCGTAAATACAGAAATATTCAGTATTGAATGAGCTCACGGAACTGGCCACTCGAATCTAAGCAGCTGCCAAATTTTCCGCAACACCGCGGATGTTCGGGATGAATTTTGAAAATAAATCCAGAGTAAATAAAATATTGTTTGGCATGAATTTTGTGTTCTTCTTCTTCTTCTTCTTCTTCTTCTTCTTCTTCTTCTTCTTCTTCTTCTTCTTCTTCTTCTTCTTCTTCTTCTTCTTCTTCTTCTTCTTCTTCTTCTTCTTCTTCTTCTTCTTCTTCTTCTTCTTCTTCTTCTTCTTCTTCTTCTTCTTCTTCTTCTTCTTCTTCTTCTTCTTCTTCTTCTTCTTCTTCTTCTTCTTCTTCTTCTTCTTCTTCTTCTTCTTCTTCTTCTTCTTCTTCTTCTTCTTCTTCTTCTTCTTCTTCTTCTTCTTCTTCTTCTTCTTCTTCTTCTTCTTCTTCTTCTTCTTCTTCTTCTGAAATTCTTGGGAAAGTGAAGCTTCCAGTGCTTCATTGCGCGCTTTGTCACTGGTGTGTGTGTGTGTGTGTGTGTGTGTGTGTGTGTGTGTGTGTGTGTGTGTGTGTGTGTGAACACCATAATTAAAACACGAAAAGTTTTATTAAATATTAAACTCTGTATTCAAGTTCTTTGGAAAATGTGTCCGCGTTTTTATTTTCTCAAACAAATCTCTATAGGTTTTTATTAAAACACATTTTAAGGCTGACTAATAAAATGCTTATCTTAAATATTCTGCGAATATCCTGTCAATTCCACTTCATTATAAGCGAGCTTTGTATAATTTTAAGTGTTAGTAAATCGAAAAAGGTGAGCCCATACTTACAACACGTAAAATATAGATGTTAAAACACACAATTCGAGAGCAAGTTTCTGTGCTATTAACTATTTTCATTGTTATTTTTTTTAATATCTCAATTCTTTCCATTTTTTGAATACTTTGTCATCAATCCATCATTGTTTTGTTACTCTAGCTTCACGGTAACTGTGTAATTTCTTCCTTTAGGAAGATTAAGTGATAATCAAATATTTTCAATGCCGATCGCTAGTATGACTGTAAACGCTCTTCTACCAGATGTAATCACACGAAAAAGAAAGAAAAAGGAAAGGAAATATTAAGAATTTGCTGTTACAAAACGTATGTTCTGAAAATTCTAGTCAACAATGAAGACTATTTCGGAAATCGGTAATCTAAGAACAAGTATTGTTTGGTAAAAATTGTATGTTTCTTACTTTTTTAAAGTAAGATTTCCACTATGTCTTACAGTTTTCCGATCATACAAAGGTTGTTCAGAATAAAGAGAACTTTACAGGAATTTCACAAAAATTGTCGATATTGTGTTTACTTGAAATTGCTTTGTTGTTTTGAAATGTGTTTAAGATATCCATATGGCAAATAGAAGTTAACTCTTAAATTTTATGTGAATAGCATATGAGTTAGTTTCTTTTCTGAATTGTTGTGAATAACTTTTAAGCCTTTAGGGATACACCAAAACTTACTATGTCCATTAAAACTTAGTCAAATTCACTTATTTTGCGGAGAGATTTTTGATAATAGCTGGTCAAGTAGATGCTTTATCTTTTTGTACTACTGAGGCGTTGTTTTCCTCTCCTCCTCCCTATCTTCCTCCCTCTCTTTCACTCCCTGCCTTCCCCACTCTCCCTTCCCCTCTCTCTCCCTCTCCCCCTGTGCGTCTCACCCTTTACCACCGTCTCCCTCGCTCCCCTCCCTCGCTCTCCTCCCTCGCTCCCTCTCTCTTTGTTTATCCAAAGAGAATGGAACTCTCAAAGCCATCGCATAGTGACCAGTCTAAAAGTTCTGATTAACGCTAAAACTGGCTGTAGGTATATCCAGTGTGGCTTCAGTTTCCGCAATGCCCCCCTCCCGCGCCGCTATTACGCGAATAAAATGGAAGAAAATCTTTTATGAGAGCAGCCTGTAGAAAGTGGATATAGAAAGTAATTGAAAGTAACGCATCTGTATTTTTTAGTTTACGGCGCTAGCTGTTTTCGAAATATTGTTTTTATGCCTTAAACAATGAAATTAGTTCATTTTGTTTCTCGTGGTCATGTAGGAAGCTGCTTTTTAAAAACTGATCTCAGCGTCCTGTACATCTTTGTGCATACAGAAACCATTTCTAGCGGTTATAATTATCCTGCATTTACTTACTGACGTAACGTTTACGATATATTACAAATACCCAACTATTTATACCAATTCTGGCCCATAAGAACATGACTCGAAATAAATACATGCATCAAATATTATGGTTTGATAATTCATAAATTTTTAATGCCATGTAAAATCAGTTTGAAGTGTAGGTATCACAATTCATAGATGATGTGACAGAAGATTATTTAAGTTTCTAATCTAATAGCTCTAATATTCTTAATTTCACAGAAATTTAACCTAAAATCTTCGGATTCCTTACGCCATACGAATGTTTTGGACTATTCCACGGAATTTTACCAATGTTATGAAAGACTTTCTACTATAAATTCTGACATAGCGTAACATTTCTAGGTTTTTAAATAGAAAGTTACTAAACCTTGCGTGGTTGTGTTTATCTCTGTGTGCTCGCTCTTTAAAACGCATCATTTAATTAAAATAACCCTTTATGGTATAAGCATACTAAGATATGCTTTATAAATGCTTTGTATTATTGAAAACCCTGTCATTCTATTTAATTCTTCCAATTCGTAATTTTAAGGAAAGTATATAGCGTTCACTTGTTAAAACTGTTGACAATCGCGTTCCATCTGTACTCGATTTTTGTAACAAGATTTATAAATAAACATTCGTAAAAATAGTTTTTGTACTGACAAATGATAGACCTTGAATGTATCACGTTAGAGTTTAGATTTACTCTTTTAATCCTGATTCAAACACAAATAGTTTGCGGAAGACCAATCATTAATTTTTAAATTAGCATAAACCAGTTCTTGAGTAATCAAAGCTATTTCCGTTCGCTTCAGTAAACAAATAATAACTCTTATTAGAGAAGTTTTTCAGACAAATACAGAGCAACACTGGACCCATTAAGGAGCCTTGGGGTACAGACAAATAAACTGAAAAACGACCGTTACACAATCGCGCTTAAGTCAAAGCGTCGTCATTAACAGGAAGTAAATAGACAAATGAGGAGAAGAAGAAAGAAACAAAAGTTTGTGCCTTGGTGTTTCCATGACGACGCGCCAGGACCTTGTGGCGCTGCAAGCGGGACGCCTGTCATTCGGACTAGGCGCCGCGTACGGTAAGGACATACATCCTGCGTGTTGTGTGCTTGCTCATTGATCGCAATGGTGGCGGAGTGGACAACTGCACAGTAACATGTCGCCCAGTCTACCTACCTCACAGGTAAACCCGCACATTCTTCGATTGTTGTTACGTAACCCTTTTTCCCCTTGCATTAATTTCTCACAAAGGGGGTTGGCTGAAATGAACTTGCCCCAGACTGAGGGATGCTAAAATCGAACTCAGGACACCCACGTGCAACACATATTTACATTTTCCCCTCCCTAAAATCGTGCGTAACTTAGCACTAAGTGTGTTTTGTTTATTTTTGTCGCATTATTTGCCTTAAATGGCTTCAAAGACTTTGTTTTGTTCCCCAGCAGTGTTGGCTGCCCTGGCACAAGTAAAATGGTGTTACCTGTTACGAAGTAAACAAGGGCCTAGCTTTCAGCTGTTACTCAACTCGACATTTTTCATCCATACGTAGGTAAACATTGCTTCTGTAGTTTAAATGTTTCAATGTGATGAATAACATCTTGTATTAACTCACTGTGTATGCATACCTCTGTGTACCGTATTGGACGAGCTAATTTAGTCGTTAGCTCCAGTTCTGTCAAAGCTTAAGAGCCTCTGTCTTCAAAATCATAACGTTCCATGCGTTTTCTAAACTTAGCTTTGATATATCGCTTCAGAGTGCTTCTGTGTTAAGAGTACCCATAAAGATGAACGCGAAAAAGTGGGCCATTCTGGAACACGCATTAAAATCTTGTGTATTTTGAAAGAAAACTCATATACATGTTAAATGTATCAGCAAACTTATAGGAGTAATTCGGTTAATAAACGTATATATTTTGCCTTAGTCCAAACATTAGAGGAAGTATTGCTGTTTATTACATTACATTAAAAGAAAATTCCACATCCTAATTACTTCTAAATGCACGCCTTTAAGCGCCCTAATTAAAATGCAAAACAAAATTGAAAAAGAAAGTTACTTATGTGTCAAAATCACACAGCTTTATTCTGCTTATCATAACATACGCTTTTTTTGTTTATATTAGTAAAACTGCTTGCTTTTCTGTCTGCTTTATAAATATAATCAAAGTATTTTTAATATGCATGTTGTAGCTACAAATGACCATGCAGAAGTCTAGAATGAGTCAGATATATAAAAAGCAAGTTTCTATAGACTGACATAGCCTTCACAGAAACAAATGAATGCTGGCTTAAAACATTAAATATTTGAAAATCAAACTGACAATACCAAATAACAAATGACACAAGCATTTCAAATTGATACAAATGGGATCTGCATTTTTATGAAGTAAGCTTCTGTTCAGTTATAAACTATTATGCAAAATTCGTTTAGAATAAAAAGAAATTTAGAAACCGTTCAGAACATGCTATATTACATATTTCAAATGAGAATTTAAAAGTGATATTTTAAGTCATAATCATTAGAAACATCTTTAAAAAATACAAAAAATATAAACATTATTTAACAAAAAGGATGGGGTGGAATGTAGATAGATTTGTAAGAACTTTAAGGATGCATCTTTCAGAATTATGTTATGAAATTTAGTGTTCATCTGAGATTTTGGTTTTGAATTATGTTCCTTCTCCTTCTTAACCCTCTCTCTCTCTCTCTCCTTACACATATATTCCACGTTTTCTTTAAAAATGCGGTACATTCATGTATTTCGTATTAGCATGCATACGTCATATATTATAGCCTACATAAGGGTATACAGTAGGTTTTTAAGCGATGGTCAAAACTTTCAAGATCTGGTTGCTCTGTGACGACTTTAACATTTCATTCCCCTTGTACGGCTGAGACGTAATAATCGAATAACTTGTTTGGGTTAAGTGTTAATTATTGGAAAATTCAAACTAATGGTCGAAAATGGTTATATAAACAAAAAATAATATCAGTTGTATTTTAATGCATTTGTTGTGTAGTAAGATTGTGTCTATCTCTTGCAGTCTACCAGTTATTCAGAATGAAGAGGATTTCTGGGGAACATACCCAGAAAACTCAATATATAGATAAATAAAATATCTTTAGCATGCGGCATTTGAAACAAAATCGTTAGACATTTTTTGTAAAAAATTGGACAGTGTTGGAACTTTCAGTGAAAATACATTTTCGGTTTTAGTATCCCTTCGAAACATGTATTATCATTGGAACATCGTATCGAATTTTGGGTTAAATGCAATACCTGGTACGTTATTGGCAGAACAGATTCCTTCATTCACTTTACGTTATTTACAATACGTTCGGTGACACAAACAAATGAATTCCGAAGTTGTAGTGACGCCCTAGTAACAGCTCTTGCAGGTAAAGAAACAAAAGCAACAAGCCGCACTGATACCAATATTTCGAACAATTTAAACAAAACTCAATCATAATAAATTATCTTCACAGGATTTTCATCAAGAAGTTCAAGAAGTGGTGTTACTCATGTCAAACTTACGATATTTTAATCAAAATCCGACATTTCTTACACGTAAGGTGGCAGGCTTCGTGAAGATGTTTGTCACGTCTTGCATGATGCTGAAATTAAATACCAGGTTGGGAATATATCGATCCTTCATTTCTGACTTGAGTAGTAAACAAACGCCCTTACATAACTATTTTTTAAAACATTCACAACACTTTCTCTGTTGCTGAACAAACCAGTCTTACAAATGCAATAAAAATTTGCAGAAATTATCTCATTGTATATTTCTTGTACTTACAAAGTGAATAAGAGGATACAATAGCCTTTAAACAAAAGTCAAATGTTTCAACATCTGGTCGATATGCGAGGCTCTAACATTATATCTACTTTACATGATCAAAATATAGAAAAGATTTACATTTTCTGTCTATCTCCTACGAGTTACCAGTTATGCAAAAGTCATCCACAATCAACAGGACTTCTAATGTCATTTCCAGAAAATTTAAGATATACATTTCATGTTTCACTTAATCATATGGTATTTTTAAGAAAACGAAAAATAATTTTAAAATTTTACATGTAAAGCATAGTTTGAGGTGTGGTGGGAAGAGAGAGAAAGAAATACAGACTGAAATAAGTTTTTTATTTCACCTGCGTTTGCAAAATATTCTCTCTTATCTTCTGGTATATTACAGGGTTATATATAATATATAATTATAATAATATAATATTATATAGTCATAAAATACCACTTTTAAGAGATTTTCCATATAAAATGCTTACTTTCCATCGATTTTAATCATTTAGGATCTAAGAATGTTCGCTTAGCATTTGAAAATTCTTTATTTGCAACCTTCACTTGTTTTCTCGTCATTTAAATAACAAACCTTGCCGACATCACGTCGTTTTTTTAAATGCGTGAGTGTATTGTTTGTGTTTCTGGGCCTATATTGTTACATTCTGTCGTGTATTGTTTCTGGATGAATGTAGAAGATGGAATTTAAGCTCAACACCTAAATTTAAAACTATATCTTTGTTTTATGCTTTACACCAGTTGTAGATAATCCCCCAAATTTATGATGTGTAACATCATATTCTTGTAAAAACTATTGTTACAATCGTGTATTGTTTAATACGTAAAAAATAAAAGCTAGCAACAGTAAAGCAACAAACATTATATAAAATAGGTAATAAACTGTAATAAACTGTAATAAACTTCACTTATCTTTTAAGAAAATTTATTAAAATTTGACAGAATTTGAGACTAGTTTCACAAACTTTATTTACATCTTCAGTCACTTCTTTCATTGTCATCTTTACGGTCACTAGGTATCATAATATGTTTGTATTTATTACCAAACTCTGAACATAAAACAAACTTTATGTTATTTCAAAATTCATTACGTGATTTGTATTTTTTTAAATAAATGTTTTCCCATTAAATTTGTCGGACGTTTAATTGCTTTAATAATTTAACTGCTCAATTTATTTCATGGATAAATAACCAAAATTTAACTGGCACGGACGATTTATTAATCTGTTTATACCTAATATTTAAAAATATTCCTTCATTCTGGTTTTTAAATTACGTTTAGTTCTTTCAATGTAAACTTGGTCGCAATCTTTACAATTAAATTGATAAATGCCAGACTTTTTACTATTGGGGATTATTAAAGCAACTAAATGGTCCGATAGATTGGGAAAAATGTGTATTTTAAAAAATAGAAATTGCGTATAAATTTTGAAATACCGCCAATCGATTCTGTCTTTATGTTTGTTTCGTTTTCAGAGTTAGGTAATAAATACAAAAATAATACGACACCTAAGCGACATAAACATGACAACAAAGGAAGAGACTGAAGATGTTAGCAAAGTTTATGAAACTAGTTTCAATTAAATTCTGTGAAGTTTTCATCAATTTTCTTAAAAGATAGGGGAAATTTGATACAAATAATTATATTTTACATGTACTGTTTGTTCTATCTACTTCATGAAAATCCAGATAGGCATTTGTAGAAATGTTATTAGGTATTTACTTGTAGTTTCAAATATGTACGTATAGGAATACAGAGGACTTTAAGCGATTGTCAAATATTTTAAAGATGATTGCTGTCTGAAATTCTGATCTCTTTGGATGGCCAAGAAATAAACGAGTGAATGACTTCCCGCTTGTATAAGTAATGGAAAATTCAATCATATAACAAGGCAACGTTAAGTTATATCGGACGGTGAATGAATTGGGAGAAATGATGCTCAAATGAGTCCAGGGTCCATGGAGCTTAGAGTTATCCTACGTTCGTCTTGAAGAATAAGGGAAAACCCTGCAAAAAACCTTATCTAGGTAACTAACCCTGACCGAAATTCGAACTCGGGACCTCTTGAACGTGAGGCAGACATGCTACCATCTACGCCATAGAGGCGGGCATAACTAGGCATATGGCTAACTTCACAATATATGTGTATATATTGTCTTAATGGTTTACCAATTATGCAAAGATAACAACAAAGAAAGAAGAGGTCTTCAGTGGCTTATCTCAGAAAACTTAAAATATACCTTCATTTGTCACGAAAATACCTAAAACATATGGTAATTCAATCAAATGGTAGAGCCATTTTTCACAAAATCAGTTTTTTTCTGAAAATTGTTTCATAGAAAGGGTAGTTTAGGGTTTTTTAAATCTTCGAGGACATATTTTTGAAACATTTAGAATTTAGTTATTAAACGGCTTTTCTATTTGAGTTAACCGACGCACTAACACACACAAATACGTTATAATAATGTGTTGCAAATCATGGTAACAACTAACCCCCCCTCCCCCCCGGAATGAGTCCTTGTAGGAATACTCAAGGTATTTAGAGACGTTTCTTAGCTGTTCTATGAATTCAAAGTTCTCTTTCTTTGGCTGTGTGCTTTCTTTCTCTCGTCTGTTCGCGTTTTTCCAGTCTTTTTCTTCGGTTTGTCCTGTTGGTCAACTTGTCACTTATGCTCCTTCATTCTAAACACGTCCCTGTCTAGGATATCGTCTTGAGTTATTCCTGCCAATTTTAAATATTTTTTACATCTCCAATCCATTTCATAGTGTCTACTTGTGCTTTACTTCTATTTTCGTAAAATTCCATAATTTGTTTTGTGAGCCTATTTTAAGTTAATCGTTTTAATACGTCCATAAAATTTTAACCTTCGTTTCCTAATATCACTATGGATGTTTGTGTACATTTTTATTTCCTTTGTCCTTTTAAGTCTGTATTCACCTACGTCTTGTGAATCTAAAATTTTTCTAATAATTTCACGTTCTTCTTTTTCTGTATTTTCGATATCTGCTTTTCTGTACAAAATTAATGTTTCTGCTCCATAGAGGCGCTTTGGTTTAATTACACTCTATAGTGTCTTAATTTTGTATTCTTAGACATGCATCCTTTTATTATATATGTTTTGGATAAGCCGTTATGCTGTTCCCATTTTTGGCACCTGCTTTTGTTTGCTTGATTTTCCTGAATTGTTTCCCCAAGACATTCAAATTGTGAAACTCGTTTAATTTTTCCATATTTTGTTTTCATGTATTTTGGTGCTTCTTTATTGCATGAAATATATTCCGTTTTTTCGAAAGATATCTGAAAACCAACTTTCTCTGCAGTTTCTTTTAATAATTCAATCAGTTTTAGAGCTATTATACTGTTACGGGTTAAGATTGCTAGATCTTTATTATTATTATTATTATTATTATTATTATTATTATTATTATTATTATTATTATTATTATTATTATTATTATTATTATTATTATTATTATTATTATTATTATTATTATTATTATTATTATTATTATTATTATTATTATTATTATTATTATTATTATTATTATTATTATTATTATTATTATTATTATTATTATTATTATTATTATTATTATTATTATTATTATTATTATTATTATTATTATTATTATTATTATTATTATTATTATTATTATTATTATTATTATTATTATTATTATTATTATTATTATTATTATTATTATTATTATTATTATTATTATTATTATTATTATTATTATTATTATTATTATTATTATTATTATTATTATTATTATTATTATTATTATTATTATTATTATTATTATTATTATTATTATTATTATTATTATTATTATTATTATTATTATTATTATTATTATTATTATTATTATTATTATTATTATTATTATTATTATTATTATTATTATTATTATTATTATTATTATTATTATTATTATTATTATTATTATTATTATTATTATTATTATTATTATTATTATTATTATTATTATTTAATTTACTTCCTATATTCGTCATACTGTATGCAATAATATTGATCAATAGAAAAAAATATATCCTTAATAATTATTTTTTTTCCACTAGCCGTGTGTATGACAAGGTTAGAAGCCCAAAATCAAACTGAAGAATTCAGTGCCATTGCCCGGATTTGAACCACGGATCTTCAGTTCTTCATTCAGTAATTTTACATAAATTTGGAATTTATGTTTGATTTACGGAGAAAAAAATGCGGTTATTTAAAGAATTTAATATACTGAAAAATTGGTGAAAGCAATCGGAAAATTATGATTCATATCTATGGCATTCAATTTTTCCGTCTGATTCTGTTTTTCCAAGGTTTATGCTTGTCGTAACCTACTTCAATATCCGCAATACCATTATCGCTTTGTTCACGTAAAATGTGGCGCGAGAACTGAGGGCAAGTTAAATTTCTGAATCAATTCTACATTCTGGAAATATTCCACTGCCTGATGGTGGAAGAATTCTCCAAACGGTCGAATAATCAATAAAGCATATCTTGCCGTGATCGAAGGTAACTGATTGCTTCTTATGACGTCATACTAGAACGATCGTGTTGCAAACATATTGGAGGGGAGTCAGAGAAAGACAAACATACTTGAACGGAGCGCTCTTATGCTGCTGATTGGTGGAATTGTTTATAGAAGCTGGTAGAGGAACTAATAATATATCCCGAAAACCCGGCAGAGGGCAATGAAATCCTTTCTTAGGAAGGAAAGTAAAGACGGTGGTCCCGTGCCGTAGATTTACTGCACTAAAATAATTTCAAGCCTGATAAAGAGGACTGTAAGCAAACAGTTAAAGAGCGTCCATAAATAATTCAATTCTGAATTTCAATGCGACATTATAAACAGTATCAACCGTCCCTTGTTTGACTTTCATTTGTTTAACGTTTCTCCAACGGTTAGACTGCTACATCGATATACTACTGTGTCAAGAAAGTTCCGGGAATTGCTCAATGAAACACAAAATATGAATTATTCATTCAATTTTATTTTATCACCTTCAGAATTGGCCCCTTCCGAAATTATACATTTATCCAATTATCAAAACATTTTGTAGGCATTTTATATATTCTTTTTCAATTGTCGCCGCTAATTCTTCTTTATGACTTCTATCAACTGAAAACGGGTGCCTCGAAGTGGTAACTTGAGCTTTGGAAAGAGAAAGAGCTCGGCCGGAGCCAGATCAGGTGAATACGCTGGTTGTTGGATGAGATTTGTTAAGTTTTCTGACCAGAAATCCTTTCACAATGATAGCCTTGTGAGCTGGAGCGTTATCGTGGTGCAGAATTCATGAGTTGCCTTTCCACAAATCTGGTCTTTTTGCTGGAGCGTTATCGTGGTGCAGACTTCATGAGTTGTCTTTCCAAAAATCTGGTCTTTTTCTCCCAAATGATCATTTAAAATGGTAAGAATCGATTCAAGGGACACAGAAAGTTCAGCGGCAAACTCTCTCAGATGTAAATGGCGATTTTCAGACATCATTGCCTTCACTTTAGCGATGTTAAGTTCAGATGAAGCTGTTGATGGCTAACCAGAGCGGGCCAAATCTTCCACCACATCTCGACGACTTTTGAATTCACTGTACGACATACGAAATCCCATTTGTAATGCAATATTTCAATAAGATATTGTGTTAAATATTTTTATTCATTGTAAAATCGCAACACACCTTTAAGATGCATTAAGAAAATGGCGCTTTGTAAACAATCTAGATGACAGACGACAAGCAAACTCCGCGTGGGTATAGAGGAAAGATGTACCAACTTAGCGACAACAATAATTTCGAATCCTGTCTTATACGGTACTTTCATATGATCAATTCCTGGTACTTTCTTGACAGAAACAATCGACTTTGCTTTTACATTTTCTGTAGAGTCAAAGCCATCTTAGTAATTATCTAGTTCCAGCATACTTGTAGTTAGCACTTGTAGTCATTTATAGTTCTTTGTTCATTTAGAAGCTGCCTAAACTCAGTTTTTCTATGAAAAACTACTCGAAATGGCAGGAGGGTGGGAAAATTTAACTTGATGGGTTACGTCACCCTCGCTAGTAATCCCCTGCGGAATGACTACTGCATTACGAGAA
Organism: Mantis religiosa; assembly: GCA_030765055.1. Lineage (NCBI taxonomy): Eukaryota > Metazoa > Arthropoda > Insecta > Mantodea > Mantidae > Mantis > Mantis religiosa. The sequence continues at coordinate 165,451,408 of CM060949.1, forward strand.
ATATATTTAATTTTCAAGATTGTTACTTTCCGAATTTTCAGCGAAATACTTAATGTTTCAACATTTGCTTAAATTTTAGTGAAGGAATAAATGGAGCTTTCAGTGAGAATAATAAAATACGATGGGCGAGAGATGCCGCAGCCGTGCGCGTGGTGACTAACTCAGCACGGAGTTCCAGTCTTGGACTAATGTACATATGCCCCCAGGAGGAAGGATGAGGTGAGAGGAGACAGAGGGCAGGAACCCTATAATCGCCCACGAAACTCTCCGGCTGGCCAGGCCAGTACAACCGCTATCGCACCCACCGTGGTCCTAAAACCGCCCACCAGGTCGGCCCCGAGACCGTCGACCATCCTACCGGAGGAGGAAGTGTTTACCTTTGCTGCCATGCAACGCCGAGACACCCGCCGACACTTCTAACCTGAAAGAGATAAGAGATGATACGAAATGGTAATGGAGATGAAATGGAAGGACAGGAAATTCGGATAATGTAGTTAACCTACCCAGCATTCACCTGACAACCCGGGAAAAAACCCGAAAACCCCATAGGTCAGATAGGCCGACCACGGGAATCGAACCCGGGCCTCCCAAATTCGGGCCACAGACGAAACCACCTTAGCCATCCCGCTTGGTAAGGATCTGTCTACCAGTGTAACGACATCTCATGTTTTCCTGTATCAATAGAACAATTGGTATAAATTTGTTTTTCGAAAAACAGTAGCATTTTTAGGCAACGAAAAAACGTTTGTAAGTACGTCTTGTGCTATTATTTCTGATCCTATGCCTGAGTCATCTGTGAAGCATAATTCAAGGTTCTCAGAGTTCTTTTATAAAATATTAAATTGGTATTATTACTCTGTGTTTCTATAGATGCATCTCCCTACGCATTTCCTAGTGCTTAGAAAACAGTCTGTCAATTGTTTAGCAAGTTACAGTTTGCATAGTGCTATTGTTGCTTTCTTTATTAAAACCAAATGTAATGAAGTCAGAGTGTCTTCATTATTGCAGTAATTATTATTTTTATAGTTATTATATTTAATTTTCAAGATTGTTACTTTCCGAATTTTCAGCAAAATACTTAATGTTTCAACATTTGCTTAAATTTCAGAGAAATAGTTTATTATTATTATTATTATTATTATTATTATTATTATTATTATTATTATTATTATTATTATTATTATTATTATTATTATTATTATTATTATTATTATTATTATTATTATTATTATTATTATTATTATTATTATTATTATTATTATTATTATTATTATTATTATTATTATTATTATTATTATTATTATTATTATTATTATTATTATTATTATTATTATTATTATTATTATTATTATTATTATTATTATTATTATTATTATTATTATTATTATTATTATTATTATTATTATTATTATTATTATTATTATTATTATTACTATTACTATTACTATTACTATTACTATTACTATTACTATTACTATTACTATTACTATTACTATTACTACTATTACTATTACTATTACTATTACTATTACTATTACTATTACTATTACTATTACTATTACTATTACTATTACTATTACTATTACTATTATTATTATTATTATTATTATTATTATTATTATTATTATTATTATTATTATTATTATTATTATTATTATTATTATTATTATTATTATTATTATTATTATTATTATTATTATTATTATTATTATTATTATTATTATTATTATTATTATTATTATCATCATCATCATCATCATCATCATCATCATCATCATCATTATCATCATCATCGTCATTATTATTATTATGATTATTATAATTATGAATTACATTACAACCAAATATAATGGAGTCAGAGTGTCTTCATTGTTGCAGTAGTTCCTGCTTATTTTTAACCTTAATTATAGAGGTGAGTAAAAAGTATGGAACAAGTTTGTTGTTATAGTTTCGTGAAGTGATATTTTTTAGAAACGCTGTAAGATATCATAATGTTTTCATATTAGTATGATTGTGAATAGGGCGTGACTTCTTTTTTAATTTCTTCCTTCATTTTTCTTTTCCTCCGGTTTCGGATCGTACAAGTAGATGCTTTTTAACTATAATTAGGTATTACAGCACATTAAATCTAAACCAAGAAAACGCATTCATAACAAAATTAGTGGTACTGCGTTGTAACAATTTAAAAAGGTGCTCAAAATAGTCTCCATTTACTGCCAAACAATGCCTGTCTTTGAAATTGGTTAATGTTTCCAGCAACACTGTTCGCCTGATCAGTTGCATTTCTTGCCCAGTTTTTCGCTCTAACTCTTCAAGATTTCTAGGTCGATCCTTACAAATCCCCCTCTTCAAATATCCCCACAAGAAAAAGTCTAAGGTGTTCAGGTCAGGGGATCTTGGCGGCCATTCAATACTTCCTCTTCTGACAATCCATCTCCACCTGCCTCAAATAATTTGCAGGTGCACCATTTTGCTGGAATAAGATATCATTTTGAATTCCTCTTCCTTCTCCAGAGAATAAAGTAGCAGAAGCAAGAATTATTTCATTTTGTAGAACGGTAAACATACTTCACAATTTAAGGTGGCATCAATGTAAAATGGGCCATATCCGATCATCATTGGTAATTCAATTCGTTGTCTTTCTGTAAGTTGTGCCATGACTATTTACTTTCACGAAGATTTTGCAATGAAGTAAGCATTGTTGCCCTTATTAGCTTAGCTTTTGTCTGTATTTGTTCAATCCAAAGCCACATATTGAAGTAGCCTATTGTATTGTTTAATTCTAAACCTACTCAATTTGAAGTAATGATGCGTTTTCTTTGCTCAGTACACATGCACTAAGGTCTAATGAATTTAAATTGCACTATGAAAGAGTATTTGTACGTTCTGAGACTTGAGGACTGGAGGAGTGCAGAATGAAGAAATGTTGCCATTTAACAAAAAATAAAATAAAACTCACATTTTTTTTATTTGTAATCATAATAAAGTGAGGGCAAGTTGATATCTTACAGCTTTTCTAAAAAATATCACTTCATAGAGTTTGAAGAGTGGGATTACAGGCATTGTTCTATATTTTTGACTCGTCCAATATTTTATTACTATTCAGTTTTAGCCAGAATGTGGACTTAAGGATCTATTCTTTGAGAGTACACGTGATCATTGTGACATCTTCAACTGGCCTTAGTTGGGTAGCCACCTTCCCGTGCTACCTATGTGTTTCTATTGTTCCGTAGTTGAGACTTTGTTATTGAACATGCAGTAACTGAGGGAAACCACTAAAACGACCAGTTTGTCTAAACCCCATAAGGGATTTGAACTCACGACCTTCGGAATGGGAACATGATTTATCCGGAACAGGGTAAACAACGGTCGCCGAGAATTGTAAACAAGTACATTCCCCTAAGAATTCTTTGTGTTGATTGTCCCAGGAATCAGGATAAAGTTACTTCGAATATCAAAGGGCAGTAAAAAGAACAGATCGACAGCGCAACAACTAAAGAAGGCAGATAATAAAAGACGATTTTTAAAAAAGGTTAAAAAAGCTCTTTATGTCAAATTAACCTTTACATGTAAGATTTTTCAAAATAATTTTCGCATAAAATGCCTCGAACAATTTTCCTTAAATTGCTGTAAGTTTCTGATATTTTCATAGGAAATTAATCATATACGTTGAATTTTCTGGGAATGTCCTCAGGAGTCTTCTTCATTCTGTAACTTTCTTATAACTGTAAACTGCATGAAATAGACAAAATCTTACTGCATAAAGAATGATGTTGTTAAACACAAAATTTATGTCAAATACATCTTTTGTGTAGTGTGAACCATTTCCGAGATATTCCTTGTAATTTCCCTGAATTTTCCAATACATATTTTCTCAAATGGGACTGCACTGGACTGGACTACGTTACGGAGGGGATTCACCACGGAGATCCTAACTTGGTCTATTGTGCATATGCCCCCAAGTGGAGCACCCCCGGGAGGAAGGGTGAGGCGAGAGGAGAGAGAGGGTGGCCGATCCAAGGAGCCACGACAGTGCTATCACTTGTTGGAAACTTCCCGTCAGATCAGAACAACCGGCATCCCACCCAACTGTGCTCCGGAACGGTCCCACCAGACCTGGAGACCATCCTACCGGAGAAGGAAGTGTTTACCATCCCACCAAGCACCGCCGAGACTCTCGCCGACACTTCTATCCTGAAAGGGATCCTCATATGAGAAATGATGTGAAATGATAATGGATATGAAATGGAGGAACAGGAAATTCGGGGGATGTAATTAACCTACCCAGCATTCGCCTGGCGACTCGGGAAAACCCCGAAAAAAACGTATGGTTCAGGTAGACCGGCCACGGGAATCGATCCTGAACATCCCGAATACGGGATACAGATGAAACCGTCTGAGAAATCCCATTCGGTGTCTCAAATGGGAAGCCGCTATTTATTTTTTATCTCTTGGCCGTACAAAGAGAAGGGAATTTCAAAAGCGTCACCATAGTAACCAAATTTAAAACATTTGACTGTCACTTAAAGTGTAACTACAATAAGATAAAGTTTATTTTGAAGTAGAGGAACAAGTGGGTGTACAAGAGTAGAGAAAGTCATGTGAGTGATTTCCTGTATAAGGTAGAGGCGGTGTGGGGAGAATAAGCTTGAAAGCTAGACAGGCTAAGAAGGCTGAAGGGGTGTAATTGTTTGGATGGAGCCACAAGAGCTACTTGGAGGTATATCGCTGACCTGGTATCCACAAGAAGAGCTGCTGAATCTGCTGACATACCGTCTCACCGTCCTTTTGTGTCGGCCAAGAACTGCTGCTCTTTAAGCAGCGCGTAGTCCACTCCACAACACGACAACTTTACATGCCCATTATACTCGTAAATGTATACACTACACTGTATTTCTGTAAGATATCAAATTCAGTAGGAGACGTCTGTATACAACCTACAGAAACTGCATTCCAATTATTTATTTTCCTTATCGAGCTTTTATGATGAAAAGAAAGGAAGAATGAAAGAAAAGAACAGAAAAGAAAATAAAATAAAGGTGAGAATCAAAGAAACAGAGATGGAGAGAAACAGATAAAGAAGTAAAGAAGGATTGCAAGAAGAAAGGAAGGAAAGAAAAATGAGAAAGAAGAAAAGAAAGAAAAAAGAAAAACAAGGAATGAAGAAAAAAGGAATAAGGAAGGAAGAAAAGAAAGAAAACAAGAAGGAAAGAGAGAAGAAAGGAAGGAAGAATTAAGGAAGGAAGTAAAGAAAGGAAACAAAGATAGTAAGAAAGAAGGAAAAAAAGAAATAAGGAAATAAATGTGAGAGAAAAGAAAGAAAGAAAGAAAGAAAGAAAGAAAGAAAGAAAGAAAGGAAAAAAGGAAAGAAGGAAGCAAACAGAGAAAGAAAGAAAGAAAGAAAGAAAGAAGAGGAAAAAACAAAGAAACAAACAAACAAACTGGAAGATGAACTTAATAAATAGTAACATTTAAGCAAATCCGTTAGAGAAACACAAGCTTGGGAAAAGCGCAAACTTCCATTTTAGAATATTTCAGAAATGGGAATTAATTGTCCTTTCACAGCAGCCGTGTGTAGCGCAAAGCACTAAGAGATAGAGTCAATGCCATAGCCAGGATTTGAACCAGTGATCTTCCGATTTCTGTCCGGATGCTCTTAACCATTGAGCTACCATGGCCAACGTGCCAGCTATGGCATTGAATTTTTCAGTCTGACTTTCTATTTCAAAAATGGCTAATGCTAAGAAAATGCTAAGAAAGTAATATTTGTACAGAAATCGTGTGGTTAGTTTAGTGGTTATATAAATTATACAAATTTCTTCTCAAAGTACAAATAATTTTAAATGTTAATTGCAGAAAATTCAAGATATGCATTTTTTTTAAATAGAAATATCTTGAACGTTTGCTATTAAAACAAAATTGCTTAGGGCATTTTTATAAAATGAAAAAGTGACCAACCATTTTCCAGTAAAAGTTAACTTCAAATTGAGGACTTTTCTTTAAGAAAAAACACAGTGTCCTTGAAGATAGTTAAAAGTGTGGGCTATCTACTTTCACAAAGTTTCTACTGATATCAAACCACTGCTCAAATTCAGCTCTGTGGATTGGCGCAAATATATATAAAAACATAAGCTGGTGGTGAACTGCATGAATATCATCACAAGAATGCCATACCTAAGGCAGTAATTTGGCATGGAAACCTATTTCTATAAATCTGGCTAATCTAGAATTACTGAAAAAGTGTTTGACAGGGAAAACTTAAAATGTGAACGAATCTTTTAAGAGTGTGGTTTGGTCTCGGGTACCTAAAAATGTTTTTATTGGTCTAATAACCCTACATCTTGGTGCAAATGATGCAGTTGTTAAATTCAATGAAGGGAATGCTGGTAGAGTAAGTATACCGAGTGAAATGGGAATGACTATTGGGTTTATTACCAGAAATGCTCTAAAAGAGTTCGATTCGACAAGGGTACGTAAGGCAGAACATATGTCTCAGGAGACTAGGTCACTAAAAAGGAGAAAAAGGAACCACATCTAAGTAGAGGACATAGAGGACTATAAAACTGGAGGGTTTTGAGACATACTGTACACCATAATTGGCGAGGTTTTTAAAATTTTATGTTTGTAAGCAATTTCTGAAAAAGTAAAATTGTCTATACAAATACCCCATTATCTCAAAAACTAATTGACACTAAGGGCTGAAATTTTTACCACATATGTACATCTAAAATTGCTTTATTTTAATGAAAATGTTTTTATGTATATGGATTAGTTTTTTTTAATTTAAAAAACTTCATTTTTCGATAAAGTTTTAAGAGCTTTATTTAAAAGGTCATAACATTCCTTCTAACAAACAGAATTATTTTAATTTTCATCAATCAACTGTAAATGCATTGTTGAATATACTTTAAAATGTTTTACTCATTATATTAAATAGTTGCAGAGATAACGGGCTAAACATTAATATTAACAAGATAGGTTTTTTTTTTTTTCATTTACGTCCGCCCCAACGTTAAGTTATATCGGACGGTGAATGAATTGGATGAAATGATGCTCAAATGAGTCCAGGGTCCATTGAGCTTAGAGTTACCCGACATTCGTCTTGAAGGATAAGGGAAAACCCCGGAAAACCCTTATCTAGGTAACTCACCCTGACCGAGATTCGAACTCGGGACCTCTTGAACGTGAGGCAGACATGCTACCATCTACGCTACCGAGGTGGGCAAGATAGGGTATATCGGTTTTTCATAATTGAGAAATAGCAATTCAAAAACTTATTTCAGAAAGCTTATCAAATAATTTTTAGTTAATTTCAATTCTGAAACATTCCTTTATCTTGTTCGTTTGAACTTTCCACTATTTTAACAACTGTTATAAAGATAAAGCCTGTTTTAAGTGTCTTCAAAGAGTGTGTAATATAAACATCGTGCTATGCTAACGCATGCAATTTATTCTCTGAAGTACGGAGAAAATAAAGTTTTTGAAGGAATATTTAGTTAAAATCTACGAAGATTATGACAGAAAGAGAAATTAACGTGATAATTACATACTTAAAATGTTTATCCACCATAAGAAAAAGAACATTATTACGCGGTACTTTCATTACTGAAAAGTAAGCCTTTTACTATTAGACATGAATAGTCTGTGCAAAGAGTCGAATTATCTTTACCAGAGTGAATATAGCAGGTCAAGCAGAACAATGAAGTTAAAATTTGCGAGATGAAAAACACATTATTCTTTAGGAACGCCTACTCCATTCGATTACCTCGAAGATCGCTTAGTCCGATGTTCAATTTTTTAGCTATAAGAAAAACAAGAAACAATCATACGACAGCTACAATGTACAGGAATATATTTTATTATTCTGTTTTAGTTCAAGTCTTTTTTTTCTCTCTCTCTGTTAAAGGATAAAATTACGAATGGAATTAGCGAGGTTTGACGTTTATCATGCTTTCGGTGCTAGCGCCTCGGGCGTTAATTTTTTTTTCACTCACTAATAATGAAACTAATAACTTTACCTCGCAAGTCCCACAAATAACTATTATATTGGTTTTATAAATAACACATTGTTCGTTGTAACCATGGAAACCGTAGAGCGATCTTATTTACTTATTCATTCCGTGACTCAATTAATCCAAACTTTTACTACGTTGGTATTACTTACTAATTTAGAATTTCGTGGTATCGATGCCAAGAAAGCACGCTGTTTCTTGGAAATGGTGTGACTCCATGTCTGCGAGGTCAGCCTGCGACATTTGATCGACTTTAGTTAAAATTTCCAATAGATGGTCTTCATCTATTCTTACAAAAGGTATTCTTCTATTTACCTCTCATTAATAAAGACACTTCCCATAAACATTTTGTTGTAGGTGTAAGAAGGTACCTGATCTAAAGCGATAGATTTTAAAAAACTGGGTCACTGCGGATGGCTGCTTACATGACCAAGAAAAGAACCGAATAGCTACTTACAATTTTTTTTAAAAAAGTTTAATTATTTGATAACCCCAAACAATAACAAAGAATATAGAAGAAGCTGTTAGTGCCATGGCAGTTTTTGACATAGACTGTAAGAGATGTAACGAAATCTACAGTTTTTGTCTGTATATTACATTTACTAATTGCACAGAAATAACTCAGAATGAAGACTTCTCCACTATTTCAACAAAATTGAAAATGCACAGGGTTATTGTGTTAGAGCAAACGTCGCTAAGGAACTGGCGCCTGCTGAGGCACACTGAAAGCCTAATCTTATATAATCTGTCCCAAAATAGAACGATCCTGTTCTAAACAAATGGGAGGGGACACAGAATGGAACAGACATACTTTAAAGGAACGCTGTTAGGCCCCTAATTGGTGGAATAGGATTCATGGGTGTTCATAGCGGCGGTTTCCAGGGGATGTGCCCAAATGACTTTCTCTACTCTTGTACAAACACATATTGCTCTATCTGCTTCAAGATAAACATTATCTTATTGTAGTTACAATGGGATACAGTAGAGTTTAAGTGGCAGTCAAATGTTTTAAACTGCTGGTTGCGAAGAAATGACTTTGAAATTACGTTCTTTTTGAATGGTCAAGAGATAAACAAATAAAGAATGACTTCACTTCCGAAAAAGTAAACATACTTTAAAACGTCACCATTAACTTCATTAAAAAAAAAAATTGACATAAATTGTCTGTTCTAATGAGATCCACTTTTCTTGTGCATAAGATAATTTTATCTCTTTTACCAGCTCTGCAAAAGTTATTCAGAATGAAGGTTACTTTGAATCATCCTGTATTAATTGTTTACGTTCTGTAAAACTTACAGCATTTATGGGAAATTTTCCTATACCAGTCCATATACCGAGATTTTAGCAGAAAATACATGTTTTGAGATACTCAGGTTGAAAATAAAGTTTTTCAGGGAAAACATCGTGTGAGTTGAGTTCAAGTTGTAGGTGCATTTTTACAATTTAATATTATTAAAGAAGAAGGTACAAGACTTTAACATGAATGTGTTCAAATTTTGGTGCATTATCTCTCAATTATATGTTTGTAAAACGTCTTGTGTCTCTTCGACAAGCTCAGAAAGCCTGCGCGAGTCCATTTTGTTTCACTAATTACGCCATCTCTCCTAGCTGAGAGTACAAAAAGTTAAGTTTCCATGACAACCAAGAGCAACCAACCGCTCCATATCGGTTGGAATTGGATTCATGACAGCGCCTCGCCATCTTTTGTTTTCATCTCTACAAAGTTAGACAATCAATGGTTCGTGCAACTTCCACACAAATCGGACTATATTGGCAGTTTTTAAACTGAACTTGAGTTTGTGTTTCATCAGTTACATATAACTTAAAAGGAAACTTTAGCTCTTCACCAAGTGCTTTACCTTATATGGTCTTCCCTTTACATTCTTCTATGAATTATTCTTACAAATATTTGTTCTTCTAGCTACTTCATCGAGATAAATATTCACAAAAATGAGGCTCAGGAATTACCAAGCAGTTGCCTTCAGGTTATCGTACGCTCTGTATAAAAATGCAAGTTCGTTTGAACAAGCATTTTTCATAATCGCACAATGCACAGCTACATCATATAAACAAAGATCTTAATGTTTTTTGAAAGTAACAAAGTGCCCGTTGTTTACATCGAGACCTAAGTGCCCAAGGTTTGGTGTTGCCTGAGCAAATCGGTACCCAAGGAGTTGAATCTGATATGTAGAGTATGCTTAAGGTAGCTTATCTACTGATATAATAATCAATAATGCTTTAATTTATAGTTACAATGGCAACATAATCTATACTTTATATTCTAACAAAACACGCTATCAAAATAAAATATAGATTCAAGGAAATTAAAATACGCTTTAATTGTGTTCATTTATACATGTATTTATATAAAAGTAGATGCATTTTGGACTACTATTAAGTTTTTCCCTCATCAACCGTGAAAATCGCCTTCGTTGCTTAATTTTACTTTAAATTCACATACACAACTAGCATCCAAAATTGCATAATATAACAACAATATTTTTTATTTATCATGTCTTTTTTGTTTCCAAAGCCTACATTATTCTTTCTATAAACATATCGTTCTTGCAAGAAATAAATTGCCATCCAACACGAAGGGACTATTTCCAGAAAATTGATGATATAAATATAATTTATCTTAAAATGTGTAGTATTTTAGTGATATAGTTACAGCCGATTTTCAAAGGATAAAAATGTGCGAAAAATGGTTCCCGAAAAGCATAGTTTCGGGTAGAGATTTTCCTGATGGCTGTTCTATTAAAATGTGCCTCTGTATCTACATCTGTACCAAACTTTGATCCCTAGTTTGTCATGAGTCCTCTGAGGATGCTCGACGCACGTACGAGCGAAACGTCAGGAACTTCAGTTTTTTCCGACTAGACCACGGCCAGTAAACCCGGGAAATTCTACATATTACTGGTTTGATCTTATCGTACAACACAAACACACACCTGAATATTATTTTAATATTGCAGTTTCTGGGCAGGCAAAGAAGTAATTTCTGAAAGAGGTATTCGTCAAATTCTCAAATATTTAGCTTCCAGATCCTATAGAACTATAATTACGCAGACAGAATTGCTAAAAGAAGTGCTTTATTATTATGGCAATTCCAGAATCGCCTCGGCCGAGTCAAGAACACTGAACTTAATGGAGTTAAAGCTCACTTTTTCAGCATGTGTATAATTTTAACTCCTAAATGAATAAAGTAGAAAAAAACTGCTTTACAGGACATCTATATTTTGAAGCTATAATAAAAATAATAAGTTAGCCTTTTTTGTCGTTCTAGTTTATAAAGAACAAAAGCCGATTATATTTTATTCCAAACGATACGCACGCTAAACCTTGGGGGAAACGGGACTAAACAAATGACGGTGCTGATAACATTACGATTCACTTTTGTTTTTACGTACTAGTAAATAGAGAAGGCAAGGCATTCCAACGAAAGATTCCACCTGAAAATTGCACTAAAAATACATGAGGAAATCGAATCGGAAGGTAAGATAATCGAAAGTGGGTCAGTATATTGATATTTATGTTCCTTCTGCCAGTTTGCGAGGTATAACTGAATTATCACTTAGTTTAACATGACAAACAATTGGATATGTATCGAAAACATCTGTTTGAAATAAATTGTATATTTTAAAATATTCTATATATTTTCTGCAGTGACTTATTATCCAATTGTTCTTGTTTACAGTGAATTTTCTGAGAATATCCTTATAAGTCCTCTTTATTCTGGAGACATTTATAAAATTCTTAAACAGAAAGATAAGACAAAATCTTATTGCACAAAAAATGTATATATATATATATATATATATATTCGTGGACTGCACAATTCCATGTTACATATATCAATTCTACAGTATTTATACTTTTCTGTTCTATTTTTTGCTTTGCATTTGTTTTATTCCTTGGCCATGCAAAGATAACGGAATTTCAAAGCTCTCACCTTGATAACCAGTTTTAAAACATTTGACTAACATGCCCACCTTGGTATCGTAAATCTGTGTCTGCCTCACGTTCAAGAGGTCCCGAGGTCGAATCGCGATCAGGGTGAATTACCCGGATAAGACTTTTTCCGGCGGTTTTCCCTTTTTCTGAAAGATGAATGTCTGGTAACTCTAAGCCCAATGTACCCTGTACTCATTTGAACATCATTTCATTCATCGTTCGATATGACTTAACGTTGGAGGTTTTCCCTTATTTTGAAATATGAATGTCTGGTAACTCTAAGCCCAATGTACCCTGTACTCATTTGAACATCATTTCATTCATCGTTCGATATGACTTAACGTTGGAGGTTTTCCCTTATTTTGAAATATGAATGTCTGGTAACTCTAACTCTATGTGCCCTGTACTCATTTGAACATCATTTCATTTATCGACTTAACGTTGGAGGTTTTCACTTATCCTGGAAGAAGAATGTCTGGTAACTGTAAGCTCTATGTATCCTGTGCTCATTTTACATCATTTCATTCATCGCTCGATACGACTTAACGCTGAAGGACGTAAATTAAAAAAAAATGACTATCGCTTAAAGTCTGCTGTAATCCCATATTCCTGCAATAAAATTAGTGATAAGAAAATGTGCATCTTGAAGTAGATAAAGGAATTTTGTAATGATATTTTGTACTTTCACTGGAGAAAATCATGTGATTGCTGAAATCTGTCAATGTCAACTCTGAATTTTTTGGGTGGAATTCAAAGTTTTCTGTATTTCTATAAATAAGTAGGAAAGGAAGTAAATAACGTTACTTTGTTTAATTAAACGATTTGCGTCTCTGAAAGTTGAAAAATATTAAAAATAACAAAAGAGTGTTTCGAAGTGACAAGTAGATAAGGCGGTTCGTTGAGTTGGAATGAGCTTTTGCCAACGACAGAGCGTTTCCAGAATGACGACGGTTTGTCCCAGCTGGAGCTGTTGGAACGCGCCCAAGCACTATTTCTGTATCTCCTAGCAGGTGAATGTGCGCTTCACATCTGATAATAAACCTTTTTATTATTTATTTATCTATGGGCCGTAACAGCTGCGAGCCACATTATGTGCAAAACAAAACATACTTACCGAAATTACATTCAATCAGACAGATACAAAACCTTCCATTCCTTTTCCAAGAAGCCGCCGCCTTTCAGCGGAAATGCTTCTTTCTTGCTTCTGCAGAAAAATAGTTTTAATGAGAACATAGGCACCGTTGTGAAGAAGTTTGAAATATCCTGCAGCTGTTAACACAACTAAATAATCATACATATACCTACTTGGAAAATTCTTAGATATTATTAAAGTACACAATATTTGTCAAATAAGTTTGTGGAGCTAAGCAATAAGATATTCCTTATAAATGATTTTAATTTTAAAATCTATTTACATTTCTCAAGAAAGGAACCATTCATTTGTTTATCTCTTGGTCATGTAATGAGAACGGAATCTAAAAACCGCCACCTTAGCAGCCAGTTTTAAAATGTTTGACTATCACTTAGTCTACCTACTGTATTTCCTTGCACCAACAATAAGATAATATTTATCTTGAAGTAGATAGAGGAATAAGTGTTATACCCGTAGTTTGTACAAGAGAAGTGGAAGGCATGTAAGGGCAACGCATCCGATATTTTAGGCAGATTTTTTCGTTGTACTACACTGGCGCAGCTTGCAATGGGCGGCACCGCTTCCCCAAGAAATTCAGGAGAAAAAGAAGAAAAAAAAATCATGCCAAACAATATTTGATTTGCTCTGGATATATTTTCAAAGTCTATTCGCGAACATCCGCGGTGCTGCAGGCACTTTGACAGCTGCTTAACACTCGAGTGACCAGCTCATTCAATACTGATATTTCTTTATGCATTTGTAACCTTGTATACCATGCTTCGTAGGTTTCCGGAAGCAATCGCGACTCTTCGATAGTTAGGAAGCACTGAGAGATTTTGTCACGTGAAGTCTCTGTGGCATGTGAAGAAAAGTTTATTATTTTATTTTATGTGGTGCTTTTTAGTACAACTGTAAGTATATTCCAATAGAATACGCAATATTCTTATTTAGTGGTGACAAATAGTACATTCTTGTGAAATTTTAAGTTATTAGCAAAAGTGTGTGAAATGCATACTTTCTCCGCGTTTGTAACAGATGACGTGGTGTGGCCCAGCTTTAGGAAGAGGAACGTCTGAATGGAGAGGAGAAGCAGGATTATGTGTGCTTGTAGTGTGTGCAGTCTTGCAATGCAAGAAGGATATACGTGCTACTGTACAATAGAAAGAGTACTGAATAGTAGCTTTAGTTCTTTGAGTGATTGCTCTCTCTCTCTTATTTTAATGCAAATGATTATTTGGAGCTTCCCTCGCTTTGAAAGTCACGCCTCACCTCGTTGTAATAGGAAATAGTAATTTTTTTCTTCTTCCAGATCTTCAGGATCTTTGATCCTATCAGATGAGTGTCGTTTCCGTATTTTGGATGTAACCAAGACCTTACTGTCTAATTAGAAATAATATAAAACATTTTTCTGCATTAAACTCAGGTAAATAATATAATTGCTTTTTAATTTATTGATAACATAACCAGTAAATTGTGATTGGTAAATTGTCCGAGCTGTTAAATGCTAAATAATCGTAGAATTCGAAAAGACAAATTTATAAGAGATATACCTGTTTTAAAACTCTCCTGGTTATGCATCTTATTTGAACGTTGAGAAGTCCATTACAGATATCTGTCGTAGCACGCCCGTCCGTCCACTCTCTCCCCGTAATGGATTTCCTTGGAGACTCAATATTGGGGTGGCTTTTAGAAGAAAAAGAAGAAGCTATGCCAGCCCCTCGGCACATTGCGTGACTTGGTCCTTACGTGCAGTCCATCGTTCTATTTTTGAACAACTTACACGATTGATTCCAATCTTTGATTCTTTCTTCAAACAATGCAAGTACGGGAGACATTGACATAGGCAGGAGACGTCGAGGAGCCATATTTTACTAAAAAGGTTCAATATTCCGAAAGAACGTCACTCGTCTTACTTCCGGTTTGTCTGTTTGTCTCTCTCCCATCTCCACCTCTCTCCTTCTCCCCATCCCTTTCACCCACTATCTACCCCTCCCTTTCCCTCTCCCATCCCTATCTCATTTTCTCTCTCTGGCTCGTCTCCCTCTCTCTGCCCCTACCCCTCCATTTCCACCCGCTCCTCCACTCTCTCCCCTCTCTCCCCCTCCCTCTTTCCTCTTCCCCATCTCTTCGAATACTACTTGTATGACTGCAGTTTTTGTTTTAAAGCAAATTTAATCACTGGAATTTCGCGAAAATCTCGAAAAAACTAACTTCAAAGAAGCGTGATTTGAGCGTCGACAGTGTGGAAATTTACTTTTATGTTAACTAGAGTAATAAACTAGAACTCTAAGCTTTTCCTCACTTGTCACATTAGGGCATATACGTCATTCCTTGGCCCATTTCTGAGACGGAGCCACTGAGCCAGCGATGTCCGTTACCTCCGTTGGTATAATGATGGCAGTGGAATGAGAGGGCCTACAGCTTCTACCATGCACTTCGGACCACATGGGCCTGATGGTACTTCACATTTTAAAACTTATTTAAAATAAAATTTATTTTTAAAATTTGGTGGGATAGTATATGTGCTAAAGAGAAATCAAAATCTATGTTGAACCTCAGTAGCTCTTATACCCATTCGTCAATAAAGTATTCTTCAACAAGCTTATTCTAATATCTTCTTCGATTAATCAGGATTTACATTACAGAAGCTGTCTTACTGCTAATTTTTTGTAGGTACCTTACCAAAACACAGTAAGTTTCAAGCGATAGCCTATTGTTTTAAGAGCGAATTGCTATTTAATGACTTTGAAATTTTATTTACATGACCAAGAAGTCACAAGAAGTAATTTACATTGAATTTTCTTGGAGACTTTGGGCATGCCACTTCCATGTCCTGCCTTGGAACCTTGAGAAAGGATACGTAGGGAAAAGTGATTTTGCACTTTACTTCAGCTTGTGTTGCACAGCCTTAAGGTATCTGACAACAGCAGCCGCATTGTTGAGGTGACTTGCTGGCGTATTGTTGAGCTGTATGAAGCAGGAGCACAGTTAAAGTATACTGAGTAAATACTGAGTAGTCTCGTAATCCAGTATATGATTAAATGAGAATGAGGTTGACAGCCGAAGAACACACCCAGGACAACTGCTGTTAGTGCACGTTATTATTGCCCCAAAGAGAAGTGGTCACTAAAGGTAGCATTTTGGGAGTGGATATCTGCTTCAGGACCCAAAGAGCTAATGCAGATATTATCTCCAATGGATTCTATGTAAATATTATCAGGGCGATCGCGTAACTCAACCACGAGAATGTACTACGTGCCTCAGCTCAACTGAAATCAGTAAATCCTTTCATGGAACTGTTGAAAACAGTGTTGTTGTATAAATTAAATTAATTTGGGAGTCGATTAATAACACAAAACAACACTCACTTTTAAACTTTCCCGAAACATGTTTCTGAGGCCTTCCCTCTATCTTCAGCCGGATATCGACTGGTTCTCATTGGTGTAGCTGGCAATATTTTGTCATCGGTCTCCTCTGGTGGCGGTTCGAGGAACTTGCTGAACAAATCTTTCTGGGGGATGTCGAAATTGAATACTTTTTTCCTATTTTTTTGAAATAAAGATTTGTTCCCATGTGGACAGTTCTTCTTTTCCTGTTGTATGTTTTGGTTCTGGATTTATGTTGTGGTTTTTTTTCCAGAAATGCGTGGCAACTGCTGATTTTTCTAATTGTTTGTATTGTTCCTTTGCTCTTGTTTCTAAATTTCTTTTGGTTTTTCCAATATAAATTTGACTACAGTCACAGCATTCAATTTGATATATACCAGATTTTTTGTTAGATGGAATGGCATCTTTGATGTTTGAGCAAATTAGGTTTTTTAAGGAGTAATGGTTCACTGGAGCTAGTTGAATGTTTTGTTTTTTGAAGACTTTTTTGAATTTATCAAAGGCCCATGGATGATAGGTGAATTTTTTGAAGATCATTTTAGTTTCTGTAGCTGAGAGGGTTGTGGTTTCCTTTAGTAGTTTCTTCTTATTTGTTAAGTTCACTTTTTTGTCTACTAGTGATTTGGGAAAGTCATTTTTCTGTGCTATTTCTATAATGTTGTTGTATTCTATTTTGTATTCTTCTGTTGTGAGAGGGATGTTGACCAGTCTGTGTGCTAAACTATTAAAGATTGCCTGTTTGTGGGATCTTGGATTGTAGCCATTAGCTTTTATGTAGTTGTCTGTCTGTGTTGGTTTTCTGTAAATGCCAAAGTTTATTCCAGAAGCATCTACCGCGTCCGGCAGATGTATAAAAGCCGATGGAAGGCTACAGAGTCTTGGGAACGTCGTAGAGACGTTTAGAATTGTATTTGTGTAAATAAAATGCTGACTGTAACGATTTTGGTGAAAATAAATAAGTTTTAAGGTGAACTTAGTGCCATTTGTTACAGTATACATACATGTTCCTCAGTACTGGTAATTCCTTCAGTTCAAATTGTTTATACAATTGGCGAATTGACTTCGAACTCTCCCCCCCCCCCCAACCCAGGCTACACTTTGCTGAAACTTTTCGACATTTTTTTCAACAATGGCTCTATTTTTGTTAATCTTCTTGCTACCAAGGTCTATTATATCGACGGTGCCCGTTCGATGTTTAAATGACAACAACAAATATGTTGGCAGCAGTGAAAAGTGCCAGCCTGCTATGTATGTTAATGTTAGCTTTCAGAAGAAAAAAATTATAACAAATATAAATTTATAGCAAACTGGAAAAAGTAAGAACTGAATGTTGCCAACTAATTTCTGTTAAATACTCTATAACAAACAGAATCATCAAATAGCAACTATACATCCACCGCATATTTAGTTACAAGGAGTAGTAATTTTCTTGTAATTTGAAATAAAATGTTACATGTTTCTTTTGAAATAACACGAATGATATTAAGCACTACAAAAATATTCTCGATTATCAAGAAAATAAATATTAATACATGTTAATAATTTTGTTATTTCCATAAAAATACGCAAAATTCACCCACCAGTATAGAAGATTTCAGGGTGGTTTGCATTAAGAATATACTACGGTCGGCTGATAAGTTCCGGGCCTCACTGGGTCAGTTTGACATATAGTATCATGTAGTTTAACTCTAGACTAGCTTGTATCCAAAGTTACAGGTAAATAGTTTGTTTACTTTTTGAATGACAGCATTTTAAACAAGACAAGTGTAGATGTTTCACGAAAATGGAGGATTTTGAAAAACGAACAGTGATCAAATAAATACTTCCATTTGAAAGGCTTAACGCCTAAAGAAATTAAGGAGGAAATGGACAGTACATTGAAAGACAGTGTCCCTTCATATACAATGATCAAAAGGTGGGTTGCAGAGTTTAGAATGGAACGTATGAGCACTAGTGATGAGCCTCGCTTTGAAAGCACTGTGGAAGTCACAGCTACAGAGATCATTGAAAAAAAAATCATATTTTGTACGGAAAGACTGCATATTAAAGTTGTTTGAGATAGCAGAGGCTGTAAACATATCAAAAGAACGTGCAAGTAATATTTTAAGTAACATTTTGTGCTTTCACAAGGTCTTTGCTAAATATGTGCCACGTTTGTTGGTATCTGATCAGAAGTTGCAAAAAATCTGTTTCTGTTAAGAATTTGCAGTTCTACCGTAAAAGTCCCAGTGAATGTTTGAGACGGCTTATTACCATGAATGACACTTGGATATATCACTACACTACAGAAAGTAAATCACAGCCAAAACAGTGGATGGCGCCAGGTGAACCAACTCCAAAGAAGGCAAAGTCAACTTTGTCAGCTAACAAGGTTGTGGCGAGTGTTTTCTGGGATGCATAGGGAATTCTTTTTATTGGTTACTTGGTAAAGGGTAAAAGTATCACTGGTGACCATTACGCAAGCTTACTGTAACGTTTGAGTGATGAGGTGAAAAGAAAACGACTTCATCAATCTTGTTTCTTCACGACAATTCTCTGGCCCATCTTTCAGTCACTACAATGGGAAAAATGCGTGAATTAACGTTCGAATTGCTTGAACATCCGCCCTATTCGCCAGATCTAGCACCCAGTGATTACCATCTGTTCCCGAACCCCAGAAAATGTCTTGGAGGACGAAGATTTCACAGCAACGAGGAGGTCATTGATACGGTAAACATCTGTTTTGAGGACCATAATAAACCACACTACAGAGATAGTTTAATTAGATTTAAACACCGATATGACAAATGTATTAGCCTTTTTGGAGCTTATGTTGGGAACTGAAGAATAATAATTAATTGGTTTTATTGTGAGGCCCGGGACTTATCAGCCGACCCTTGTATATAAACATACAAATAATTACAAATATCACATATGGGTTCAGAAATGAAAGTATAAAACATTAATTAAAAAGATAAACCTTACTTGGCAAAGTTAAGCATTTCTAGCCACTTTCCTCACTTTCAGAGTGTTTGTATTTATATCACACTCGTCCTAATATGAAATAAATTATCATCTCTGCATGGCACAAAAACATCACGAGAATAACCTGCCATGTTTATTTTTACAGAACTAAACAGGATATAATCAAACTATTTCTGTGAGGGTTGGAAATATAGTCCTTCAAATAACAAAACTTCCCTTTTAATGACCTGGGAACATGTCGTTAGAAAGAAGAAGGTTTGCTCTTTTTACTGTCATAAAAGGTATCCGTATGGGATGTTTCGAAAATAGGTTTATAGTCTCGCAAATATTGCATCTTTAGATCGAGGGTGACAGTCTTTGATCGGTCGGCGTTTTGGGGCAGAAACTTCCTCAAAAGCGGGGCAGCTTGATGGTTAAATTACCATCTTTAAAGATAGTCTTCATGAGAAATGGGATATATTGAATTTTCTGGGAAAGTCCTCATAAGCTTTCTTTAGTCATGTCTGTGTGACATGGGAAGCTGTTGAACCACAAAACATGGATAATATCCAACTATACAAAAACTGTAAAACTCACTATGACACTCATGTTTTTCTGTGCAGAGAACCGTTTCCGATATATTCATTGTTAATTATCTAAATTTTTTCTATACTATTCTTTTCTCAAACAGAAAGTCGATAATCGATTTGGTTTTATTTCTTTGTTATGCAAAGAGAACGGAATTTCACTGTATTCAACTAGACAACCATTTTTAAAACATTTGACTATCACTTGGTCTACTGTATTCCTACAATGAGATAATGTTTATCCTGAAGTACATAGAGCAAAGTGTGTTTGTACAAGAGTAAGGAAAGTCATGTCAGTAGAAATATCAGGTCTTTTGTGGAGATTTTTTTTCACCCATACCTACATCGCATTCTTGCCTCTAACCCACAGCATCCCAAAAGCATATTCATTTTCTCCCTTTCTTTCTGTGATATTTACACGATTTTGCTTACTAGTTTCGTACATTACTGAAAGATAGCGTTATCGCTCTTCTACACAGTGACCCTACAACAATGCTCATTCTATTTCTGGCAATGGCGGGATGTCACTGATAAACCTTCAACTGTCCTCGCGTTTGTTTCGCAGTGTTATGTGCCTATCAGGGCGGAATAATTTCACAGTCCACTGTCGCGAGTGGAGGAAATTTCATCGAGCAAAGGGACAGGTTTGCTGTAAAAAAGTGACTTCGTCCGTATGAACATCAGGTCTCTTGATGGAGGTGAAAACTTATCGCTGTTACAAGATAACCATTCAGTCTATAGCTCGGCGATTGACTTTCTGAGTGCATGAATGTCACCACATGATTTCCTTGTCATTTACATCCTCCAACGTTAAGTCATATCGGACGATGAATGAAATGATGTTCAAATGAGTCCAGGGTACATACAGCTTAGTTACGAGACATTTAAGATAAGGGAAAACCTGCAACGTTAAGTCATATCGGATGATGAATGAAATGATGTTTAAATGATTCCAGGGTATATAGAGCTTAAGAGTTACCAGACATTCATCTTTCAGGATAAGGGAAAACCTCCAAAGTTGTCATATCGGACAATGAATGAAATTATCTTTAAATGAGTCCAGGGTACATAGAGCTTAGAGATACCAGACATTCATCTTTCAGAATAAGGGAAAACCTCCAAAGTTGTCATATCGGACAATGAATGAAATGATCTTTAAATGAGTCCAGGGTACATAGAGCTTAGAGATACCAGACATTCATCTTTCAGAATAAGGGAAAACCTCCAAAGTTGTCATATCGGACAATGAATGAAATGATCTTTAAATGAGTCCAGGGTACATAGAGCTTAGAGATACCAGACATTCATCTTTCAGGATAAGGGAAAACCTCCAAAGTTGTCATATCGGACAATGAATGAAATGATCTTTAAATGAGTCCAGGGTACATAGAGCTTAGAGATACCAGACATTCATCTTTCAGAATAAGGGAAAACCTCCAAAGTTGTCATATCGGACAATGAATGAAATGATCTTTAAATGAGTCCAGGGTGCATAGAGCTTAGAGTTACCAGACATTCATCTTTCAGGATAAGGGAAAACCTCCAAAGTTGTCATATCGGACAATGAATGAAATGATCTTTAAATGAGTCCAGGGTACATAGAGCTTAGAGATACCAGACATTCATCTTTCAGAATAAGGGAAAACCTCCAAAGTTGTCATATCGGACAATGAATGAAATGATCTTTAAATGAGTCCATGGTACATAGAGCTTAGAGTTACCAGACATTCTAATTTATCGATAACAGGTGTTTACTTTTATTTGACTTATACATATCTTATGTTTTAAGATAATTTTAACACAACTTGTTACTTTGTTTTGAGAAAGCAAAAAAAAAAAAAAAAAAAAAAAAAAAAAAAAAAAAAAAAAAAAAAAAAAATCACGTTAAGAGTAATTGGGGGCAGTAATAGAAAAGAATTAAACAAAGTAGGTATAAAACAAATGACATGTAAATATCGGTTGGAGACGTGTGACAGTGGCGATACCTGCTGCGACATTGTTAAGAGATGATTTTCCTGAAGCTATGCTGCGGTGTATAAAGGCACTTGCTCCCCGCTTTTTAATTTTCTCTTCTTCAAGAATTAATGGTGCGCTCTCAAGTGGCTCTCAGCTCGATGGTGGCGAGAGGTTAGAGCTCGCAATTAACATGCTCTGTCTGCCTGCAGGGGGCGCTCCAGCCTCTCTTCGATTTATTCTTTCTTCTCTCATTCTTCTTACATTTATCACTACATTCTCTTCAACTCTTCTTTTAGTCTTTCTCAAGCTCTTATTTCATTCCTAATTCCTTTCTTCTTCCACATTTACCAGCATTTCTTTTTGCAACTCTAGCTTCTTCTATTTCTTTTTACTTGCATCGTCTTCTTTAAAGGTACTCAGTACTTAAATTGTCGATTCTATAACTTTCTGACATTTACTTGACACGGAAACACAATTTTAGTTGTGTTCTATGTCTAAATTGTCAGAACAATGAAGGTCGAATCATGTCATAATGCCATTCGTGATCAAATTTGAAACTTGGGTACCTCAGATCAAACTGTAAAAAAGGGGGGGGGGGGCAAAACAAAGCACAAAATCCAGTGAAAATGGAACAAATATGCAAAAACAAACTTTAAATGATTAATAAGGAAAACTAAGTAAAATTGAAGCAAGACTCTCCGTGCGAGGAATATCATCTGAATATTTTAAGCTTTGAAGTTTTTTATTGAAATGCTGCTTTAGAGTTAGGAAGTAAATTTTGGCAACATCAAAACATTTACTTATAAAAAGGTTAAATAGTATTTTAATTCTCTAAAATGAATGATGTATTACATTATTAAAAACCTATATCAAACATTTGACACCATTACAAGGGAAATAGGTTGCTCAAATGGCACAATATGTCACTCGTATTTGGAGGATTACCTCTTCAAAACCATATACTAGGTAATTCTTTGCCACCAATCGTTATTTCTGTCAGTTAACACGTAATACCGTGCTGGTGTTGAGGTTATGCTTACATATCCTCTGAACATACATTTGTATCTTTATTTAACTTTCATTTGTTCTCTCCAGATCTAAGTTTCATTAGATACGCCAGTATAAGTCTTCATTTTGCAAAACAACCTAAATTAGTGAGACGTTTATCATTACAATGTTTTGTACATAAGCAAAAAATTATTTCAATGTGAAATGTTTTAATCTGCGGAGACATCATGGCGTATTTGTATGGAACTGGCATGTTTTGAAGATCGTAGGTTGAAAACAGTAACTATATTACAAAACCGTTTCCGTTTCAAGAACTAAAATAGGAAACTTAAATATGTTAATACTGCTGGCTAGTTAGCGTAGATGCTTAGCGTGAGTGTCTTACGTTCAAGCGGTCCCAAGCTCGAAGCTCAGTCTGGTAACTCTAAGCTCTATGTACCCTGGACTCATCTGAGGATGTTCCACTAAATATATTCATCGTCCGATATGTTCTTTAACCTACTCGGTTAAAGAACGTTGATTTAAAAACTGCACTTGAGAAGAGAATGAGAAGCACTTCGCGACAATGTGGACAAGCAAGAACAGCGTTTCTACCTGGAGGGGTATCCATACTCATCCAGAAAGCAAGTGCATAAACCGATAGGTTGAAAAATAACCCATTTTAAGTACTATTAGATTACCTTATTGGTAGTATGAAGCATTGTGTGACCCATATAAACCTGAACCATTTGGATAGTCCATAACTTTGGGAGAATATAATACACAATTAGGAGATTACATTACACTATTTACATCTCAGAGAAAATGTTGGAAGTGTCCTCCACCAGCATCTATACATGTTTGCACTCGTCTCACCATATTCTCTGAAGTTTTACGAAGAGTATCCTCGCCAATGTTACTTATTTCGGTTCGAATGGATTCCTTGAGAACATCAATTGTCCGTGGCCTATTCTTGTACACTCTATTTTGTAGATACCCCCACAAAAACAAATCCGGTGAGGTTAGGTCAGGGCATCTGGGGCCACAGACCTTTTGAGATTATTCGATTATCAAAGAAACTGGTTACAAGTTCCATGGTGTCATTAGATGTATGACACGTTGCTCCATCTTGCTGGAAATAACCTTCTCTCAATTTGATATCATCTCCGTAAATCTTCAGAGAATATGGTGAGATGAGTGCCCGCCTCGGTAGCGTAGATGGTAGTATGTCTGCCTCAAGTTCAAGAGGTCCCGAGTTCGAATCTCGGTCAGGGCGTGTTACCTAGGTAAGGTTTTTCCGGGGTTTTCCCTTATCCTTCAAAACGAATGTCGGGTAACTCTAAGGTCCATGGACCCTGGACTCATTTGAGCATCATTTCACGCAATTCATTCACCGTCCGATATAACTTAACGTTGGGGTGGACGTAATTTCCCCCCCCCCCAAAAATAGTGAGATGAGTACAAATATGTATAGATGCTGGTGGAGGACACTTCCAACATTTTCTCTGAGATGTAAATAGTGTGATGTAATCTCCCGATTGTGTATTATATTCTCCCAAAGTTGCACGTGTGTCCTATTATTGGCTCAAAAGTTATGGCCTATTGAAATGGTTCAAGTTTGGATCGCGTTATATAATATACACGTTTCACTGCAGGTTTTTGTAACCATACTTTTTGATCAGCCCTCGGACTCTGTCTAAAACTATTCTTTTAAATAGATAATTGTGTTTGTTATGTTAACTTTCTTTGTTAGTTGCCCATACTAAATATAGAGATTATTGAATTTCATACCTTGAGATCTTCGAAATCCAAAAACATAGTTTCAGAAGAAGGTGTTCTTGGCTCATTAACGACAAACTGGGTACATCAATTCTTTCAAAGATACGTGACAGATTTTTCAAGAACATCCTCCACCCAAAACTAACCCGCTACATGGAACATGTGTAAAATAGTTCTGGGATTTTGGTTAAAACACAATACGGTGTGAGTAAAGAGTATGTAACAATGCTTGTAACATTATTGTTATAGCTTTGTAAAGTGACATTTTTTTAGAAAAATCTGTTAGATACCAACACGTTTTCTTATTACTATGATTATGAATAGGGCGTGGCTTGTTTTTTAATGGCAACATATTTTCTTTTCATTTTGTTGGTCCTCTGGTCTCGGAACGTACAGCTGGATGCTTTTTTAACTGTAATTTAAATTTATTAAGACATATTACAGTACATAAAATTTAAACAAACAAAAAAAAAAAATTAGTGGTGCAGTGTTGTAACACATGATAAATTCACTTCAAAAGTTGCTCAAATGGCCTCAATTTACTGCCAAATAATATCAAAGTGTGTCCTTGAAATTAGTTAATGTTTCTGACAACACTGTTCACCTGATCAGTTGCATTTCTTACCCAATTCTTCCCTTTAACTCTTCAAAATCTCTTGGTCGGTCATTGCAAATCCTCCACTTCAAATATTCCCACAAGAAAAAGTCTAAGGTGTTCAGGTTAGGAGATCTTGGCGGCCATTCAATACTTCCTCTTCTGCCAATTCATCTTCCTAGAAATTCATGGTTTAGGTAATTCACAACCTGCCTTCCATAATGTGCTGGCGAGTAGATAAATATGGTTTTCTTCCATTGATAATAAAACATCAAGAGCTTTATCACCATCTGTAACTCATTTTGGCCTTCCAGACTTTGTCTTGTTTTTAACACTGTCAGTTTTATTGATTTTTTTCTTCAAAATTTTGCTTATCGTAGAATGAGCAGTCCTTCATTCTGGATGCATTTCATTAAACAAGACACAAACCTCTTCTTGAGTCCTCCTCCTATCACCATATCCAATCATCAATAGTATTTCAATTCGCTATCTTTCTGTAAGCCGTGCCATGACTAATTACTTTCACGAAGATTTGCAATGAAGTAAGCATTGTTGCCCTTATTAGCTTAGCTTTTGTCTGTATTTGTTCAATCCAAAGCCACATATTAAAGTAGCCTACTGTATTATTTAATTCAAAACCAACTCAGTTTGAAGTAATGGTGCGTTTTCCTTTGCTCAGTACACATGCACTAAGGTCTAATAAATTTAAATAGCGGTTTGAAAGGGTATTTGTACGTTCTGAGACTTGAGGACTGGAGGAGTGCAGAAAATAGAAATGTTGCCATTTAACAACAAAAATTCACGTCCTTTATTTGTAATCAAAGTAAGGTGACGACATGATATCTCACAGCTTTTCTAAAAAATATCACTTCATAAAATTGCAACGGCGGGGTTACAGGCATTGTTCCATACTTTTTAATCACCCAGTATATTTAAGATACTTTCATGGCAAATGGAATGTGTTTGTTGAAATCTGCTAGAAATAGTGCAGCAAATTGTGCCATTAATAAACTATTACCACAATATTTTGCTAAATCTATATATTTATAACATCAACCTTTACACAGTATTTACACTTATTATACTCGACGGCTGTCACTGTTTATCTCTATTTATTTTTACCGTATTTCTTTTATTTTTTTGTTTCGTATTTATATCTCGTGAGCTCGCTGGCCCCTACAAAGCCTTCATTATTCTGAATTAGTATTATATACTTCTGTATAACTGCTAAATTGTAAGAGAATTTTAGACAAATACTGTACATCTGGCTATCACAGACAATTTATGTCTAATATCATTTCTAGCATTAAAAGTTTAGTTATTAATTTGACATTTTAAATGCTTTACACTTGTTTGAAATGCACCTAGTATCTCGACACAAAATGCAATGAAGTCTTTACCTCGAATAACGTGGAGCTGATGTAAGAAATAGGTAATGGAGGAATGGGAAGCAAAAGTAGCGTGAAAGTTACATAGCAGAAGTGTGAGTGAAGCTGAGAATTATAATAAATAGTGAGTGCATACGATCGATATTACAGACATAGAGGAGGTAGCAATATTACAAATGTCACCATTAGTGTTATTACAGAGGGGATGACGAGAAGGATAACAAGGAAAATGGTTTAAAATAGAAACCGGGAGTGAGGAGAGAAGTAGAACAAAGTAGTAAAGGAAGATGCTGGCGGATACGGGAATGGAGAAGCAAAGCAATATGAAGGTGAGCAGCAGTGATCGAGTGGGATGGGTCAGGAAGCTGCATGTATACCTCACAATCGTGAGGCCGTATCATTTTTGACTCATTTGCTTGTTATAATATACGAACTACCACCGCGGTCTCCTACGTTCGTGTGCTCTTAGTATCCTGTCAGTTCAACCCTCAATGATATAGATATAGAAGTTCCTATAACGAACCGAGCGGGATGGCTCAGGTGGTTTCCTCTGTGGCCAGCATTCAGGAGGCCCGGGTTCGATTCTCACGGCCGACCTTCCTAACCCATGGTGTTTCCTGTGGTTTTCCAGAGTCCCCAGACAAATTCTGGGTACGTTATTTACATTGCCCGAATTTTCTGTCCCTCCATTTCACATCATCTCTCATCCGAGGTCTCTTTGACGGTAGAAGTGTCGGCGGGTATCTCGGTACAAAAGATCAATCGGATCAACGTGCCCAGTTTCCTCTTTAAAATTCTAATCCATCCTACTTAGATTATAACCTCCTCTCTCCTAGTCAGACAGACATAGGCGATGTTTCTCCTGCCAAAATTAAGAAACATTTAGAAAAACATCCCATAGTTCACCACTGTAGTACCCAACAGGTATAAAAACTGATGTACCAAGGATATTTGTTATCACAATGTTTCAAATCTGGTCGAACAATCGGTCCAAATTTGCAGGGGATAAGTAAATAAGTAA
Organism: Mantis religiosa; assembly: GCA_030765055.1. Classification (NCBI taxonomy): domain Eukaryota; kingdom Metazoa; phylum Arthropoda; class Insecta; order Mantodea; family Mantidae; genus Mantis; species Mantis religiosa. The sequence continues at coordinate 165,479,148 of CM060949.1, forward strand.
ATAAATTGATAAGTAAAATAAATACAACTGCAATGTAAAACATATGCAACAAAGATTTAATCTTCCAATATTAAGCCATATTGGACGATCAATGAAGTCAAATGAGTCCAGGATACATAGAGCTTATAGTTACTAGATATTCATCTTTCAGGATAAGGTAAAACCTCCAACATCAAGTCATGTGGGCATTGAATGACATGATCTTCAAATGAGTCCAGGGTGCACAGAGCTTAGAGTTACCAGACATTCATCTTTCAGAACAAGGGAAAACCTCCAACGTTAAATCATATCGGACGGTCAATGAAATGATGTTCAAATGAGTACAGGGTACATAGAGCTTAGAGTTACCAGACATTCATCTTTCAGGATAAGGGAAAACCTCCAACGTTAAGTAATATCGGACGATGAATGAAATGATGTTCAAATGAGTACAAGGCCCATTAGAGTTTGAGTTACCAGAAATTCATCTTTCAGGATAAGGGAAAACCTCCAACGTTAAGTTACATCAGACAATGAATGGAATGATGTTCAAATGAATACAGGGTCCTTATAGCTTAGAGTTACGTGACATTCATTTTTCAGGATAAGGAAAACCCTCCACCGTCAAGTCATATCGGACGATGAATGAAGTGACGTTCAAATGAGTACAGGGTACATGTGGTTTAGAGTTACCAGACATTCATCTTTCATGATAAGGGAAAAAAGTCCTTCTCCAGATAATTTACGCTGACCGAGATTAGAACTCTGGATCTTCTGAATGTGAGGCAGACACCCTACCATCTATGAAGTGAATTATCGACCTATTAGTGATACAAAAAATGAAAGTCTCCTGGAGCAAGGTTTAGATTGGAGGGATGGTGGTCGATATTGTCCCAGCAAAACTGCTTCAACAGTGTGAGGTTCCACATTGAGGACATACCCTAGATGAGACACCCTCGCCATTTCCTCCTGATTGCTTCGCACAGTCGCTTCAAAGTATCGCAGTATTTGTCGGTGGTCACTGTGTGCCCTTTTAACAAAACCTTCACGACGTCCATAACCTTAAATTGCTTTGTATTGTAGATGATACGTCTTTCCGCTCAAGAGCGAATGCTTACTGTTGAGAATGTAATGTTGGAATCATGTTTTGTCACCCGTGACAATGTGGCGAGAAAGACTGCTCCCTTCCAGGAAGAACCGTTGCCATACTCCTCTACTATAAATTGGACATTTCGAGGAACTCTAGAGGAACAAACTTTCCGGTACTACAAACTGACGAACCACATTGCTAATTATACCATCATTATCCACCTGTTATCCTCCACGCGAGCTGTGTTCAAATCATTGATGTTGTACTAGGTCGGCAGTCCTCGTCGGTTACGTTTTCTCTGCGGGCTGCAAACTTTCCACAACATACTGTGACTAGCTTTTAAGACATTACAATATCTCCGTAAGCACATAATGCTCCTTTAGAATCAGAAAGTATGACAGCATCTTTTAATGTATCTATTCTGTATAGAAGGTGTTGGAGTGAAATATGAATAACCGTTATTTCTGCATCAAAATTTGTTGTGTGGTATCCTGCTGGTTGATAGAATGAGAACAGTGCACACTTAATTCCTGCTCCTGAGTTGTTGTCCAAGTTAGATCCAAATGAGGTCAATCCAAATTAAAGAATGTCACAAAATGATCCAACAACTTCAAAAACTACAGAAAAGAGTTATATTACAGTGGATACCTGCACATTGAGGAATTGCTGGAAATGAATCAGCAGATTTCCTTGCCAAAAAAGGTGAAAATTTAATTCAGAACAAAAGTAAAATTGTGGAAACGTAGAGTCAGACTGAAAAATTCAATGCCATAGCCGGGATTTGAACCACGGATCTTCTGGTTTCCGTCCAGCCGCACTACCATTGTGCTACTATGGCCAACGTGCCGATATGAATTTTTCAGTCTGACTCTACGTTTCCACAATTTAGCCTACACACGGCCAGTGTGAAAGAATAATTAATTTCCATTAATTAACCTAATAGTGGTTAACTATAAAGCCCGGGCCTTAAAGTACTTACATGTAGTAAGTCGCCATTAAGGTAGTTGTCTCATGTGTTTATGAGAACTCCTAAGTGGTTTACCGGGAAAATACGAGTCAGTTGGAGAATTTAATGTCATATCGGCACGTTGGCCATAGTAGCACAATGGTAGTACGGCTGGACGGAAACCAGAAGATCCGTGGTTCAAATCCCGGCTATGGCATTGAATTTTTCAGTCTGACTCTACGTTTCCACAATTTAGCCTACACACGGCCAGTGTGAAAGAATAATTAATTTCCATTAATTAACAAAAGTAAAAACTTACCCTTTACATCCATAAAAAGATTAATCAAAAGCAAATATAAAAACAAGCAAAACCACTCAATATTTAACAAAGCCAAAGATAATAAAATGGAACATTTTAATTAAAAATCCAGAAATTATTCCAGAAATCCCACGTAAAGCTGCAGTAGCAAATTTTAGATTACTTACGGAACCTGATTATTTGGCCAAACACTTACTCAGTATAGGAATTTATACAAGTCCAAATTGTCCTCTGTGCAACAAAGAAGAGGAAATAATTGAAGAACATCTTTTAAGCTGTGAAGTCCTACCTGCCGGACCCACTACACAGAAATATTGGAGAACAAGAGAGCTAATGGCTTCATTGCCAAAGCTTAGCATTTGAAAACAACAAATTTCCGTAAGCTCTACCGCTGCCTGTTTCCACAGAAACCGTATAACTGAGCACTTTTCTTCCCGAGACCAGTTTTCCAAATGAATCGGTACTTGTGTTTACGTGCAACTAGCGCTGCAGATGGCGGGTGGCTGAAACTGCTGCTGAAGCTGCCATCCGCATGTATTAGAATTGCACGCCATACTACTGATTTCTTTACAACTGACCAAACTCTAGGTACCTCGGCCTTATAACCTTCCTTTCTGATCTTCCCTCATATTAAAGAAAGGCACAAAAGTAACAAATGCTTATACAGACGCTGGCTTGTTTATCTGTTAACGATATTAGAACAAGTAGTAGTAAATAACAAATGATAGTATAAACTAGTTCACACACATTTCGTAACCAGTGCACGGATGGAGGCTCAACTGTTTTGTATATGCCTCTCCTGATATTACATACTCTTTGCAAAGTTGTAAGAAAACACAAGAGGGTGTCTTACAAGAAATATTGAAAAGAAAGGAAAAAACCAATATTTCGGTAATGCCTAACTGTAGACGAAGTATATTTGAATTTACGTTGTTTTAACTAACTCTGTGTATCATTTCTTGAAGTAAGTTTTCCTCTTCTCTTTCCGATTTTTCTCTTATATAGATACCGCCTCATAGTAACATCCTTTTTTTTTTTTTTTGACAAAAACAATTATTTAAAATATATTCTGACAGGCAATTAACTAATTTTCAAATAATAAACCATTAGATTCTATGGTTTTGGGCCATCGTTCAGAGAGATTTATTATCCCACGATGGTACCAGTCTATAATTTTTGATGCGAACAATTTGGTGACACCCACTTCTACTGCTTCATTGTTGTCAACATTTCTTTCACGTAGAAATTGAGCCATGAAATGATAAAAGATGATAATCTGATGGTGCGAGATTAGGGCTGGTTGCTGGGTGTAGTAGCAGTTCGATTCCTCCCAATTCCTCAACTTTTTCCATGGTTGTTTGTGAAGTATGGGATGCTGCATTGTCATTTTCCAACAGAAATCTATATCGGTTAACTAATGCTGGGTCTTTCCGTCTCAAAATTCCATGAACTCGTTCCAATTGTTGAGGATAAATATCCGCATCAATCTCCCGCCCATTCGGAACAAACCTCCAGTGAATCACGCCTTCAAAATTCCACCAGATACACAACATTACTTTGAGACTGAACTGACTTTTTTAACGATGACTTTGGCAGGTTGTCGGGCAACAAGCTACAGTTTCTAAGCTTCAGGGTTTTGGTAATATACCCATTGTTCATCACAAGTGACAGTTCTCCTGACAAATCTATCATCCATGAGATTATGGATAAACTGACCACAGATATCCACACTACGTTCAGCCTGTTGATGTGTCAGTTCATGAGGTACAGATCTACAGTTTATGTATGATTTTCCAAGTGTCTTAATATGGTGATGTATGGTATCTTTTGATGCACCAAGTTGTTCAGAAAGCCTAAGAGAACTTTTGCTCTCGCAAAACTTGGCGTATGTCCTCAATATTCCATACTTTAGGTCTTCCAGAACGTGGTAAATCTTTAGTGTTTTATTCTCCATCGTTGAAATGTTGGAACTATCGTTGTGCCACACGCTCACTAACGACATCTTCTCCTTCCTCTTCACATATTCTTCGAGCTGCGGCAGCGACTTTATAATCTTGTTTCTAGTAGTGTTTTAGAAGGACTCTAAGTTCAAACTTTGTTATCTCCATTTTGTGATTGTTTATTATCAACTAAAGACTGATACATGCTCACAATGTACGCATCACTAGCCATGGCATCCTGTAAATAGCATTGCCAAATCAAGAAACCCAACACATTTTTCCAAAACACCAAGATGAAAAAAACTGAGATATTAAGATTTTTAATTCAACTTTTTTGATAAAGATGAAATAAGCAATAGAAAATGAAAGGAAAAGCTTAGATAGTATAGAGCATGAGATTTCATAACTTAAGTTATATTCTTAAACACTGTTGGGTGAAGTAATCAGTCCTGTAGACTTTTTTTCTTTAAACTATTTTCTAAGGGTGTTTCTGGTGAAATCTTAGCCTGAGATATTTTATTTTTTCTAGCTAACGTATAAAAGCAATAGAAAGTAAACATTTTGTTTCATTGCTGTCAACAGGGATGCCGCTGAGCGACGTCACGTGATGAGAGTGGCACTGCTGGTGCTGCTCCTGGCGGCGGTGTGGGGAGATGGGGCCGGTGACAACCAGAGCGACTGCAAGCCCCTGACTCTCAACAATGTAGTTCTCACCCCATTGCCCCAAGCTGTTGTCCAAGTCGCAGACGACCTCGACATTGAACCGGGCCGTGACCCCCGAGAGATGTTACAGAAATACTCCGCTGAGGCGCTGGTGGCTGCCACATACCGACATCATCAGATGACAGTGGTGTACTTGGTCGGCGAAACAGAGGTCAAGGAGTACGTGGTACCCACGAGCTCCAGTGATGTCGATACTCAGTGGAGGAACCTTCTAGACTCGGTACCTGAGGACTCCGCCGGGAGCTGGTCCTCGCCGTTCCTCGACTGCCTCACTGGGAGGTGGCTCTTCGGCTACACGACGCCTCTCCAAGGGTGAGTATAGTACACCCATATCTGTCTATCACACTACGAGTTGACTTTACAAGCTTACAAGAAATGGGTTTTCACGGGTGGCCAGGCGAATGCTGGGTAGGTTAATTATACCCCAAAATTTCCTGTCCCTCCTTTTCATCTCCATTATCAGTTCCCTTCTGGTGGTCTCTTTGAGGGTACAACTATTGGCGAGAGTCTTGGTGGCGCACGATAGGATGATATGCTCCTGGTAAACGGACGGTAGGACGGTTTCCGGGCCGGCCGGGTGGGCCGTTACCATACTACGGTGGGTGGGATGTCTATCGTAACTACGCTGTCTCCTCTCACCTCATCCTTCCTCCCGGAGGTGTCCCACTTGAGACATTGGTACCATAGTTCAAGACTGGTCGCAGTGCCGTATCGCCTCCGTTCTACTTTGTTCTATCTATCCTAAGATTATAAGTTAATAGCGGTACTCTTTCCGTTGCATCGATTGCAGTACAAGTTATTCTCCAAATTCCACAATCATGACTCGAACCCATGTGATACGGGAGTTTTGAAAGCTGTAAAGCTACCAGATCTGGTTGTTTCCAGTGCTAACCTTTGGAGAACTTTCATAGACCTGATAAGTTATTATAATAAGAAGATTAAGAATTATATTAACTAATCTTCACACATTCTATAGAAGGAAAATATTAACAGACAAGTTGTTCATGAATGAAATAAGTCAAAACAATTGAAGGTTGGGATCTGCTCAATATTCCGTCCACTGTGTAGTTTTCTCTTTGGTATACCACTGCTGAGAGAATCACAGCCAGTTTGTCTTGTTCCAGAGGGGCTGCTGGGATATTCTTTCCTCTGGAGCGCCTTAACATCGACCGGTGCAATGAATCCTTTGGCCTCGTGTTTGGTGGCATCCACAACTGCGACCGAGAAACCGCCCAGGTAAGGATCACAACTTGTGAACACTCTGTATAGTGCTGTACTGCAGGTGAGACTTCAGGCACTTTTTCCTCAATGCTGTGTAGGTCAAGAAACATCTGACAGTAGAAGTGAAGGTTTAGGGTTAGACAGTGAGGCAGGATTGTTGGCGACTGAACTGCAATAGCACATTCTCTTATATTTCAGGTATTCTTTGTAATTATTATATGCTTCAAACTGTTAATGAAACCGTCAAAAATGCTAATTGTTAATTATCTTACGATGTGCTGCTAGTTTAACAGCGCGTATGCATATGAAAATGATAAATAATTTGATCTAAGTTCGAAACATTTAATATTAAAAGAAAACAGGTCCTAATGTCGAAAAATGTCAATATGTCGGAGAATGTACAATTAGTACTGAAATTAGGATCAAATTTTCGTGAAGTGCTAAATGCTAAAACTTACATACCTGGTAAAATTCTTTAAAATTTAAATAGAAAATTACTTAAAAAACCATTAACAAAGGAATCATTCTCGCTACTAAACAGTTTCCATAAAATATCATGTCGTATATTAAGCTATGAGGAAATATAAAATACTAGCGTTTACTCTAAATGAATTACTAATGTGACTCCAAAGTAACCATATTTACATATACCTCGATACTTACGATACATCGATACTCACGATACTTGTATGGTATCGACATCAGAAAATTCAATCAATACTTTTTCAATACTTCGGTAGCGATTCTGAAAATTTTATTTTATTGTAAAGTCACAAAATATTACTGCCGCAAGTAGAACATTGCAAAACCCGAAAAATTGCTAGGAATGTGGTACCTGTACAGTAATATTATACAAGACAATAATCGTGTGTCAGATTCAATGACAGTTACCGGCTCCCAAGAAGAAATCACGGCATATCTCAACGACGAGTTGTCACCTCCCCTTTCTACTGCACTGGATTACTGCAAAACAAATTCAAAATTTACAGGACTAAAAAATAATTAGCCGCTAAATATTTGTGTGTTCCACCTGCAACACTTTTCTCTAAAAGACATTTAGCATAGCAGGACTCATATGTGACAGAAAACGAGGTAGACTTGACCCCGAAAGAGTGAAAAGGCTCGTATTTTTGAACAAAAACTTATAATAGTGGACTGTTTTGCATTTAAATGTATAATGTAGAGTTTAAAAATAAGGATACTGATGGCTTTAAGATTTGTCTGATTAAATGTGTGCCCCTTTTATTTTAATTCCCACTACACAGTTCTCCCAACATTCTACTTTGTGTTGAAGCCAGAAGTAGAAATGACTATCAGTTACGAGAAAAACTATCGACCCATGCGCTATATATATAAAAAAATTTATGTATCTTACATAAGAATCTTATGAATATGCAGTTGAAGTTTCAGCAAAACTAAGACTGATTGTAACCCCAATATTAAGGTTATTTCCTAATGCATGCACAATAATAAAGTTTCTGCAATCTACATCCTTTATTATAATGGTATTGTGTATTTATGGCAATGCTGACATAATTATTTCTTAGCAACAATGCCGACGTAATATATATTTTGAAAAGAGTGCATTTATAATCGTTTTTCTTCAAATTAACTCTTAGCCTGCAAAAGTTTAAAACTCTTTTGGTTCCCTTTTATTTTAGTTGACAATGGAAACGATTGTGTTTTGTCTCAGGAACCCAAACTTTTTCTTACATTATTGACTATTATTATACTCAGGAGGCAATGGAAAGTGACAATCGATATATTCATTAATCGACATGCCAACATGAGATATGCATTTAATACTAATATCAGTTATTATACATGGTTGTCTCTTAAATGTTTCGTTCTTAGTTTAAATTACGAAAATTAATGGTAAACAATACGTGATAATAAATTACTAGATCTGACACTTGTGTCAGGTTTGTTCTAATCCGTTGACTGTTCATATGTTTGTGGAGCTAGTCTGTTTCAGTTTCCTTCGAGCAAAAGTATTATTCCGTTAGTTCATTTTATAAGTAAACACAACACGCTTGGCACTGTAAACCAGTAAGCAAGCTTCTGTGTAACTGGAAGTTATTTTCGGGCTGTTATGCCGTGGTCTGCTGGACGTTTCTCCACAAATGTAATGGACAGGTCGAATTCTCCTCAGAGAAGTTTGCGTTGCGTTTACGTCACTTTTCTCTGTTTCTAAGAAAGCCTGAAGTCAAATTTACGGTTAAGTCGATTTAATTGCCTCCGTGGTTTCTGTACAACTCTTGACATAGGTTTTTTATTTCACTTGTAAATGCCACAAAATAGAGAATTGTACATGTGTAACACAAGCATAATGCGATATTTCAGCCATAAAGGAGACAATAGAACCTTGCTTAACCGAAATAAACAGTACAAAGTCGTTTTTTATTAAATCATTAATTGATATTAACGGTTTTAAATACCAAGTATCTATTGAAATTTAGAGTGGGGTCAAAAGAACGTTGTCAAAGCTACCAGCGTGAATTTGAGCATATAATTTATAAATATCGTCTAACTCATGACCATTTCCCTAGCTTGTTTTGTAAAAGTTCAAAAGATGAGTATAGTTCTGAACACACTACCTAGTGTTGTATGGTTTGCAGTGTATACCGGTCGAGGGCGACGGTCTGAGGCGAGGCTACACGTGTTCCTGTAAACCAGGGTTCTTCCTGCCCACAGAGTATCAAGCACATGGTCACCAGATATACAAGTAAGTACCAAATTACGTAGAAAATGAAGCTAGCTACAGTGAAGCAATAAATATTACACAAATATAAATATTTGTAATAAAGGCTTCACTTATCTTAAGAATTTGGTGTTAATTCTTCTTTCTAATGGAGATCGATTTTACAAACAGATTGTTTGTATCTTCAGTCCATAGATTTTGGTATTTATAGGAAGTCTACTCATATTGATAATTACATAAAAAATAAATGTTTTAACCCTTTTTCATATAAATTTGCTGTTTCAATTAGTTTGATTTATAGATTAACAAATATACCCCTGAATAAGAAGAATTTAATAAAGAATATAAACATATTATTAATACTGCTTTAATTAATGGTTTTAATAAATACTTTATACAAAAGAAGATTGATAAAATTAAATATGAAAAGTGGTTAATGATATCTCTACCCTTAAAAAAATAAAAGACGATTATAATTTTAAAAAATTTACTTCCCATCCTTGGGTTAATAAACATTTTCAAATTTTTTTAAAAGGTTGGTATAACTTTGGTTCCTCAAAATAAATATAGTATTAAAAATTTACTACATTTTTCTAAAAAGGATAAAATTTCTAATAATAAAAAATCTGGAATTTATCAATTTAATTGTTTAAATTGTGATCAGGTTTATATTGGAAAGACGAAATGTAATTTGGAAACCAGAACGAAAGAACATTTTTGTAACATTAAGTATAAACAAACTGATAAATAGGCCGTAGCAGATCATTTTTGGTTATTTAACCTTGAAATAAATCCTGAAGTTAAATTATTAAAACAATTAAATGGTCCGATAGATTTAATAGTTTGGGAAAAGTTATTTATTTTAAAAAATAAACATGGCGTAATGAATTTTGAAACACCAGCAGTTGATTGTGTTATTAGGTTTGTTTCGTTTTCAGATTTTGGTAATACTGGAAAAACATAAGAACATGGTAACCGGAAACCTTGACGACGTAGTTTATTTATGGACGAAGATACAAACAATCCGTCTGTTAAATCGATCTCTATTAGGAAGAAGAATTAACACCAATTTCTTAAGATAGGTAAAGCCTTTGTTACAAATATTTATATTTGTGTAATAAGTACCAAATATTTAAATTATTTTTGTATTTCCTTGGTATGATTTAAACTCATATGAAATTTCTTTACCACTATTGTTTATTTTTACATAGTATCTACAAACAATTTTTGCGAACACTTCAAATCGACACAATTTTTGCATAAGTCTCTTTATAAAGACAAAGACAATGCTGATAGTCGAATTCTTAAAAGCATTTGGGTACAACTGGCCTTGAAAATACATATTTTTTCTATCATATCGAGAGAATCAACCAAATACCTACAGCATTTTTAAAATATATTGAAAATTAAACTTAAAAAGCAGAAGCATAATTATTTGTCACAAACTTCGCATCTTCAGTTAATGTTTTTCCTGTCATCATCGTTACTGCCATTAATTGTCGTATTATTTTGGTATTTATTACCAAACTCTGAAAATGAAACAAACTTAAAGACAGAATCAATTGGCGGTATTTCAAAACTCATTACACAGTTTGTATTGTTTAAAATAAATATTTTTCCCAAAGCATGAAATCTGTTGAACTATAATTGCTTTAATAATTTATCTTCTGGATTTATTTCATGCTTAAATGGCCAAAAATGATTACCACGGCTGATTTATCAGTCTGTTTATACCTAATATTTTGAAAATGTACTTTCCTGCTTGTTTCTAAATTACGTTTGCTCCTTCTTGTGTAAACCTGGTCGCAATCTAAACAATTAAATTGATAATTGCCAAGTTTTTTACTATACTAAATGTTATATTTTTTAGAGAAATATAAAAAATTTTAATACTATATTTATTTTGAAGAAGCAAGGTTACACCAGTTCTTTAAAGAAATTTTGAAAATGTTTATTACCCCAGGGATGGTAAGTACATTTTTTAAAATTATATTCATCTATTATTTTTTAAGAGTAGAAGCATCATTTATAGTTTTTCGTTATTTAAAGGTTCAATCTTTATATGTATAAAATCTTTATTAAAACAATTAATTAAAGCAGTATTATTAATGTGTTTATATTCTCTATTAAATTCATCTTTGTTTAGGGATATATTCATTAACCTATAAATCAAACTATTTCGAGAAAGCACAAAATTTGTATGCAAAAGGAGTTAAAACTTTTATTTTTACGTAATTAATAATATGAGTATAATTCCTATAAATACCAAAGACTAGTTTATTGTTATTTCTTATTATCTTTGCATCTATAAAAGGAAGGCCTCCCTTAATTTCAATTTCTAATGTGAATTTTATGGCTTTATCTTGTAAATTTCTATTGAAAATTTCTAACCAACAATAAGGAATACCTCAGGAATACATAATTCTATAAAAGTTATTTAAAAAATAATTCCGTTTTTTAAAATTAATTTTATGTCTTCTATCAACGTTTATATCAATTTTTTAAACTACTCATTACACATTCTATACAAAGTTTCTTCTGAAAGAATGCTATTCTCAGTAAGCTGAAGATGTCATTATATAAAATCGATAAAGCCATTTTTGAGAAAATCAATAAAACAGAAAATAAAGAATGAGAAAAACAGTATTAGAAAATGTCTGCGAGCAGCATAATTCAAAAACGAAAAAGATGTACTTGGTATTCCAGTTCAACTTCCAACCAAAATCAGCCAAGTTAGAAAATTTCATACAATCATGTTCATAAAAGACAGCAGCGATTGGACATTATAAGTCCTGAGGCAAGTTTTCTGTCTTATACCAGATCAGGGCTGGTCCCTCTACTGGTGGTGAAGTTATTTTTCTTATTTGGGATGGGTAATGATGGCAGAGGTTATATTTGGAAAAGATGTCAAATTTTCGGGTTTTCACGAAGATGAATTGGATATTTGAATGAGATTAGAGGGATGGTCGTTATTGTCCTAGAACAAGCCTTAGGCGTTTGTACTTCTCACCAGGATGGAAGTCATATTCGCCTAAACCACGAATGAGGGAATTAAAATTATTTGGGAGGTTTTGATACGAGGTTCGGGAACGATATGGATGAGTTCTGTCACAGAAGTGATGTAGAGGTCACGGTGGATAACGAAGTTAGGTATATACCTGGGTGAGTTCGTGGCAATACGGAGATAGTGGGATTGAAGTACTTCTAGCTGGTGGAGGTTGGACTTGGCTGCAACGCCCCAGACTTAGCAGGCTTAGATCATTGCTGGACGCAGCACTTACTTGTACAGGAGTAGCTTCAGTGGCACTGACATAGCGGATTTACGGTAGTATAGTGGGTAGAGCATTCCCATACACCTTGTTGGCTAGGTGTGTAATGTGTTCCTTCCATGTCAGTTTGGTATCTAGTAGGACTCCTAAATATCGCAAATAGGACTGCCATTCAACGTCCTCGCCAGCTAGACGTATCGTTGGTATTTCATCCAGGTGGCGTCTAGTAAACGTTATGGCCTGGCTCTTTTGAGGGTGGACACCGAGGTGACAAAGATTGAACCAGGTGGTGAGGAGGTCAGAATAGTTCTGGATTCAGCGAGCACTCATGCGATGTTGTGTTGACCTGGGGTAACCGCTGTGTCATCAGCAAACAGGAAGAGTGAACAGCGAGGCAGTGAAGGTAGGGTTTTGATGTATAGTAGGGAGAGGGTGGGTCCCAGAACACTTCCTTGTGGAACACCAGCCATAATAGGATGGGGTTGGGATAGTGTGCCACCGTGTTATACTGCAAAGCTACCAATGGTGAGGTAGAGGTGCCTTATACGGATTAAATGAGAAGGGGTATGGTAGTTAATGAGACGGGAGATTAGCCTTTCATGCCATACACTGTCGAATGCTCTAGTGATATCCAGGAGAAGTGCCAAAACGAACTGCTTTCTGTTCAGTACTGTGTCGATTTCCTCGCCCAGACAAAGCAGTTGATGCTGCATATAATGTTGGGAACGGAATCCGAATTGTTCTGGTCTAAGAATGTTATGCCGATTAAGAAGTGCCTGTAGTTTATATAAGGTGGAAAGTAAACATATGGGGCGACATGGGAGCTCTCAGAGGATATACTCTCCTTCCCGGGTTTGCAGATGGTGATGACTTTGGCATGTTTCCATGCCGCTACGAAATAGTGAGTAAAATGGGTTAAAAAGTACAGTGACGGCTTTAATCCAGATGAACGTAAGCGCCTTAAGTGCAGCATTTGCATAATTGTCAAACCCGGGGGACTTGTAGGGCCTGAGGGAGGTGATGTGATTCTGGACTTCTGCTGGTGAGATGAGGTTGGTAACACTCAATCATTGGGTTGGGATAGATAGACCACAGCCTCCTAATTGATGTTGTGTAGGTGGTCTGCATCTGCAGCGTCAGCTGCGGTGAAGGTTATTTCGAAATACTCAGCATGTAGTTCTGCTTTCTCATTTGCAGATTGAGCCACCATTCGTCCGTGTTGAATTGGGAGATATTTTCGTGGGAGATGTAGCAGTGACTTTGTCATGCTCCAGAGAGAAAGTTATCCTCCATACAAAGCGAGGTGATCTTTTCCTCCCAGCAGTCGTTGCGATAATCCTGTATTTCTAACCGCACCAGCTCTTGTAAGTGACGAAATCTCAATGATCTGCTGGGCAACGTATGTGATAATATCGCCGTCGCACTCTGTTTTTAATTTGGATTACATCATGGATGGCTTGTGGTAGATGATCGCTGTGGAGGACTCTTGGTCTGAATTTGGGCGACGCTGACGTAATGGCGGCTCTGAGTTATGAACTGATGGTCTCGACCATAGTATCTATTTCCGCCGGAGTGTTGCACTGTATCATTAAGTAGGGAGGTATATTTCGTCCAGTTGGTTGTTTTGGGGGCTGGGAAAGTCCTCGGCAATTTGCATGTAGGCTTAGCAGAAAAGAAACAATGACCAGATAATGGTCCAAGGATATGGCTGGAATGGTGAAAAATAGGAGGTGGGAACGTACCTATGGACGAGGGCAAGGTTAAGCCAATCTAGAGGTCTTCTATCACCATAGTGAATGGTAGCCTGGTATGGGGTCTGTGTCAAGATGCCTCTGGAGGCAATAAAATTGTGAATAATGCGTCCACGGTGATTGATTATGGAGGATTTTCAGTTGAAAGGTTTAGCGTTTTAGTCCTCCGCAGCAGTAGTTCCAAATGGAGATGTGAAGAGCGTGGCAGGTCAGTGGGTAGAAGAGGGCGAGTTCGAGTCGCATACACCGATCATAGATGAAGAGGGCCTCTGTTGATGCCCACTTGTATACCAGTGATCTCCAGGTGATTGGTATCTGGGACTAACAATGAGTGATGATCTAGGGAACTGTGTATAAAATAGCAGTGCCCACGACCATCAGCACAGTCAGTTTTGTGGGACCACACTCCGGGTATAGTGCAATTTTGTTGAGGTAACAGGTGCGTTTCTGAACCAGAAGAATGTGCACTTTCTGCATTAACAACAAATTGGCGACATCATCTATCTGTCCCCGAAGGCTGTTGGCATTCCAAAAGTAGATTTTTAGGTCCGGGTAAGTAGTAGTCATTGTTAATGCAGAAGGGTGACCTTCTGAGGGGTGTCTACATAAGTATAGCTGCAAATTTTATTTGTAGATGTTGTGGAATGCGTCCAGTGACTTCACTGAAAGCAGCAATATCAGCTAACCGCTGGTAATTTGCAGTAGGCACTCCTAACGGAGCATCGACGGATGGTATCTCTTTCCTGGCTGGAAGGTCGTGAGTCATGGCGTACCTCAGATGATGCATACGGTTATAAGCTTGTGAAGATTTAGGATTGGTAGATTCTGAATAGAGACTTTTCTGAGGTTTAGGAATAAGTGTGAACTTTGGCACTCAAGAGTTTGGGTTGTGGGAGAAGTAGGATTGCTAGCGACTGCCGCCGCGTAAGATAGGCATTGAGGATGGTAGTCCAGGAAAACGGGCTCCCGTGGAAGACCATGTGGATTTGGTATACTCTTGGAAGAGTATGTACCAGGGTACATCTAGCACCCTTCTTGCTGCTTTCTTATTCGTATCTTGCCTCTTGCCAAACTGGGCATTTAGCATAGCGGCACGAGTGCTCCGCTCCAGAGTTTGCGCAAGTGGGCATTGGAGACATCAGTTTGCTGCAGAAATTTCGAAAGATGTCCTGACTGTCCACAGTGAGAACAGATAGATGGTAGTCGGCAGGCCTCTGTCCCGTGGAAAAACCGCTGACAGTTGAGACATTGTTGTGATCTGAAGGGTGGCTTTTGCACCTCTACAGTTAAAGTCTGTTTAGCCAACGTATGTGTAGTTCCCAGTCAAAGGGACCTCAAATGACGGGACCTCCCCGCCCACTAATGACCGTCATAAATCTATCTCCACACTTCAGAAATGGAACACTGACGTTGGGGACCAATAGCAGCCCCCATTTGATGAAAATGACAGTTGCATGGCTACTCCGCGTGGAGTCTCAGTTGCCAAATTTCCAACTTACAGTTGTTCTGTTTCATTAGGTGCAAGCCGGTGATGTTAAAATGTTACAACATTGTAGAAAGGACCTTCAGGAGGAGGGTCCATGTTGTAAAACGATTATGAGGGTTTGTCCAAGAAAGCGGCCGCCGTGCACTTGCGTTGGGTAGACAGACTTTACTACTGCAGAGGACATCCTGCTGATTTTATATATAGCATCAGCTTCTCCAGTTTTCTCCAGGGCCACTCCAAAATGAGTTAGAGGGCCTGCTGTGGGTCCTCGTATAGAGCGCAGTCTGTTAACGCTCACCATCGGGAGGCCTCTGTAGACTTAATCTTCCATAACTTCTTCCTCCGTGATGTATTTAGGGAGATTATTTAATGTTACATGGAGGCGCTTTTCTTCCGGGAGGAGGGTGGCGATTAACGAAATACCATTTTCTTCCAGCCAGTGGCAAACTTATCGATGGTCAGAAGGATCATCAGGCAAGATAGCCACCGTATTGCGCTTATTTTTAATGGATAGTTTATTATCATGCCCAAGAAATGCTTGCAACTTTCTTCCATCCTCCGGATGACGTAGAAAAATTGGGCGAGGTTTCTCAATTCTGATAGTAGGAGCTCCTAGTTCTGAAGAGGTAGAAGGGGTCTCCGGTGTGGGTATTTTGAGTATGCCGCTACGAGAACGTTTAGCCAGTGTATTGTCAGCTGAAGGAGCAGCGGAAGATGCGGACTCCGCTGCTGACAAAGGGGAAAATCTGTTGGAGACTGTTGTCTGCTCCTGGGAATCAGATTTGTGATGGATGTTCTGCCTTCTTTTCGAGGGTACCTGTTTCCAGTGGGAACTGGGAGTTCGTTTTTTGTAAGGTACATATTGGTGGCTTCTACTCTGGAGCGGTGGTAGACCATCTTCTTAAATTCATCGGACGCAGGCTGATTGTTGTTACCTTAGGATCTTTCGGTTAGGAGCCGGGGGATATTATCCCCAGTAAATTGGATATATAGTAGGGTAATAGGGAGTGTTCCAGCACAGACCCAAAAGAGCAAGATGGCGGCCATGCGCAATCTATATGTTTAGCGGATTTAGACAGTGCTTAGGTAGGTAGGCAATCCTCTTAATTTGCTGTAACTTATATTGCTGTACCTTGAGGTGTGATCAGGGCTTGTCTTGAGCTATGATCTGAGGCTCTAGGGTTAAGAGTTGCAGGGTTTCTTAGGTAAAGACTGTTGGTCTGGGAGGTTAATAGCTATAGGACTTAGAGGTTAGTTCTTGAGATATGATCTGCCTAAGATTTGCAGGGTTTTCACATTTGAGGCTGTTGTTGGTTTGGGAGGTTAATAGCTATAGGATTAGAGGCCAGGTCTTGAGGTATGTTCTGGGACTCTAGGGTTAAGAGTTGCAGGTTTTTAGCAGGTAGGGATGCAGGTATGGGAGGTTAATAGCTGTAGGATTTAATGGTTAGCTCTTGGGGTATGATGTGTCTGACAATCTTCTCCAGTTTAAGTATGGCTAGCTTTTCCTGTTCAATGGATAAGTTGGATCAGTACTTAGTCCCTGGTTCATAAAGAGACTGATATTATCACAATTTTGGTAATAACACAGTGCTGCTGAACCAAAGTCGTCAGCAGCTTAGGATGTATCGCTGGTTGTTTCAATTTCCATGGCTGAAATACAAAATGGCACTGATGCACTATTGAAGCTAGCAGTAATTAACTGACCAATTGCTGCATTTCATGAAACCACCAATCAGGAGAAATCACTGACCAATCAAAGCCCAACCTTCCTACAACCGGTGATGTGCATGCAAAACGGGCACGCTGGTTCTTCCCGCAGTTTAGGTATAACTATGTGGTGTGACTTCTTTTCGATCACTAAGAACACTTTGCACTAAGGGCACACGTAATTTAACACTTGTCATCATAGCGACGTTGACACTGTTAGTTGAGCCAAACTCACTCGACTCTAATTTAAATACTACACTCCTCTTCACACTAAGCACATTTCTCTCATCTCCACTTATGTATTCCCATGTCATAAACTGAAATTATATTCATGCCCATAGAGGAGAAAATGGTAGAGATATATTTACTAAGAAGGCTTCCTTTCTCGCTCACAATTCTTTGTTCCTCCCATGTTTTGTCTGTATTAACTCTAGCTTCTGTTTATTTTCACTCAATAAAAGGTAATTAAATATAGCCTGTGCACTAAGAAAAATTACAATTTTCTATAAGCTTTTGTGGATTTATAAACAATTTTTATCCTCAGTATAAAATATTATCGGTAGAGCCATCTCTGGTCGATAACTCGCGTTGGCAATTGTCTTTGCAACTGAAATTTATCACGGTTACACTTTACAGAGACAACACTTTGCTATTTACTCAAAGGTGGCTAATAACTTTGATTAAAGCACCATATTTTAAATATATTTCGGTGATAAATAAATTGAATGTGGTGATTTTTTTGGGAATAGCCTCTCAAGATTTACATATTTTACAAAAAGATTTTATAACTTTTAATCGTAAAAGATGCACAAAACATGTATATCTCGTTACACCAGAGAATTTTAGTGAAATAAAAGCTTTTTTGGCATTGCTCACTTATCGGTTTGTTTTGTGTAATGCGTTAAACTTCTTTCTTTGCAGAATCGCTGTTACATAGCTTTTATTTTTCCTTGTGACCGTTAAAAAGAATAGAATTTTAAAGTGGTCACATAGACAACCAGCTGTTTAAAATATTTGACTATCACTTAAAGCCTACTGTATTCTCCTGTTCCTACAATAAGATAATGTTTATCATGAAGTAGATATAGCAATAAGTGTTTATACAAAAGTAGAGAAAGTCACGTGAGTGTTGGAATCTTTAGCGCCATTATTTGCCAGTAAGCTTAAGCAAATATAACATTATGCTTTTTTTTTGTAATTTTACGTCCTCCAACGTTAAGTCATATCGGACGATGAATGGAATGGGTGAAATGATGGTGAAATGAGCCCAGGGTCCATAGAGCTTAAAGTTACCCGACATTCGTCTTTCAAGATAAGGGAAAAACCTTACCCAGGTAACTCACCCTGACCGAGATTCAAACTCGGGACCTCTTGAACGTGAGGCAGATACGCTACCACCACGCTACCGAGGCGGGCTTTATGCCATGAGAAGTGTAGAATCATCTCCTGTTAGTTTAGTGTTGTCTCAGCCGGCAGAAGGTATGTTACCACAATATTAGCAAAACAAAACAATTTTCTGCAGATATCTATGATTAACAGGTAGTGAGAAGGAAAATAACTTCTATACGAATAATGTATAGAATAAGTGAAAGGTTAATTGCTTCAAAGAGAAATTTATGTGAATGCTACACATCACTTACCCATGAAAAAGTTCGCCAAAAGGTGCAGGACAGGAGATGTAGTACAGATTCACGTATGGATATCCATCGGTCTGATGGTGGTAGGCACAGCGCAGCGGGGCTCCTAATGCTTTCGCACTGGACGTCCTTTCAACACCCATCCCCGCTCTCACAGACAACTGATTAAGGAAGTAAAGTTCTACCAGTCAACCCCGTTAAAACAATGTGGTGTCAGAATTAAATTAGGCTAAGAGGTTAACCTAACAGATCCTGACATTCAGCAAACACGAACTGAGAATCATATAAATGGTCTCCTCACTGGTCAATGTTCTCTTACAGACCCTTTCTCAAAGATGGGTAAGGTTGGTGTCACTTCTGCCAAGAAGAAAAGGAATCTATGAAGCTGTGACTTACAAAAGAACGAGGGATCTGGAGAGTATGTTTATAGAATCAGGTGAAATTCTCTTAATGCCATCTAGGTGCCATCTTCTGCTTTAGAAGCATGAAGATAAATCACATTCCTTGATCATCTGTCATTTAACACACAGCTGTAGATTTGCGCGGTTTTCTTTATTCGTAGTGTTAAGTGAACGTGGAAGAATGGCCGCCTTTAACCCTTTCGGCTACTTATGCCGACTAGTTTTGATAAAGCGTCTGGGACACCTTCGAGCAACTGACCTGAATAGCCATGACGTTACAGCAACACGAAATGGACTGTCCATCCTTTCAAAGCCAGATGCCGTGAGTTCGACATTAGTCATTACAAATGCGGAAAAATGCTTATGTACATGATGACACCGCGACTGAAACGGTTAAACTCCGCTACTAATTTGTGCACCAACATGCTTATGAGAGATCTCAGTAGGTGGAACTCAAGTCCATGACATTTAAGGTTTTTATATTTATTTACTATAGTACATTCGATTTTATATTCCGTCTCCACTGCATTGCTACGTAAGGTGTTGATATTATAATTGATATTGTGGATATTAATAATCACATGGATTCAAATTATCAAGATTTAGTATTTGTGGTCAGAATTCGTGTGCTTCATAAAATAATAAAACAAGGAAGTTATAAACAATAGAAATAATGTAAACAGATGTCTAGAATGAAAGTGGTGGAAAGATTTGGCTTCAAGAATGTTTTAAGTCTGTCAGAGGAAGTGTCTCTGCTTCTCATTTATTCTAATTTCAACAGCTGCAAAACAGGAGACGATATACGGCTAAATTGAGGTTAGGTTTAACCTTACGTTTCCTTGTCTCTAGAGATGCCTAACTAATATGTTTGCTGAGAGATTCCAAACAAATATAAAAAAACTGTTATTGAAGTTTCTGTTCTCAGATATATCGCAGCTCTTGCACGAATCTCGTTAATTAACTGTATTGTCCTTTCTTTCGTCGCTAGAAAACAATGAGCAATATGCATGGACCATCATGTCTGACCGAAGTTTGACGAGTCTGTACGAAGTCAGCCGAATATATATATATATATATATATATATACAGTAATGAATAAACTGCTGAGGCAGTGGAGAATGGAATCAAAATAACTTCCAGTATATGTGTTTGGAGGTTAATGTTATAATCTTAAACTAAGTAAATTATGTATTAGAAAAAGGAACAGTATAAAGTGATGAACAGTTTTAGCTTGAAAGAGATACTGAAAGCAAATAAAGTCAGGTATATCTGAAGATGTGAATATTGTTTACAAACATTTGGAGGAGGGGAAAGTCACCCATCCGGACGGTAACCAAGCTCATTGCTACTTAGGCACCACGTTCCCGCACATGACAGTGGATGCCAATGAATGAGTGTAGGAGGTTAGGCCTGCTTTCGCAGCAAATCCGAATGCAGGCGAAGTGTTCCGAATTGTGCCGACAACAAATAGAATCGATAGCCGAGGACACGGCCAACCAAGAGGGTGTGTTTGGAAGATCGCTCTCAGGCTCAAATATGACGTTCAGGGGTGTAGGGGTTAAGTGGCACTGAGACTGGTCCGATACACCCTAATGGCCCATTAATATCTGAACATTAAAATTAAAATACTCAGGCAGAAATGAACAATTACATTTTACAACGGGATAAAAAGAGAAATATTAAGTACATACATTTTAATTTGCTTTGCGATCAATTTTATAACCAATGTGATCAAAAAATGGGGAAGGTGTGCAATTATTATTGATAGGACCTGCGAGGTAAATTGATGTTTATTAGCGAGTGAACAAATCTAACGCCCGTGGCGCTAGCGCCGGGAGCAAGAAAACATCGACTTGAATTATGAATTGTAAAAATATTGAAACTACTTTTACAAAAGATTTAGAATCGGTGTGCTTACTAAGTGTAGGATGATATTGGAGGCCTTGAATTGCAAAGAATCGTAACTATAGTGATGCAAAAATAACAAATAGTAAACTATATGTCAAAATAAGTGATTCAGGTGACGAAAGTTTTATACCTGAAGAAATTGTCACAAAAGTCATCTGCAATTTAAGACAAAGAATATTTAGGTTTTAAGAAATGGTGCAGTTCAAAAAGTGTTACGATCATTTGCGAGAAAGTGGTTTTAGCGTATTTTTTCAGGGAAATCCCAGATACTAAATTTGAACGTCGGACTAAGCCATCTACGAGGTAATCGATAGTCAAAGAGATTATGTAATCGTCACTATGTTAGAGAAGGCGTTCCTGAAGAATAATGTGTTTTTGTCTCGCAAGTTTTAACTTCATTCTTCTGCTTGACCTGCTATATCGACTCTGGCAGAATAATTCGACTCTTTGCAGAGATTATTCATGTATATCAGTAAAAGGCCTACTTTTCAGTAACAGTAGTATCGCGTAATGATGTGCTATTTTTTCCTTCTAATGCTGGCGGATAAATACAACTTTTGGACCTTGAAGGCACAAGGGAATCTAGTAATGCAGTAGACTTCAAGCGATTGTTAAATGTTTTAAAATGCTGGTAGCTTTGAAATTCACTTTTATTTTTGTTCCATGTGTCCCCCTACCTGGTTATATCGGCGGCCGTTCAACCTTGGAACATCTCGTAGGTGTTAACTCATATTCATTGGGTTTTAATCATTAGATCACGCAAATATTCGCTATCTCATTCATACTTCCAGACTGGTGAAGATGAATTGTAAAATCCCCACCCTCACCACCGAAAATCGAACCCGGGACCCCTAGTACGGCAGGCAGGTGCTCTACCGACTGAGCTACGGGGCCAGCCTCACGTATCTTTGCATGCCCAAGAAATGAATGATGACTTCGTATTTCAGAAGGGAGAGAGAGAGAAGTATTGGAATTTTTGTGTAAATACAAAAAGTATATCGAACATAAATTTTGTGTTTTAAACCATTTTTATGTAGTAAAATTGTCTATCTTTTACAGTTTACCATTGTGTAAAAGTCGTCAAGAATCAAGCAGACTTCTGAGGATATTTCCAGGAAAAGCTCAAGTTATTCATTCCTTGCATTTGTCATTGAAATAGCTTTAGTAAACGCCACTTTAATAAAAGTAGTTTCTCATGTTTTATAAAATCAAATTTTGGGAAAATGTTTCATAAAATGGTAGCCTAGGGTAGAGAATTTTATTGAAAACGTTTATATCATATTTTTTAAAAAAAAGCTAAACGTAAATACCAACTTTGGAATTCAACCTACTTTTTATTTTTGTGTTAATCTGTTTTCAGATACATATAGGCACGTTTTTCTGAAAATGGTTTTTACGTATTCAAGATGTCGCAAAACATGAATTTTCCAGTGAAATCAGGTGATCGAATTTTTTAGTTGAATGCAGTACTTCCCTTACTATACCAGAATTTCTACAATTGGCTATAACAAATATTTCAGTAATAGTAACCGTTATCTGAGCACTAAAATACTGCTTTTTTTTAATTGAATGGAGAAACTCAAAGAAAAAATATTCTTCTTTCAAATAGTCATTCTTTGTAATGCGTCCCACGAATCTATACATAAAAGTTTAATTCCGTCAATACAATGCAGCTCTGTGTTTCCATGAACCTTTAACCGTATAACATATTTTACGTCTGTATAATTAACAATTACAAACATTTACAGCCAGTCCGTTACTTAAGTTCCTAACAGTCGAACACACTTTAGTGTATAAAGTACAGTTAGTAGCTCCAGCAAAGAACGATTGTAAGTTCAGGTGATAAAATGAAAATCACAAAAACTGACAACAGAGACATCTGTAAGCATTACTGTCACCTGGTGAAACCAATGAAAAAGTGAACGAAAAACTGTATTTACATGTTTATTATTATTATTATTATTATTATTATTATTATTATTATTATTATTATTATTATTATTATTATTATTATTATTATTATTATTATTATTATTATTATTATTATTATTATTATTATTATTATTATTATTATTATTATTATTATTATTATTATTATTATTATTATTATTATTATTATTATTATTATTATTATTATTATTATTATTATTACTATTATTATTATTATTACTATTATTACTATTATTACTATTATTACTATTATTACTATTATTACTATTATTACTATTATTACTATTATTACTATTATTACTATTATTACTATTATTACTATTATTACTATTATTACTATTATTACTATTATTACTATTATTACTATTATTACTATTATTACTATTATTACTATTATTACTATTATTACTATTATTACTATTATTACTATTATTACTATTATTACTATTATTACTATTATTACTATTATTATTATTATTATTATTATTATTATTATTATTATTATTATTATTATTATTATTATTATTATTATTATTATTATTATTATTATTATTATTATTATTATTATTATTATTATTATTATTATTATTATTATTATTATTATTATTATTATTATTATTATTATTATTATTATTATTATTATTATTATTATTATTATTATTATTATTATTATTATTATTATTATTATTATTATTATTATTATTATTATTATTATTATTATTATTATAGTCAGTTGTAATGTTCACATTCTCAAGTAGCCAAATTTCATTCATAATGCCTTTTTACTGTATTTTCTAGAGCTGCCTTATGTAGCGCAGCTGATAGCGTGAGTGCTTAAGGTTCAAGAGGTCCCGAGTTCATATCTCAGTCAGGGTGATAAGCTTTTACCCGGGATTTTCCTTTATCATGAAAGATGAATGTCTGGTAACTCTAAGCCCTATGGACCTTGGACTCATTTGAGGTTCTTCCTTATTCTGAAAGATGAATCCATTTATATTGCTAAATATAAATACAGTACTTTTTCTTTAATATTTCATATATATGTGTAATTGCACTTCTTATAAACGTTTATGAATTGTAAGCTTACTTCATTTTACCCCATAACAGATCACTTAACTTTCATAATGCAAATTTGCCTATTCTTTAAGGTTTTTTGCTGCTGTTAGACGGGTTGTTCCGTTAAGAATTACCTTCATACATTACTAATGATGTTTACTCCAAGTATATGTTTATGACGTTACTGAATAATGAAAATATTTTAGCAAAAATCTCCACGGAGACATCCAAAGCAAAAAGCAAGGAATTTGAACTTCGTGTCCTCATAGTTACGAATGGGTCCTCGATACTTGCGATACGTCGATCGATACTCAACGATACTTGCTGGTATCGACGTTGAACATGCTTCAGAAAATTCGCTCGATACCTTTTCTAAAATTCAGTGGTGATTCTGCAATTTTTTTATTTTAAAATCATAAAATACTAGTACTACAAGTAGAACATTGCAAAGCCCGAGAAATTTGCAGGACTGTGGTAACTATACAGTAACATTATACAAGAAAATAATTGTGTGTCAGATTCACCGCCAGGTAACAGTTCCCAAAAAGAAATCACTGCATAGCTCAACGACGATTTGTCACCTCTTTCTAGTACACTGGATTATTACTGGAAAACAAATTAAACATTTCCACAACTAAGAAAAAAATGTATATTCCACCTGCAACAGTTTTCTCTGAATACTATTTAGCGCAGCAGGACCATATGTGACAGAAAAAGGTGTAGACTTGATCCCGATAAATCTAACATTTATGAACAAAAACTTATAAAAGTGGGCTGTTTCGCTTTTATATGTCTAATGTAGAGTTCACTGGTGGTTTTAAGTTTTGTCTCTTTAAATATGTGCACCTATATAATTTTATTCGCATTATACAGTTCTCGCAACATTCTATTTTGTATTGGAACTAGAAGTAGAAATGAAGTATAGAGTATCGAAGTATCGGGTATTCATGGAAAATATTGTGCATCGGTATCGAGAAGCGAGTATCGAGAGTAATTGGTATCGACCAATCGCTACTTCTAGTGATGCAGTACGAGTATGTTAAAAAAATTCTGTGTTATAAAACTAACCTTTATATGAAACATGTTTGTTTTATTTTTATTATTTATTTATTCATTCATTTATTTATTATTTATTTATTTATCTGTTTATTTATTAAAAAGCATTAAGAAATTGTGTAATTGTTTTCTAGTAGTTATTCTTTGGGTATTATGGTTTGAATTGTTAAACTCTCCACAGCTAAGCTAATCTACTGTCCATTGTTTTTCTTGGTTATGCAAAGAGAACAGAATTTTTAAGTCATCAAGTAGTGACTGTATTCTCCTTGTTCATGCAACGTACCACATAATAAAACCATTTTTGTAAATCTTTGCCTTAGTTAATATGTAACAGGTAAAAGGAAAATCTTGTGTAAGAATAGGTTAAAGAAAAGAAGATTTTTCGACCGTTTTCTACGTTTTGTTTTTTCGAAAGTTACTTGTGAGACGTGATTTAAAGGAATAAAATAGTTTTAAAAATGGTGGTGAGTGGGTTGTACCAAATACTTGAGGGATGGAGAAGTGTTTTTGTCTCGTACTGCCCATCTAAATTCTATACTTGGACTGAGAAATGCAATGATCCCCGAGGCGAACGTAAAATCAATGACTGGTTGGTTGCTAAGAGAGATGGCTGCGAAAGAAGCTTAACGATGTCTTTAATTGCAAAACATGTTCTTTTATAAAACCGATAGACTTGACCTAATTACGTCCCTCGGCTTCGGTTTACGTAAAACTCACTCTCACATCGATGTCTTTGCTACATTTTGTATATTTCATAACATTTCCATGTCAAATACAACTCAAGCATTTAATAGGGTTAAGTTTAGAGCTTCCCTGACGTGGTCTGGGTAACTGTTTCAAAAGACCGCAGCTTCAAACCTCGCCGAGGACGTTGGGCTTTTTCGGGCGTAAAAATTCCTTAGCTGCCATTGTTCGGAAGTGAAGTAAAGCCGGTGGTCTCGTGTCGTATATTTACGACCGTAAAAGAAATTAAATCATGAAGAAGAGGATTCTGAGCAAAATAAGCAGCCTTTTATGTCCAATATAGAAATGGATACTGTGAACCTCAGCAGTTAAGGTGATTCTATAAATAGAAACTTGATATTTCCCCTAGAAATGTTTTCACTTTTCCTTACTTACAGTAATTGAATTACACTCAAGCATTCTATGAGGGTCGGCTAAGTCCCAGGCCTCATATAGAGATGGCACCAAAGGGCCATTTTAACGGATACCATCGCATGGTTTAACTCTAGACCAGCTTGTATCCATAGTTATAGGTCTATAGCTTGTTTAGTTTTTGAATGACAGCATTTTAAATAAGACAAGTGAAGAGGTTTTACGAAAATGGACGATTTGGAAAACGAGTAGTGATTAAATATTTTCATTTGAAAGGCTTAACACATAAAGAAATCCAGGAGGAAATGCGCAGTACATTGAAAGACTCTGCCCCTTCATATACAATGATTGAAAGGTGGCTTGTAGAGTTTACAATGGGACGTACGAGTACTAGTGATGAGCCTCGCTCTGAACGCCCTGTGGAAGTCACAACTCCAGAGATCATTGAAAAACTTCATCGTTTCGTGCTAGGAGACCGCCGAAGTTGTTTGAGGTAGCAGAGGCTGTAAACATATCAAAAGAACGCGCAGGTAATATTTCAAGTAATGTTTTGGGCTTTCACAAGGTCTGTGCAAGATGGGTGCCGCGTTTCTTGTCACCTGATCAAAAGTTGCGAAGAAAAACTTTGTGTTAAGAATTTGGAGCTCTACCGCAACAATCCCAGTGAATTTTTGAGACGGCTTATTACCATGAATAAAACGTTGATACATCACTACACTTCAGAAAGTAAATTACAGTCAAAGCAGTGGATTGCGCCAGGTGAACCAACTACAAAAAAGGAAAAGTCAATTCTGTTGTCTAACAAGGTTATGGCGAGTGTTTTCTGGGATGTACGGGGAATTATTTTTATTGATTACTTGGAAAAGGGTAAAAGTATCACTGGTGACTAGTACGCAAGCTTACTCCAACGTTTGAGTGATGAGGTGAAAAGAAAAATACCTCATTTGGCAAAGAAAAAACATTTTTTTCTTCACGACAATGCTGCGGCACATCGTTCAGTCACTGCAATGGGAGAAATGTGCGAATTAAAGTTCGAATTGCTTGAACATCCATCCTGTTAGCCAGATCTAGCACCCAGTGACTACCACCTGTTCCCGAACCTCAACATTTCTTTTAGGATGAAGATTTCACAGGAACAAGTAGGTCATTGCTGCGCAAAACAACTATTTTGAGGACCATGATAAATCGCACTACAGAGATGGCTTAATTGAATTCGAACACTGATATGACAAATGTATTAACCTTTCTGGAGATTATGTTGAGAAATAAAGAAAATTATTATTATTATTATTATTATTATTATTATTATTATTATTATTATTATTATTATTATTATTATTATTATTATTATTATTATTATTATTATTATTATTATTATTATTATTATTATTATTATTATTATTATTATTATTATTATTATTATTATTATTATTATTATTATTATTATTATTATTATTATTATTATTATTATTATTATTATTATTATTATTATTATTATTATTATTATTATTATTATTATTATTATTATTATTATTATTATTATTATTATTATTATTATTATTATTATTATTATTATTATTATTATTATTATTATTATTATTATTATTATTATTATTATTATTATTATTATTATTATTATTACTATTACTATTACTATTACTATTACTATTACTATTACTATTACTATTACTATTACTATTACTATTACTATTACTATTATTATTAATATTATTATTATTATTATTATTATTATTATTATTATTATTATTATTATTATTATTATTATTATTATTATTATTATTATTATTATTATTATTATTATTATTATTATTATTATTATTATTATTATTATTATTATTATTATTATTATTATTATTATTATTATTATTATTATTATTATTATTATTATTATTATTATTATTATTATTATTATTATTATTATTATTATTATTATTATTATTATTATTATTATTATTATTATTATTATTATTATTATTATTATTATTATTATTATTATTATTATTATTATTATTATTATTATTATTATTATTAATAATAATAATAATTATTGTGAGGCCCAGTACTCTTCAGCCGACCATCGTATGTGGTCGGTATACACGTCGCTTAAATTCATTAAATCTAAATATCGATCTGAACTAACTGATCGAAAAAGCACTTCTCCAAAGAAAAATCTCATTATTTCTTTTATACCTGAACGATAATGTTCTGTGTAGTGCTAAAAGATGTTATTTCATTTGTTATAACATGAAAAAGTGTCTTCATTTTATAAATATCTCTTACATTACGGCTCGCTTTGAATTGGCTTCATAATTTTGTGACTCTGAAAATTAACGTTAGTGGCCACCTCTGTTCTATATCGAATATTTTACAAAAGATTCGCGTATCTCTACTCAAACCAAAGAGTTACTAATATATTAAGCTTCTGCCCTTCTCATGGAAAGCTTTAGAAAATGTCGGTTTTCTGACAAATGTCTGTATACGATTTTGATTAAAATGCCATATGAGTAAGATATTTTAATGGAAAATGAAATTCATGTCTTGAACTTTTTAGGAATCGCCTCTGAACTACTCTTTCTACTGAATGACTGTAACAACCGTTTCCGCCTCGGTAGCCTGGTGGTAGCGTGTCTGCCTCATATTCAAGAGGTTCCGAGTTTGAATCTCGGACAGGGTGAGTTACCTGGATAACGTTTTACCGGGGCTTTGCCTTATCCTGAAAGACGAATGTCGGCTAAATCTAAGATCTATGCACCCTGGGCTCATTTGAGCATCATTTCATCCATTCCATTTATCGTCCGATATGACTTAACGTTGGAGGACGTAAATTACAGCACTGTTGAACCGTAAGAAACACAAACCGTAAATCGTACTACACAAAAATTCTACATAACCATTTCCGCGTTATTCTTTCGTTTTGAATTGTGAAATACTTACACTTTGTGAAACGGAAAGTTATTTGTTTTATAGGTCATTTCCGAACAAAGAGAATGGAATTTTTAAATCACCGCAATGCGAACAGCTCTTAAAAGATAGAATATTCTTAAAGTGTATTGTATTCTAGCATTTCTCTCTGTAAGGAAATGCGTAGTAAAAAGAAAGTAAGAAAGTAAGAAGGAAGGGAGGACGGAAGGAGGGATTAATTCGGAAACAAATTTATAAACTCTGAACTGTGTTTCAGTTCGTCGTCCTCCAAACATGGCACATAGAGATTTTCTAACCTTTCATAGGTTATTCATGAAAATTTTATATTTTCTCAAAAATGGTTTCGTTACGTGGTAAAGAACTTCGTTAAAATACCAAACGGAGGGGTTGAAACCCACAAATACACTTTCGCGGTTATACATAGAAATTTATGCAAAGTTTAGTATGAACATCATTAAGTACTCGTTGTAGAGAATGTAGACAAAACACTAAAGTTGACTCATGTATGTATAGTAATGAAATGACCAAGGTGAAACACTGTGATTGTAGATGCAGACCGTGTCCCGAGGGGTGTCCAGTGTGCGGCAGCCCTGAAACGCCCTGCATGGCCAGTTACGACTACCTGCTACGTACAGCCGTGTTGGGAGTACAGATAATGTGTATGTGTGGTACAGTAGTGTTGGCAGTGGTCGTCTTCAAGCAACGCAAGTGCAAGGTATCAAAGTAACCATTGTCCCTTATTCCTAAAAGAAACGTTGATGTAATATTTGCCAACTAACATTAACCTAATTGTCAGAGAGATAAACACTGCAAAATAATACTTTGATGGCTTTACGGACACACCTCTTTGCAATTTAGCAATACCTTTTGTGCTTAATGGATTAAAATTACTTTTGTAGTACTATATTCAGTTCTCATTTTGAAAGTCTTCGAGTCATTTAATTAGTTTTTAACGTTACACTCGACATTAACAAATGTAAGGTAACAATTATTACAAAAAAGTATTAAATAGTTATTTTTAAAAACTGTTAAAAGTATTGCGTTTCACGAGCTTGCTTTCTGACAATGTTAACAATTTCGTGTTAACGACGAGAGACTTGTAAATATTACAGATATAAAAGGCTGTTGATGAATCGTATTGTCGCGAAGCCGTTACCGTTATCTACGATAGCGCGGCTAGTGTACACAAAGATCCGGCAAATAAATATAGCTGAGATAAAGGACTTGCCGGTACAGATAGGATTTCACGTTTGGAAGGTTCTAGTGATATACTGATCGACAGAGATAAGTTGTTTTCTTGTTTGTTCCAGAAACCTCTAGAATTTATCAATGAGGTATTTAAGAGAGCAACGACTCGCCAAGAGTCAGTTGCGAGAGGTAAGCAGTAAACAGCTGTAGAGTGTTGTTGTAACGAAAGATGTTTGTTATTGTCATCAACCTTGGTAGACGGTGTGTATGTGACGCAATGATACGTGAGAACTGAGCAGTGTATTTGTACGGAAATAAAGAACTTCTGGAATTTCTGCAACTCGGAATTTTAATTCTACGAACCCACAAAGTCATTGTATTATTTTCTGAACGTACTGCGATGCGCTTTTGTTTTTATTTTCCTGAAAAATGGTGGGTGAATAAAATCGGAAGAGAAGCTGTGGGATAAATTTCTCATCGATGGAGAAAGAACTGTTAGTTAAATTAGTAACGAAATATTAGGATGTTGTGGAAAATAAGAGTACGGATACGGTAAATGCGAAAGAGAAAGATGTGACGTGGGAAATATTAGAAATGAGTTTAATTCGAATAAAATGCCACTACTAGAAGTACGAAGCAACTTCGCCAATATTACCTAAATTTAAAACGAGGTGTGAAGGAGAGAAGTGACGAGTGACTTGAACGTTTCAAGACGGGAAGTGGACAGAGAATTCAGTGAATTCGCAAAGTTATTAATAGTTGAAGCAAAGGCGAGATCGGCATATTCCTATTCGATGCATGTTCTAACCTCTCTTGTACTCCCGCAGTAACCTTCGTAGCAACTTGTTTCGACGGTCTATACCTCTGTAGAAAATTTTCTTCTGATTGCTCCTCAAAATCATTTCTCCTCATAGGCTGTCCTCTATTACGAATGCCATTTAGACGTTCTTAATATAGCAAATCGACATCAAAAGCTGCGTTCTCACCCGCCATCTTGACTATTTACTTTTTAACGACTTAACAACAGAAATATTGCTTGTTAGTATAACTAGAAATTTAACACGAGTGTTAAGCTAAAACTTGTTGGTCTGATGCAAATTTTGTTATAACAATTACTAAATATACTAATAGCCGTGTTAAGTCTTAACATCTGTTGGTGAAATCGGACATAAATAAATCGTATGCATTGTTTAAACAGGAATTTTATAGACAATGATATTTACATGCACATATGTTGCGTACTAACAAGGAAACTATCACTATGCACATATCTGCATTCGCTTGAGAGTTTGATGGCATCGTCTCTGCTCTATGTGGGGTCTGTGTACGGAATATAGCTGGAAGTACCCGAAAATGAGTCCAAAATACGTAGGAACATATAGGCGTAATAGCATAGCATTGTATGGAAGGAATTGTTTAACCCTGACCGGCAGCGCAAGCAGCGCCGTCCCCCTCATCGGACACAGAGCTAAGGAGGGATGTCCTAAGCTACTTGCATGTGGTCGCATGTGACTCTTTCCAGACTTCAGTTTTGGGCGTTGTGGTTCTACTCCACAGCAGATTTTTGGTACACGTGATTTATATAGAGCAGATATTATACCTTCTGTTCAGGTGCGCAGCAGTGTGAGTTCCCTTGTAAATACTGTAAATGGTAAGTAGCTTACAATTCGTGGTTAGCCAATTACATTTCAATGCCTGAAAAAAAAAACGTAAAAAGCAATTATAAATCAAAATTACTTTTCATATTTTATTGGGCAAAGCGCTCTTATCCACTCTTTTGTTAATAATTAATTAAAGTAACACATTTCTTTGTTGTTAGGTTATTTGTTTATATAGTCGAATTGAACCTTTCGATTTTTTATTGTTATAAAGCAGTACAATTTTATAAATATAAGTGGCATTGCTGTGAAGGTAACTGAGGAAGTACAAGAGGGTTACAACATGCAGATGTCGCCTTTGTTGCAAGCATTAATAGCTTTGCGATTTTATAATACACTGAATTCTGTGAATAATACTATGTCCACCTCTCATTTGAAACGTTCAAGTCTCTCGTCACTTCTGTTCTTCTTCGCACCTCGTTTTAAATTTATGTAATATTGACGAAGTTACTTCCAACTTCTAGTTGTAACATTTGCACTAGAATTAAAATCATTTCCAATTTTTTCCCAGTCTCATCTTTCTTTCACATTTACTTCATCCGAGCTCTTATTTTCCACAATATTCTTATATTTCGTTATTAATTCAACTAACAATTCTTTCTAGATTGATGAGAAATTTGTACCACAGCTTCTCTTCTGATTTTGCTCAACCGCCATTTTTTCAGCTCTGTGTAAACAAAAATAAAAACGAAAACGCATCGCAGTACGTTCAGAAAATAATACGATTCATCCACAGCCTTCTATATCTGTTATATTTTAAGTCTTTCAGCGTTAACATCTCTTAACTTTTCAGAAAACATGCAAGAAATGCAAGAATTTTAACAGTTTTGTTAACACTGTGACCATTGTTACTTTACACCTGTTAATGTCGATTTTAACATCTGTTGGTGAAATCGGGCGTTACTGTGCAAGAAATTACTGCTTTGCAAAGAGTATGGAAACAAAACCTAACTCAGTGCTTTTAGACGAAAAATATTAACAAAATAATTACATATTATTAATATATAACGTTAAAAATGTAAAAAAAAGACAATGAATTGGTATTAACAACATATAACGAACAAATTACCATGAAAATAACGAATGAATGATGAATTGTAACCTTTAATCAAATGTGATTGTTGCAGACAATCGCTACAGGGATGTGGACCATTTTGGAGACTATACTTCTGGGCACCTTGCTGTTATACTCCACAGTAAGTACGACAGTGATTGTTGCTGACTGATCAGAGAGGGTTGGCAACACTTGTGATGCATGTGGCCTGTTCCAGGTGGTGGTGCGATTCTTCAAGCCGTCGGTGGAACAATGTCTGGTGGAGCCGTGGTGTAGGGAACTGGGGTTCGTCATCTGCTATGGCGCCATCATACTCAAACTGTACAGGTAGGGTATCCAGTTATAATACAGTATCGCTAAAAACAATGTTATATCTCTTAGAAGTGGTGTACACTTGGTTACATAAATGCTGTCCGTACAACTTCAGGTGCATTCTACCAGCGGGCAGGGAGGTGTGTGTGTATGTGTGTGTTTGAGTGTGTGTGAGTGTGTGTGTGTGTGTTTGAGTGTGTGTGTGAGTGTGTGTGTGTGTGTGAGTGTGTGTGTGTGTGTGTGAGTGTGTGTGTGTGTGAGTGTGTGTGTTTGTGTGTGTGTGTGTTTGAGTGTGTGTGTGTGAGTGTGTGTGTGTGTGTGTTTGTGTGTGTGTGAGTGTGTGTGCGAGTGTGTGTGTGAGTGTGTGTGTGTGTGTGTTTGAGTGTGTGTGAGTGTGTGTGTGTGTTTGTGTGTGTGTGAGTGTGTGTGTGTGTGTGTTTGAGTGTGTGTGTGTGAGTGTGTGTGTGTCTGTGTGTGTGTGTGTTTGAGTGTGTGTGAGTGTGTGTGTGTGTTTGTGTGTGTGTGAGTGTGTGTGAGTGTGTGTGTGTGTTTGTGTGTGTGAGTGTGTGTGTGTGTGTTTGTGTGTGTGTGTGAGTGTGTGTGTGTGTGAGTGTGTGTGTTTGTGTGTGTGTGTGTGTGAGTGTGTGTGTGTGTTTGTGTGTGTGTGTGTTTGTTTGTGTGTGTGAGTGTGTGTGTGTTTGTGTGTGTGTGTGTGAGTGTGTGTGAGTGTGTGTGTGTGTGAGTGTGTGTGTGTGTGTTTGTGTGTGTGTGTTTGTGTGTGTGTGTGTGTGTGTTTGTGTGTGTGTTTGTGTGTGTTTGTGTGTGTGTGTGTTTGTGTGTGTGTGTGTTTGTGTGTGTGTGAGTGTGTGTGTGTTTGTGTGTGTTTGTGTGTGTGTGTGTTTGTGTGTGTGTGTGTTTGTGTGTGTGAGTGTGTGTTTGTGTGTGTGTGTATGTGAGTGTGTGTGAGTGTGTGTGTGTGTTTGTGTGTGTGTGTGTGTGTGTTTGAGTGTGTGTGTGAGTGTGTGTGTGTGTGTGTTTGTGTGTGTGTGTGTTTGTGTGTGTGTGTGTTTGTGTGTGTGTGTGTGTGTTTGTGTGTGTGTGAGTGTGTGTGTGTGTTTGTGTGTGTGTGAGTGTGTGTGTGTGTGTTTGTGTGTGTGTGTGAGTGTGTGTTTGTGTGTGTGTGTGTGAGTGTGTGTGTGTGTTTGTGTGTGTGTGAGTGTGTGTTTGTGTGTGTGTGTGTGTTTGTGTGTGTGTGAGTGTGTGTTTGTGTGTGTGTTTGTGTGTGAGTGTGTGTGAGTGTGTGTGTGTGTGTGTTTGTGTGTGTGTGTGTGTGTTTGAGTGTGTGTGAGTGTGTGTGTGTGTGTTTGTGTGTGTGTGTGTGTTTGTGTGTGTGTGTGTTTGTGTGTGTGTGTTTGTGTGTGTGTGTGAGTGTGTGTGTGTGTTTGTGTGTGTGAGTGTGTGTGTGTGTGTGAGTGTGTGTGTGTGTGAGTGTGTGTGTTTGTGTGTGTGTGTGAGTGTGTGTGTGTGTTTGTGTGTGTGTGAGTGTGTGTGTGTGAGTGTGTGTGTGTGTGAGTGTGTGTGTGTGTTTGTGTGTGTGTGTGTGTGAGTGTGTGTGTGTGTTTGTGTGTGTGTGTGAGTGTGTGTGTGTTTGTGTGTGAGTGTGTGTGTGTGTGTTTGTGTGTGTGTGTTTGTGTGTGTGTGTGAGTGTGTGTGTGTGTGTTTGTGTGTGTGTGTGAGTGTGTGTGTGTGTGTGTTTGTGTGTGTGTGTGTGAGTGTGTGTGTGTGTGTGTGTGTGTGTGTGTGTGTGTGTGTGTGTGTGTGTGTGTTTGGAGCGCTCTGCTTTTGTATTGCATCAACCTATGGCATGTTTTAGGAAATTGAGATACTTTATGTTCTTTAACTATATCACGTAAATATTTCTTTAGGCATCCAGTAATAATTTATGTAGAAAATCTTTACCAATCTCGAATTCTCAAAAGTCCACCGACATATTTAAGTTATCCTTGAGCACTCTTTTAATCCCTCTGGATCCACCCACTTCCACCTTGTGTATGTTGGGTAAACTTTATTCCTTGTATTTCACTTTTACTCAGATTAACGTATAAATGTATTATATATAATACGGATTTAGGATTGTTTCATTCCCAAATAGTTAATTGCATTCTAACATCAACAGCTTCATAACAACTGCAAATTGTTTCACTAAAAGTGACTTTTTTTTTTTAATTTACGCCCTCCAACTTTAAGTCATACCGGACGATGAATGAAATTGTGTTAAATGAATCCAGGGTACATAGAGATTAAAGTTACCAGACATTCATCTTTCAGGATAAGGGAAAACCTCCTACGTTAAGTCATATCGGACGATGAATGAAATGATGTTCAAATGAGTACAGGTTACAAACAGCTTAGAGTTACCAGGCATTCATCTTTCAGGATAAGGGAAAACCTCCAACGTTAAGTCATATCGGACGATGAATGAAATGATGTTCAAATGAGTACAGGTTACAAACAGCTTAGAGTTACCAGGCATTCATCTTTCAGGATAAGGGAAAACCTCCAACGTTAAGTCATATCGGACGATGAATGAAATGATGTTCAAATGAGTACAGGTTACATACAGCTTAGTGTTACCAGGCATTCATCTTTCAGGATAAGGGAAAACCTCCAACGTTAAGTCATATCGGACGATGAATGAAATGATGTTCAAATGAGTACAGGTTACAAACAGCTTAGTGTTACCAGGCATTCATCTTTCAGGATAAGGGAAAACCTCCTACGTTAAGTCATATCGGACGATGAATGAAATGATGTTCAAATGAGTACAGGTTACATACAGCTTAGTGTTACCAGGCATTCATCTTTCAGGATAAGGGAAAACCTCCTACGTTAAGTCATATCGGACGATGAATGAAATGATGTTCAAATGAGTACAGGTTACATACAGTTTAGTGTTACCAGGCATGCATCTTTCAGGATAAGGGAAAACCTCCTACGTTAAGTCATATCGGACGATGAATGAAATGATGTTCAAATGAGTACAGGTTACATACAGCTTAGTGTTACCAGGCATGCATCTTTCAGGATAAGGGAAAACCTCCTACGTTAAGTCATATCGGACGATGAATGAAATGATGTTCAAATGAGTACAGGTTACATACAGCTTAGAGTTACCAGGCATTCATCTTTCAGGATAAGGGAAAACCTCCAACGTTAAGTCATATCGGACGATGAATGAAATGATGTTCAAATGAGTACAGGTTACATACAGCTTAGTGTTACCAGGCATGCATCTTTCAGGATAAGGGAAAACCTCTTACGTTAAGTCATATCGGACGATGAATGAAATGATGTTCAAATGAGTACAGGTTACATACAGCTTAGTGTTACCAGGCATGCATCTTTCAGGATAAGGGAAAACCTCCTACGTTAAGTCATATCGGACGATGAATGAAATGATGTTCAAATGAGTACTGGTTACATACAGCTTAGAGTTACCAGGCATTCATCTTTCAGGATAAGGGAAAACCTCCAACGTTAAGTCATATCGGACGATGAATGAAATGATGTTCAAATGAGTACAGGTTACAAACAGCTTAGAGTTACCAGGCATTCATCTTTCAGGATAAGGGAGAACCTCCAACGTTAAGTCATATCGGACGATGAATGAAATGATGTTCAAATGAGTACAGGTTTCATACAGCTTAGAGTTACCAGGCATTCATCTTTCAGGATAAGGGAAAACCTCCTACGTTAAGTCATATCGGACGATGAATGAAATGATGTTCAAATGAGTACAGGTTACATACAGCTTAGTGTTACCAGGCATGCATCTTTCAGGATAAGGGAAAACCTCCTACGTTAAGTCATATCGGACGATGAATGAAATGATGTTCAAATGAGTACAGGTTACATACAGCTTAGTGTTACCAGGCATGCATCTTTCAGGATAAGGGAAAACCTCCTACGTTAAGTCATATCGGACGATGAATGAAATAATGTTCAAATGAGTACAGGTTACATACAGCTTAGTGTTACCAGGCATTCATCTTTCAGGATAAGGGAAAACCTCCAACGTTAAGTCATATCGGACGATGAATGAAATGATGTTCAAATGAGTACAGGTTACATACAGCTTAGAGTTACCAGGCATTCATCTTTCAGGATAAGGGAAAACCTCCTACGTTAAGTCATATCGGACGATGAATGAAATGATGTTCAAATGAGTACAGGTTACATACAGCTTAGTGTTACCAGGCATGCATCTTTCAGGATTAGGGAAAACCTCCTACGTTAAGTCATATCGGACGATGAATGAAATGATGTTCAAATGAGTACAGGTTACATACAGCTTAGTGTTACCAGGCATTCATCTTTCAGGATAAGGGAAAACCTCCAACGTTAAGTCATATCGGACGATGAATGAAATGATGTTCAAATGAGTACAGGTTACATACAGCTTAGAGTTACCAGGCATTCATCTTTCAGGATAAGGGAAAACCTCCAACGTTAAGTCATATCGGACGATGAATGAAATGATGTTCAAATGAGTACAGGTTACATACAGCTTAGAGTTACCAGGCATTCATCTTTCAGGATAAGGGAAAACCTCCTACGTTAAGTCATATCGGACGATGAATGAAATGATGTTCAAATGAGTACAGGTTACATACAGCTTAGTGTTACCAGGCATTCATCTTTCAGGATAAGGGAAAACCTCCTACGTTAAGTCATATCGGACGATGAATGAAATGATGTTCAAATGAGTACAGGTTACATACAGCTTAGTGTTACCAGGCATTCATCTTTCAGGATAAGGGAAAACCTCCAACGTTAAGTCATATCGGACGATGAATGAAATGATGTTCAAATGAGTACAGGTTACATACAGCTTAGTGTTACCAGGCATGCATCTTTCAGGATAAGGGAAAACCTCCTACGTTAAGTCATATCGGACGATGAATGAAATAATGTTCAAATGAGTACAGGTTACATACAGCTTAGTGTTACCAGGCATTCATCTTTCAGGATAAGGGAAAACCTCCAACGTTAAGTCATATCGGACGATGAATGAAATGATGTTCAAATGAGTACAGGTTACATACAGCTTAGAGTTACCAGGCATTCATCTTTCAGGATAAGGGAAAACCTCCTACGTTAAGTCATATCGGACGATGAATGAAATGATGTTCAAATGAGTACAGGTTACATACAGCTTAGTGTTACCAGGCATGCATCTTTCAGGATTAGGGAAAACCTCCTACGTTAAGTCATATCGGACGATGAATGAAATGATGTTCAAATGAGTACAGGTTACATACAGCTTAGTGTTACCAGGCATTCATCTTTCAGGATAAGGGAAAACCTCCAACGTTAAGTCATATCGGACGATGAATGAAATGATGTTCAAATGAGTACAGGTTACATACAGCTTAAGGTTACCAGGCATTCATCTTTCAGGATAAGGGAAAACCTCCAACGTTAAGTCATATCGGACGATGAATGAAATGATGTTCAAATGAGTACAGGTTACATACAGCTTAGAGTTACCAGGCATTCATCTTTCAGGATAAGGGAAAACCTCCTACGTTAAGTCATATCGGACGATGAATGAAATGATGTTCAAATGAGTACAGGTTACATACAGCTTAGTGTTACCAGGCATTCATCTTTCAGGATAAGGGAAAACCTCCTACGTTAAGTCATATCGGACGATGAATGAAATGATGTTCAAATGAGTACAGGTTACATACAGCTTAGTGTTACCAGGCATTCATCTTTCAGGATAAGGGAAAACCTCCAACGTTAAGTCATATCGGACGATGAATGAAATGATGTTCAAATGAGTACAGGTTACATACAGCTTAGTGTTACCAGGCATTCATCTTTCAGGATAAGGGAAAACCTCCAACGTTAAGTCATATCGGACGATGAATGAAATGATGTTCAAATGAGTACAGGTTACATACAGCTTAGTGTTACCAGGCATTCATCTTTCAGGATAAG
This sequence comes from Mantis religiosa, assembly GCA_030765055.1. Classification (NCBI taxonomy): domain Eukaryota; kingdom Metazoa; phylum Arthropoda; class Insecta; order Mantodea; family Mantidae; genus Mantis; species Mantis religiosa. The sequence goes on from CM060949.1 coordinate 165,518,547, forward strand.
GGAAAACCTCCAACGTTAAGTCATATCGGACGATGAATGAAATGATGTTCAAATGAGTACAGGTTACATACAGCTTAGTGTTACCAGGCATTCATCTTTCAGGATAAGGGAAAACCTCCTACGTTAAGTCATATCGGGCTATGAATGAAATGATGTTCACATGAGTACAGGTTACATACAGCTTAGAGTTACCAGGCATTCATCTTTCAGGATAAAGGAAAACCTCCAACGTTAAGTCATATCGGACGATGAATGAAATGATGTTCACATGAGTACAGGTTACATACAGCTTAGTGTTACCAAACCTTCATCTTTCAGGATAAGGGAAAACCTCCAACGTTAAGTCATATCGGACGATGAATGAAATGATGTTCACATGAGTACAGGTTACATACAGCTTAGTGTTACCAGGCATTCATCTTTCAGGATAAGGGAAAACCTCCAACGTTAAGTCATATCGGACGATGAATGAAATGATGTTCACATGAGTAAAGGTTACATACAGCTTAGTGTTACCAGGCATTCATCTTTCAGGATAAGGGAAAACCTCCAACGTTAAGTCATATCGGGCTATGAATGAAATGATGTTCACATGAGTACAGGTTACATACAGCTTAGTGTTACCAGGCATTCATCTTTCAGGATAAGGGAAAACCTCCAACGTTAAGTCATATCGGACGATGAATGAAATGATGTTCAAATGAGTACAGGTTACATACAGCTTAGTGTTACCAAACATTCATCTTTCAGGATAAGGGAAAACCTCCTACGTTAAGTCATATCGGACGATGAATGAAATGATGTTCAAATTAATACAGGGTACATAGAGATTAACGTTACCAGACACTGATCTTTCAGGATTAGGGAAAACCTCCAACGTTGTCATATCTGACGATGAATGAAATGATGTTCAAATGAATACAGGGTACATAGAGATTAAAGTTACCAGACACTCATCTTTCAGGATGAGGGAAAACCTCCAACGTTAAGTCATATCTGACGATGAATGAAATGATGTTCAAATGAGTGCAGGGTACATAGAGATTAAAGTTACCAGACACTCATCTTTCAGGATGAGGGAAAACCTCCAACGTTAAGTCATATCTGACGATGAATGAAATGATGTTCAAATGAATACAGGGTACATAGAGATTAAAGTTACCAGACACTCATCTTTCAGGATGAGGGAAAACCTCCAACGTTAAGTCATATCTGACGATGAATGAAATGATGTTAAAATGAATGCAGCGTACATGGAGCTTAGAGTTACCAGACACTCATCTTTCAGGATGAGGGAAAACCTCCAACGTTAAGTCATATCGGACAATGAATGAAGTGATGTTCAAATGAATACAGGGACCATAGAGGTTAGAGTTACCAGATATCGTCTTTCAGGATGAAGGTGAGAAAGACATGCTACCACAGCAATGCAGGTGGTGACATCAGCTTCAGTCAAACATTTCAATTTATTTTCAGATTACTAACGTATAAGAAAATGTCACTATCGTACTTCTCTTTAAAAACTGTGAGTACGAAATGCAGTTTTAAAAATATATATGTTTTTGCTATGTGAGAAAATTTAACTGTGTTATCTTAGAAACTATTTCAGGTTTTCCATAGCTATTTCTTTGTTTACGCATATTACCTGTGCTAATTATCAAGTAAATGGCTTTAAAACCAAAAAAGGTTTGTAACATTCACTTCCAGTAACTGAAGCGGAGGGGCAGAATAAAATTTTGGTTTGTGGCAAGTTAATTTGCCATCTGAAGACTTTGTTGTATGTGAACTATCTAGAACTGTACACATAAAACACGATGCCACTCTATGCACACATTTGCTTCTTCTGTACAATAACTCCCTAACCTGTGGCGATGGCATTAATGTAAAGTAGTGTACAACTTACCTCTGGGAGGGTATCGCTTCTGCGGAGTGAAGGGCTGCCTTTCGTCAAAAAATAAGACGGTGTGAACTTCAAGAAGCTGTTTTTCTATGTTGCTATTTGAAGCAGGATTCGGGTAAAGGGTTCCAACTAAGGCTGCACTCATATTACCTGATGCATTTTTAAATTGTTTTCTCTGGAGTTCAGAGGAAAGGGGGTTAACCCTTTTCGCAGCGTCACTCTGTTGGTTTATTTACTCCAATTTGAACCTCAATCCCGCCTGAAAGATTAGATGGCGGTGTGACAAACATTCAGTGTAAATAATTGAGGTGCCTTGCATTATTTTACAGCTTTATCTGGAACAAAATCCATTGTTTATTTATTTACTTACAATTACTAAACGTTGTTTTGTTTTTCTGTAACCATGCATCTAAAGTTCTAGAACTAAACTTGATTCTAGACATTTCTAGATGGATATACATTCAGGGTTATGTTGATGACTTCATGTTTGTGTTGCAGGATACTGATAGAGTTCAGGACGAGGAAGGCTCACCGCTGGGTGGTCCGAGACAAAGATCTGCTCAAGTACCTCCTGGGGATGGTAATAGTGGTGTTCGGTTACATGGCAGCCTGGACAGCCACTAACCTCAACTTCATACAGGAGAATTATAATGTGCTCACGATGGGCACCACTCACGAGGGCCTGCAGTTCCTTGCCTGCAAGGCCCTCTGGTGGGACTACGTCACAGAAACAGGTCAGTGCACACTTTGTGATGACTTTGTACGTACTGCGGTAAAAAAAAATTATGAGCTTCCACTATAAGAAACTTGTTTACCCGCATTAACGAAGTTTTACTGTATTGGCAGGTAGCATCCTGAGAATGTTGAATACTGCTGAAAAAAGAAAAGATTATTTGACATGCATTTTTGCGGTAGACATACTTGTTTTCTATCTGTTACAGTTTACAGTTATGTGGTCATCCAAAATGTAGAGGACTTCAAAGGCGCGGCCCTCGTTAAGTAAATTCTTTGGCGTTCCGCCCCCAGAGGCCCGCGGGTTCGAGTCCCGCCTAGGGCATAGTGTTTGTGTGTATTGTGTATACATGCAAAACAAAAAAAGAATAAACCGGAGAAACATAAAGAGGCGAAACAATGTAAACAAAAAATAATATTATTTCTAAGATATTGAACATATACGCTTTATTTACGATAAAAATATTTTAAATGTCTGTTACTTTAATAAAAGTTCTTACAACTATATTAAAATATAAACATTTTGGAAAATTTTCCCAAAAGAAGTTCAGAACTGGCTGGAATGTTTCTGCAATGTTCCTGCGTCATTGTTGAAAGACACTTAACTAAAAGTTTTTCGTTTTTGGATTACATTGTTAATAATCTGACATATAAATAAATTATAAATTAATTTTGGTAACATTTAACTACTTAAGTAAACTGCCCTCTATTTCGAGCACTTTAAAGCTATCCTAAGGTTCCATATATCCAAACGTTGAATAACCCTTTCCCATCTCCAGTTTACATTTGTAACGGCGTACTTCTTATCTTTTCCCTACTTCTACTCTTTCCTTTAATTCCTATTATATTTTATCTCCCGTCTTTATTCACTTCCACTCTTTCTAACCTTATCCCGTCCACTACGCTATTATTCAATTTTCATTATACGCTTCAATAATCATCTCTATCCCGATTCAGTATTTCATTATAATTTCACTTCCAGGTCCATATTCTCATTTTGTCCATCTTTCACGAGTTTTTTTCTCCAATTACCAAAATTTGTCTTTCCCTGACCATAATGCATTACCTGATATTAAACTGTCATTGTTCTTACTGCTGTACTGTTTCTATTTAGTCCTCATTTTCTTCAATAATATCTTTATTTTTATCTTTTTATCACCCATCATCTCTTTTCCTTTCTTTTTTCATCACATCTTTTTCCACCACTTGCTTTGTGGTGTCATAGTGGAACCAAATTTTAAATTAATCAATGAAAATTAAAGTTTTTTTCATACTTAGTCGTATGTATGATAAGGTTTGGAGATGTTCAGTGTCATAGCTGAGATTTGAATCAAGGTGACTCCATTAATTAACACAACAGTTGGTTAAACAATGATCTCTAAGACAAATCATTTTCAATACAGTTAGTTACCATTATGAATTTTAAGTTCGTTGTTTTTAACTAGAAAAATACGAGCTATTTGTAGAACTTAATGTCGTGCTTACAAGTTACCATAGTAACTTAGAGGTTAGATCGCAAAATCTGTGAAAAATTAGAAGACAGTACCTAACGTTGGTTTTAGATATTTCGGCTATAACATTAACAAGTATCATTTTGTATAGACATAGAATCATAATTTCAAACAATCTTTATATCGAAAGTCAAGTTTGAAATATTCGTGAGGATTATTTAAGGGAGAAACGCTGGGCCAATCTTTTGTATAGCACGTAGGAGCAGAGAGTTCGTTCAAGAAAAACCAGGCATTACTTCCTTAGACACCCACGACTTCATCGAACATCGCATTGAGCAAACAGGTTTCACATTTCGAAGGCAGAAAATGAGTGGGTCGCTCAAAAGGTCAGCATTTTGTAATTACCTCTGAAACGTCACTCTCTGTGTCAATTGTACCTACCATTTGTTATCACTTTTTGACAGTTCTTAACACTTAACTCCTACGAAAGTATCAACTGTGCCGCTTAATTACAATTAGTATACATCCTTTATTATAATCAGTCCTTATCCTCGAGCATTTGTTTCGTCAAATTTTCAATTCCTAGTTTTCATTTGTTGGTACAAGATGAGGGGACCCTCGTCTGTGGAATGATACTACCACACTCATAACCTTTAAACACACACCTTTTTGTGAGTTCGCAATACTAGCCAGTCTGTAAATGAATATTTTCTGATAATTTTCGATTTATGATGTTCGTTAGCTGAGGATTTAAGAATTTGTGCTGTTAGAGTCTCTAGCACTTTCAGATGGAGGAAATATTATGTCGTACTCTAAAATTAATTATTGATAGTCATTCGTAAGTACATTTTTGAGGTCCTCTTAGTCAGCGAGAGAAGAAGGCATTTTACAGAGACTAAAGAAAGCTTTGTGTGTGTCTGTGTGTGTGTATGTGTGTGTGTATGTGTGTGTGTGTGTGTGTGTGTGTGTGTGTGTGTGTGTGTGTGTGTGCGGCGGTAGACTAATACATAGCAAAATTGCATTTAATTGAACTGTCAAGAAGATTCGCTACAAAATCCCTTCGCCTTTAACTATACTTTACTTTTTATTTCCTACACAATAATTACCACTGTTTAATTATTTATATATCCATGTTTAAGACGTTTGCATTATTAACAATATATTTTAATTCTGTACCAATACAGAAGTCCTCTTAGTTCTCAATGAATTTTGAATAATTCGTAAACTATAAGGGACAGACAAAAGTGCTTACCACACAAAAATTATATATAATGTATATGTGTTAAAATACAGATATTACACGAACATGTAAGTCGTCTATCTATGTTTGGGTATCAAACAAGCAGTAAGGGGACAAACCTGAAAGAGTGAAGGTATTAATAGTGAAGCAAGTATAATTCAACAATTATAATAAATAATAGTAGCTAAAAGTTTATTTAAATTTGATAAATATATATTGAACAGAATATTTCGCAAATCAATCCTTTGCTTTTCCAGCTGTTCGATTGTTTATTTCGTTGTTACAGTTACTTGCGCTAGGTGAGCTATTGTTTGTTATTGTATTGCCAACTAATGGAGGTAAAAGAAATTTAACGACAGAATCAACTTCGGTAGTTCAAAATACACCACGTGATCATTGTTTTGAGTATATCTTTTATCAAAACATTTTACATATCGATATATTTAAATGCTTTAATAATTAATTAGACCTCTAATTTATTTCATGATTAAATGATGAAAAATGAGTTGATTTATCCATATGTTTATATTTTATATCTCTAAATGATGTAGATGGATAAATATGTTTGTACAATGAGTTGTGGGTGTTGCAGGAGAGATCCTGATCCTCATTTTTGGGATCCACCTGAGCTACGCGTGCAGGAACGCTACCACACAGTTCCAGGAGAGGCGGTTCCTTTGCCTCGCCATAGTTGTGGAAGCGACAGTCAGCGGGACGTTCTATGTCTTACGTATCCTGTACTCCAGTACACTGCATCCGGATTACAGCTTCTTGGCTTACTTCTGTCGCAGTCAGCTCACATCTACAGTCGTTCTGCTTGTCATCTTTACTCCCAAGGTAATTATTGAACATATTCCATCTTCATGCATCCTGAAGTTCACAGTTACATTCGGTCTGTAAGCCGAAGTTACAATAAAATACAACAAAACATTCATGTCATTGTTGAAAGTCCAAACGTTTCAACAGTAGGTCGTAAACAGTAAATATTGGAAAGTATAAACGCGGATAAGAAAGCTACAAAAATAACCACAACTCCAGTCAAACAATTCCGAAATAATAATCTTCCAACTTTGACCTAATGTGTACATTCAACTGTTTTGTAACCAGTTGCAAACATAACCTCGTAGGGTTAGACGTGTTACACACACACACACACACACACACACACACACACACACACACACACACACACACACACACACACACACACACACGAAATACCGGTAAAGAACAACGCCCACTAGAAACCTACCGAGTGAATTACACTACGAGGGTCGATGATAAGTCCTGGGCCTCACAATACAAAAAAAAAGACACACTTATTTTTTTTTTCTCTATTGATCAACATAATCTCCAGAAAGGAGTGCGATTTATCATGGTCTTTAAAATAGCTGTTTACCTCATCAATGGTCTCCTAGTTCCTGTGAAATCTTTGCCCTCCAAGAAATTCCTTGAGGTTCGAAAACAGGTGGTAGTCACTGGGTGCTAGATCTGGCGAATATGGTAGATGGTCAATCAATTCGAACTTTAATTCACACATTTCTCCCAAATGACTGAACGATGTGCCGGAGCATTGTCGTGAAGAAACAAGATTTTTTCTTTGCCAAATGAGGTCTTTTTCTTTCCACCTCATCACCCAAACGTTGCGTCTTGCGCCGTGGCGTAGTGGGCTAAGGCAGCATGTCCTGGTCCCTGGCCACGGAAAGCGGCCCGGGTTCGATCCCAACCGGGTGTGGATTTTAGGTCCCGGGTATAGGACCGGTATCGGCTCAGCATCGTGAGGAAAGTGAGGAGCTTACGCTAGATAAGTGGCCCTGGTTACGAAAACCAATATTCCGGCTGGGGGGTGCCAAAATACTGACCACATCTCCTCGTATTGGTTGGATGATCGCCCACCTCTACCGTGCGTAAGTGGGCGTGAGGCCGGCAGTCGCCGGCAGTTGGATTTGTGGGCCTTGGCCCTTTTAGGGCTGTCGCGCCAGTGGTTAACTTTTTAACCCAAACGTCGCAATAAGCTTGCCTAGTAGTCACCAATAATACCTCTACGCTTTTCCAAGCAATCAATCCCCTCCTCACGTTCAAGAGGTCCCAAGTTCAAATCTCGGTTAGGGTGAGCTACCTGGATACGGTTCTTTCCGGGTTTTTTCTTATCCTGAAAGACGATTGTCGGGTAGCTCTAGAGCTCCATGGTTCCCGGACTCATTTGAGCATCATTTCATCCATTTCATTCATCGTCCAATATGACTTAACATTGGAGCACGAGAATGGCAAAAAACCAGATAATGAATGAAAACAATTCCCTATGCATCCCAGAAAACACTCGCCATAACCTTGTTAGCTGACAAAATTGACTTTGTCTTCTTTCAAGTTGGTTCATCTGGTGCAATCCACTGTTTTGACTGTGATATACTTTCTGGAGAATAGTGATGTAGCCAAGTTTAATTAGCCGTTTCAAAAATTCACTGGAATTTTTACGGTAGTGCTCCAAATTCTAAACACAGTTTTACTTTACAACCCTTGCTCAGGCGTCAACAAACGCGGCACCCATCTCACACAGACCTTGTGAAAGCCAAAAATATTACTCGAAACATTACTTGTACGTTGTTTTGATATGTTTACAGCCTCTGCTATTTTAAACAACTTTAATTTGCGGTCTTCAGTACTAAACGATGAACTTTTTCAATGATCTCGGGAGTTGTAACTTTCACAGGGCGTCCAGAACGAGGTTCATCACTAGTACTCGTACGTCCCATTTTAAACTCTGTAACCCACATTTTAATAATTATATATTAAGGGGCAGAGCCTTTCAATGTACTGTCTATTTCCTCCATGATTTCTTTACGCGTTAAGCCTTTCAGATGGAAGTATTGTGCGTACCCATTATTAGGATAGAGCGGCTCGTGTGCACAAAGGGACAGATAGTGCGGCGCGGTGATAAGGGACAGATAGTCCAGTGAGGAGATAAACGGCTTGCCGAAACAGAGAAAGTTAGATGACTGAAAGGTTCGTGTTTCGGCTGGTAATTTCTGGAACAGGGAATAGAGGACATTCTAGAAACGTCTAGAAATACTAGTGAGCTATAAAAAGGAGCCGCGATTGCCAGTGACGGCCGAATTAACCACAGATAAGAATTGGCGAACGACAGCCTGTACAAGGAAATGAAGGCCGAATTATCTGAAATGAGGGCTGCGAAAGAAGCCCTTGCCGCCAAATTTGAGGAGCAGTTGGCCGGCGTAAAGGAGGACGTCACGGAGTTTGGCGAGTGCGTCGAAGACCTGGCGAGCCGAGTTAACGATCTGGAGGCAAGGGCCGACAGCAACACCCAGGACCTGAACGCCATGGTAGAGGGCATCGTTGGCAGGAGTTTGAAGGACTTGAAGGCCGAGGCGCCAGGACGCGACACATCTGCGCACGTCAAACCTCCTAAATACGACGGCACGACAACTTTCGAAGTCTTCCGCTGCCAGTTCGACACAGTGGCCAAGCACAACAAGTGGTCACCAGTGGAGGAAGCCGCACAGCTAATAGCCAGCCTCCAGCGACGGGCTGCAGAAGTCCTGAATGGGTCCAGACAGCGGTGGCATCCAAGGATATCTGGGAGGCTCTGGAAAACCGTTTCGGAAACCACCGGTTAGCCGCAGCCTACCGCAGCCAATTGAAGTCAAGGTCGCAGCAGTCAGGGGAGACGCTGCAGGAATTCGCCCTGGCAATTGAGCAGCTGAGCAGCAAAGCCTTAGTCGACTTCCCATCAGAGTTCGTATCCCGAGAGGCTGCTTACACATTCGTTGACGGGGTACGAGACACCGAGATATATCAGCGCCTAATGCTTGGTGACTAAAAAACCATCCACGAGGCGCTAACGACAGCATTGAGGAAGGAGGCGGCCAAGGTGACATCTACCCCGAAGTCAAGAACAAGGAGTATCCGCTACACTGGAGACCGAAGGCCAGTCGAGGGACACCGGCGAAGACCTAGTGGCCTGTGTTGGAGATGTGGAGAGCCGGGACGCCTACAGAGAGACTTCCCACACCAGAGAGAGCAGCCGGAAGAACGGAAAAGGGCCAGTGTGACGAGGGGCACGTCGGTGCCATCACCGCCATCCCCTCGAGTGACACTGCGCACCATCAGACGGCGTATGGATGACAGCCTCATCGCGAACGGTTGGGTGAAGGAGATGCCTTGCCGCGTACTGGTGGACACCGCGGCTGCTGTGACCATCATCAGACCTGACTTGGACAAGGATTTGCCCTCAAGGAAAGCTAGCCAACCATACCAGCTAGTGATGACATCGTCGCAAAGGTGGCTGAAGAGGTGATACAGGGACTGGATGCCCTCAGTAGCCACTAGGCAACGGTCGACGTCGGCAGGAAGTTACTGCGGCTCAATCGAGAAGGGTTGATGCTCCGGCAACCCGAACGACGCCTGGGAATTTGCAAATTCATTTTAAAGGAAGACCTGGTGGACCAAGAACATGATGCTGAAATGCAAGACGCCTATGTACGGACTCCGTGTAGCCAGGACATTGCTGCCCAGCCAAGAGGAGGTGTCAGTGGGGCTGCTCAAGATAAGAGACACCGATCACGACGTCCAGGCCAGGACTGAGTTGGGGACGTGTGAGCCCGTGGTCAGCATGACAGCAATCGACAAGGCTCAGGAGCCGTTGTCGACGCAACACCTGGGGACCCGACCGGAAGGCTTATCGGAGAGGGTGGCTGACCACCTGTACGCAGAACAGCTCAAGAAGGTTCGACAACTACTGAGACGATACCAGTGCGTCTTCAGCCAAGGAAATTGCGACTATGGCCGAATGGACAGAGTGCTCCTTCGCATTGACACCGGAGATGCCCTGCCCATTCGACAACCACCTAGACGCGTTCCGCTGGCGAAACAAGTGATGATACGGGTCATGCTAGAGGACATGAAATCCAGGGAAGTGATTGGAGAATCTGAGAGCCCTTGGTGTTCCCCTGTAATCTTGGTGACTAAGAGTGATAGCCTACTACAGCAATACGCTATCCAAGGCAGAGAAGAACTAATGCGTCACCCTGCGAGAGTTACTGGCGGTAGTAAAGACCTTGGAGCACTACCACAAATACTTGTACGGTCAGCCATTCCACCTGAGGACCAACCACTCCGTCCTAACCTGGCTACTTAGTTTTAGGAACCTGGAAGGCCAGGCAGCCCGTTGGGTGCAGAGGCTGCAGGAGTATGACTTCACCTCTGAACATCCTAGAGGGAAGAGCCATGGCAACGCAGACGCCATTTCTCGAAGACCCTGCCCAGAAGAATGCGGCCAATGCACCAAAGTGGAAGAGAAGGAAGGTGCCGCAGCTGCCAGAGTGGTCCGCAGTGCCTGCGGATGGCTGGGATAGAACAGGCCTGAGGAGGGAGCAGCTGGTGGACCCAGATTTGTGGCCACCCTTGAGAGGAGTGGAGGCAGGGACAAGACCAACCTGGGAGGACATCGCACCAAGGAGCGCCACCTACAAGTCCTACTGCGCCCACTGGAACTCTAAAGGTCAGAGAGGGTGTGCTGTTCCGGGTTGAGTCCAGAGGGTCTACTCCCATCAGTCCTGGACCCGTAGGACCATGCCCGGGCCTCTTTAAACCAGGGAGTATCCGAGCTATCCCAAAGGGCGCTCGGCTTCCTGTATGCGAATCACCCCTGGGAAGACGCAGAGAGAGCAGTTGGTACTTCACCGGAGTAAGCTCCTGGAAGTCTTGGAGGAAGTGCACGCCGGTACTTCAGGAGGACATCTGGGAGCAAACCGAACCATCGACTCCGACAGCGCTACTACTGACTGAGGCTCCGAGCAGATGCTAAGAGATGGTGCCGTCAATGTCAAGTGTGCGCGGCGAGTCGCGGGCCCCAAACTAGGAGCCGGGGTTGCATGCAGCAATACAACGTCGGAGCGCCATTCGAGCGCATCGCTGTCGACATAACTGGACCATTCCCAGTGTCCGACCGAAGCAACAAATACCTGATGGTGGTCGTGGACTACTTCACCAAGTGGCCGGAGGTATATTCCCTGCAAGGTGACCTAGTCTGGTTGTACCGCCCTACACGGACCAAGGGACGCTGACCGAATCTCCAACAAGCGTGGCAAGGACCGTACCGGGTGGTAAAGAACATTAACGACGTGGTCTATCGCATCCAGAAAGTGCCCCGAAGAAAAATATTGGTGGTACACCTTGATCATGTGGCCCGCTACGATGGTGCTGTTCGGGACGACCAGCCTTGAGGAGGGAGCTGTGTCGCGAACCCGTTATTACCATAGCGCGGCTCATGCGCACAAGGGACAGATAGTATGGCGCGGAGATAAGGGACAGTTACTGCAACGCGGAGATAAAAGGTTTGCTGAAACAGAGAAAGTTAGATGACTGAAAGGTTCGTGTTTCGTGTGGTAATTTCTGAAACAGTGAATGGAAAACATTCTACAAAGTCTAGAAATACTAGTGAGCTATAAAAAGGAGCCGCGATTGCCAGTGAGAGTCACAGTTGTACTTGGAACTGAATCGTGTGCTTGCAGCTCTGTTTTGAAAGTGAACTCTTTTGTTTGTGGACGGCGACCCTGGAAGATTGTAATTGTGTATGTTACGTAATTCTGCTACTGTAAAGGTTGACCAAAGTGTATTTCTACGGGAATAAAGAGCATGTTGAATTTCTTCAAATTGGACTTTAAATTCTACGAACCCACAAAGTCACAGTATTTAGTCACTGCTCGTTTTTCCAAATCGTCCATTTTCGTGAAACCTCTACACTTGTCTTGTTTAAAATGCTGTCATTCAAAAACTAAACAAGCTATTGACCTGTAACTATGGATACAAGCTAGTCTATAGTTAAGCTATATGATGCTGTCCTTCAAACAGACCCAGTGGTACTATCTCTATGTGAGGCCCGGGATTTATCATCCGATCGTCATATTAAAGTCTTGATGACGTTTTCCCATCGTCACGGGAAGTGATACCATGGTAACGGAGCTGTTTTCCTTTAATGTGATTAAGTAACCAAGTAATTACAATGTTGCAAATACGCGTATGCATGATTAAATGTTAAATGGAAAAGTGAAAATGGCGTTTCTCTTTAGAATATCCGTTTTAGATGAACAATAAGACTTAAAGTGAAAGAATTTCAGTCAAGTAACAATAGACCAAGAATATCTTACTGTTACGATGATACATAAACACTTCACCGTTATTTTGGAATAGTTATTTAGAACTGGAAGTGAGAAGAGACTGCAATTTTTTCACCTCTCCTAAGTGTATTTTACAACTAAACAAAACATAATGGACTTTTTTGCCTCTCTGTGCTTGTTTTGGTCATGGTCATCCCTAATATTTCCTGTTATGACATAGAAATGGCATCCATCAGCTATATTCATACATTTCTAACTTTCTTTTTAGAAATTTGTCATTCGGGTGTATTAGTTGAGGCTCTAACCTCACTTTTTGAAACTGAGAATAAATTGCTAGTTATATCTTATTTACGCCGTAGAATTAAAAGAAATTAAATATGTTTGAACAACGTAACAAGATATTCAACTTTAATTTTACACTATCAATTTTATTTTCAAATAAGTTAACCTTTTAAAAGTCACACTATTTTGGATGGTTAGGATATATTGGGATTCAAATATGTTTTGTTTATTAACTTTTAATGCATGACGTCACACAATTAACTTTATGTCTATTTTTATAAATCCAACTGTTGTAAAGTGCATAATAATAGGTGAGATATACAGGATGATTCAAAAGATGGACAAACTTTCATAATCCTATATTTCTTGCAATACAGGTTGTATTTTAATTCCGTCAGGTATATTTTAAAGAGGATGTCATAAAGATTTGAATACTACTGCTAGAGTGCTCAAACGATTGATAGGTCGCATGGCGAATGACGACTTGGCCATTCAGTTTTGGGCACCGAGGTCCCCTGATTTCACACCCTGTGATTTTGGGGGTTCGTCAAGGAGGCTGTTAACGGACCACCTCTTCCCACAGATTTGAATGACCTAGGAAACTGTATCACAGCGGTGGAGAACTCAGTGGCCCAAGACATCCTTATCGAGTGTGGGATGAACTGGGCTACCGTCTAGATGTTATCCGTACAGTCAAATGAGGTCATATTTAGCTTCTGTGAACTTGCATGTATGTATAACCACATGTAGTTTACAGAAGTCAAGTACAAGTATAGTGCAGGAAATATAGCAATTTGAAAGTGTGTCCATCTTTTTGAATCACCCTGTATTTTAAGTATCCTTAATTTTGTTTGGATTTAGTGGTCTGATTTTGGTTTAAGGCTGACATTGTTAAGATGTAAAATGCATTTATCTTTCTCTTTAGCCCAGTGATGTTGGCTTCCCATTGACTGTTTATAGTTAGACCTCAGTTAGATTCAAACAGGTTGACTTTTAGCTTGAGGGAAAACAGTTTTAGCTCCAATATAATTTAAGAAATGGGTTTCGTTCCAACCTTCTCTCGAAGGCGAATAGCGGACCTTCCGCCAATTCGCCTAGCTGGTGAGGACGTCCATTGGAAAACTTACGTTAAGTATCTCGGTGTTCTACTCGACATCAAATTGACGTGGAGAGAGCACATTACATATGTGGCTAATAAAGTTAGCAAAAGAATGGGTATGCTATACCCTCTCTATAACCGACGATCGGTGATATCTGTGCCTACACTACTGCTCCTGTATAAGCAAGTACTCCGGCCAGCCATCACCTACGCCAATGAAACATGGGGAGTAGCAGCCAAGTCTCACCTACACCGTCTTGAAATTCTACAGTCCTGATTCCTCCGCATTGCTACAGACTCCCCTTGGTACATCGTCAATCTAGTTATCCGATGAGACCTACGTATCCCCACAATAACAGACTACATCCATATCCTTTCACGTTCCTTCTAGCAAAACCTCTCCCACATTCGCGGTCTAGGTGAGTACGACATCGATCCTGGAGAGCGCTACAAACGCCCGAGGCTGCTTCTAGATAGGTAAAATAACACATCAGATTGCTTATATATAACTCCAACCTCATCTTCTGCCGTATATTATCCTTCCTTACAAAACACTCCACTGCTAGTAAGAGGGCCTAGCCCTGATCTGGCATGAGCCCGACGGTCTGACATTCAACATCTTCAATGTCCAGTCGTGGTGTGCTGTGGGAATATAGTTCACATGAGAATCTCACAGAGGGCGTCAATGTGGTAAAATGACTTTCGGAAAAAATTACGTAACTGTTACACGGTCTCCTTCAGCTTTTTTTTTTCTTTCAATTTTCTCTCTCTTCTATAAATACACGCCATTATCACCTTTACCTTATATCTATCACTTCTTTTACTCTAAATATATTGACCATTTTTGTTAAGTATCTCTTTGAATAATAAGTTAGGTTAACAATTCTGATGATTTTTTCTTCTCTTGTACTACAAACCTTATTTTTCTATCTAACATCATATTAGCCCGCCTCGGTAGCGTGGTGGTAGCGAGTCTGCCTCACGTTCAAGAGGTCCCGAGTTCGAATCTCGGTCAGGGTGAGTTACCTGGATGAGGTTTTTCCAGGGTTTTCCCTTATCCTGAAAGACGAATGTCGGGTAACTCTAAGCTCTATGGACCCTGGACTCATTTGAGCATCATTTCACCCATTCCATTCATCGTCCGATATGACTTAACGTTGGAGGACGTAAAATTACAAAAAAAAAAAAAATAAAATAACATCATATTACGACATAAAATATAATTATTTGTCACAAACTTCAAATTATCTTTTAAGAAAATTCATTAAATTTCCACAGAATTCAAGAGATTAGTTTCGCAAAAATCTTTTTTGCATCTTAAATGCTTTTTTCGTCGCCATCGTTACTGCCGCTAGATGTCACATTATTTTTGTATTTATTACCAAACTCTGAAAATGAAACAAACTTAAAGAGAGAATCAACTGACAGAATTACAAAATTCTTTACGCGATTTCTGATTTTCTTTCTTTTTTTAATAAATATTTTTCCAAGCCTATCGGACCATTTAATTGCTCTAATAACACAATTACTGGATTTATTTCATGGTTAAATGTCCAAAAATTAACTGCCACGGCCAATTTATCAGTCTGTTTATACCTAATATTTCGAAAGTGTTCTTCCTTCTAGTTTCTAAATTACGTTTGGTCCTACCAATGTAATTCTGGTCACAATTTAAACAATTATTTTAATAAATGCCAGATTTGTTTACTGTATGAAATATTATCTTTTTAGACAAATATAGCAAACTGTTTAAATTATATTTATTTTGAGGAAGCAAAGTTATATCTACCAAATTCTTTTAAAATTTCTGAAAATATTTATCAGCCCAGAGATAGTAAGTGAACTTTTTAAAATTACAGTCAACTTTTATTTTTTAAGGCTAGGAATATCAATTAAATTTACATTTTTTTACTGTACTTATCTACTGTTTTTACGTATAAACTTCTCTTTTTTTGTAATTTACGTCCTTTAGCTTTTTAAGTCATATCGGACGATGAATGGAGTGGGTGAAATGATGCTCAAATGGGTGCAGGGTCCATCGAGGTTAGTGTTACCCGACATTCGTCTTTTTGGATAAGGGAAACCCCAGGAAAAACCTTATCCAGATATCTCACCCTGACCGAGGTTCGAACTCGGGACCTCTTGAACGTGTGGCAGACATGCTACCATCTACGCTACCGAGGCGGGCCAAACATTTTGTTATTTGTTAATTTTCTTATAGGCACAAGCGAATTTGAGAATAAAGTAGCCTTAAGTGATAGTCAAATGCTTTAAACATGATTGTCTAGGTGATGGCTTTGAGATACTGTATTCTTTGTATAGATAAGAGATAAGAAGGTGAATAACGACTTCCTATTTAAAAAAAAGTATAAAACATTGAAGATTTAAAAAGAATTCAAGAAATATATAAAAATTGTGCTTTAACGAGGTTTAAATTCTTTATGTATTAGAACTTTTTCTATCGCTTAATGTTTACCAGTTATAGAAAAGTAATTTAGGATGAAGAGGACTTCTGAGGACATTCCGAGAAAGTTAGATATATCCATTTTCTTTGTCATTAAAATATTTTAAACATATTATATTTTAACCATAATATTTAGAGCTATGTTTAAGAAACTCAACATTTTCGAAAAATATTCCAATTAAAGGGTAGTCTGAGGTCAAAGAATTAAAAAACATGACGTTGTATCTTAAGTTAATCTTGATTGTTCGTCAAATATTCTGTGAAAACCATTTTATTTTGAGTAAGATTTTTGTAGCTACTTATGTAATACACAAAACGCACTAAGCTTGCTTCTGATAAAATGTATAGGATATTTAAACTTGCAGTACGTGTTAAATCTTCCCATTAGTTAAAATATTACTCCCTTTCTTTTGTTTCTCAACAAGTTTGTTTCAAACATTCGACTGACGAATAGCGTTTGGAATGTAGCCACAACAAAGCGTATATTGAAACAATTTCCTTAGATAGTTAACAAGGAGTAAATAAACAAGATTTGATCAATAATTTGTAGAAGAGATATAAAAATAAATAATTCTGTTCAACATTTTATAATCATAATGTATTAAATGTATTAAACCGAAGAAATTATGATAAATAAAAGTTTTAATTGATGCGTTTTTGTTTCTTAATAAATGCAACTGCTAATTTTTAAAATGAGTGTCGTTATTCTGATGTTATTTTTAATGTAATGCAATAAAAATGTCAAAGTCTGTTTTCTATTGCAAGTAGTTGATATATTTTGTTGTGTGATGCAGTTGTGGTACCAACACAAACAGATACGAGACTCCAGAAGTACGAGACATTATCTGCCACACGAGTACTCGTGTCGACTACCAGTAGACGCCTTCAAACCTCAGGACGGCATAACGGGGACCAACAGTAGTGATGTGGACGTGGGGGAAATCAACCTGGCCGATATGAACCCTGAGGATATACGGGTACGTCATTTTAGTGAAATTTGTCTAGGAAAGGTTGGTAGTAGATCTCGTAACAGAGGGTAAAGTAATATGGACCTGGTGTATGCCAACCTGGCCGATATGAACCCTGAGGATATAAAGGTACGTAATTTCTAGTGCAATTTGTCTGATATATGTTGGTAGTAGATGCTCGTAGGAGCAATTCAGGCCTTTTTTCACAAATTTTCAGCATTTCAGGGGGCACTATCTCGAAACAAGGCCTACGGATATTATAGATTATTCTATGTATCTTCTGTTTGCTGTATAATTTACTTTATTTCTTAGTTCCAGAAGTTAACCCTACAATATGTTATGTCCGGGTTAAATTTGCCTTGCGTTTACTAATATTTGCAAGGCATTGGCTTCTAAATGATATGTCTTTAAACGTGAAACATCAGGTTGGAGTCTCATCATTCAAACAAAAAGCAACTGAGGTATAGCATGTAATGGGAATCTGTTACAGCGATATTCAAATGCTACAAGAAACAGTTATCTGCCGGCCGTGCTAGGTGTCCCAGGTTGGGTTCCCGGCAGTGGGGGTGGGGATTTTTCTTCGACCAAGATAATTCCTCATCTTCCCCAGAATCTGGAAGTATGAATGAGAATGCAAATGTGTGCGTGACTAAATCTAATGATTAAAACCCAACCAATACTAGTTAACACCTTCGAGATGTTCCAAAGGAGAACGGCCGCCGATATGACCATTGCAGTTCAAGGCGGAACAAATAATTGTTAAATATGTTAATTCCATTTAATATAATTGTTAAATGGAACAAATAAAAAAAGAAACAAGTGAATGTGCTTACAGTGTCGCCATCATTGAGATGGGCAATGAAAACAGTAGTTAGCATTCAGTTGCTATTTTTGAGAGTGGATATACAATTTCTAAACAATAATCCCTCAATGCTCCGATTTTTATTACTCTTTTTACCTGATTCTCTTTGCACTACACCACAAAGGGGTAAACGTTAAGAAAAACCGTAGAGTGTTTAGTTGGCTTAGCAGGCTGTTCCATTTGGTGAGTTGCGTATACTGCATTTTAAAATTAAATCCATTATTATAAGAATAAGGTACCATTGGGTTTATACAATCTCTTTTCTACTAATTGATTTGTTAATGTTTACATCAGACAGAAACTTCAAATTTACATCCAAGGACACGTATTCAGTAAAGGACTTGTTTGATAGTTTCTGTAATATTATTTTATCGTTAGACTCACCCTAATACGGCACTTTACTACAAACCTGAAGCTTGTTTGTTAAATATCATGAACAAATGCACATTTTCCCTAGCTTGCATTTGGTATATATTGACCAAATTAGGGGAAAACATTAATTTTTAGTTTATGTCCTCCAATATTGTCATATCGGACGATGAATAAAATAGGTGAAATGAGTCCAGTTTCCATAAAGCTTATATTTAGTAGACATTCATCTTTCAAGATAAAGAAACCCCACGTAAAAAGAACTTTATCACTCTGACTGAGATACGAACTCGGGACCTTTTGGACGTGAGGCAGACACGCTACAGAGGCGGGCTTCAAGTTTTAATGATCAGCTAAGTAGATATAACAATTAATATAAGGTAAGTAGACGTGATTCGGGTTGTCGGGTGACGCGGGTTAGTTTCTCAAACTTACCGTTCCCTGGGGAACGTTGGTGCTTTGTTGTGCAGGAACGACCTTTGTGGGCGAAGAAGTTAAGTACCTGAGACAATTAAGTGTGTTACACGATTGTGTTTCTTCAGCCTAAGTGAGAAATCGAGCTTCTTTTACTGAAAGGAGGTATGTAATCACCCCATTTCTTACATTCTGTTACTTTTAAGTTCCTTAAAGATAAATTTATAACGAATGAGTATTGAAATTGCTCCAGAAACTTGTGCAATAAGAAAATACAAACTTTCTTACATACATAATTCTCCTTGTTGTTATGATAGTTACTTAATCAGTTCTGCCAACGGGCAAAATTAAATACTGCCACAACAGCGACAGGATTAAGATAAGGTAGGGGATTCAATTTTTATTTACGTTCTCCAACGTTAAGTCATATCGGACGATAAATGAAATGAGTGAAATGGTGCTCAAATGAGTCCATAAAATAGATAATGGTACCACGAAATCTGTGTGGGCACTGTGAAAAATATGTGTGAGATGAATATATATATGAATATATGAGTGTAGAAGTGTAGAAATGTGTTATTTTGTTCCCATGATTTTATTATGTACTGAAATTGAATGTTTCATCGCATTTCTTTCCATTCCGATTCGTCCACTATGCCAATCCTATTCATCTTCCAATTGCGTGCAATGAGGATTAGTTTCCACTCGCATTAAATATGAAAACGGAAGCATATATAAAATTCTTCATCAGAAAGCTTGGCGTTTAACACAATCTAGAATGTCCAGGTAAAAGTTTTCATTTTACGTGACAAATAGGGATTTTGTGGAAGATTTTCAAAGTATAGATCCGATTCAGCCGTACTTAACTTTAAATCATAAATTACCCACAAATAATATTCAATATGTATAGTTCATTATATAATTAGAATGACATCTCAACTAAAGTGTTTACAGCAGTAAAGCTGAACCAGCTCCTGTCACGTGATTTACCTACAGATTGGTTAAAGTTGAAGAGGAAAGTTGGGTAGCAACGATTCATATCTGAGTTTATCTGACCAAAGACATCGCGTGACAGGAGCTGGTAACATAGATTATGAACTTTGTTCCCAGGCGGAGTTGAAGCGACTGTACACTCAACTTGAAGTGCTGAAGAACAAGACTATCAGGGCTGACAACCCCCACATCTCCAAACGTCGCGGCGGCCGCAAAGTGGCACATCGTCGCTTCTCGCTCCAGGTACTACTCAACTTTTTAATGAAGTGACTTCACTTAACTCTTTAACAACAAACACTAACTGCCATTGTCTTTCTTTTCCCTTCATGTTTCCTGCTGCAGAAGAAAGGAAGCAGAGAAAAGGTATACCTGCATTTTCATTGTATATTACTTCAATTTAATGTAATTGAAATAAGGTTCAGTGTTGATATCTGTCTATATTCAGAATATTGTCTACTACTAACGATTTACTTAAAAAGTAAAGTAAATGTCAATAGAAGCACATGCTGAAAATTAACCACATTGGCTAGTGGTTTTAATACTCGCGTATTCTTCTTAGCGGTTTATTAAGCTTTATCTGCTTTAAATAAACCATTAAAGTTATTTTTAGAATATAGAATTAACATATACTGCAATAATGTACTTTATATCTTACCGCTAATTTTATATGGTTATAAAGAAAATTAAATAATATTCCGGAAGTAAAATAGTCCTCCATTCGGATTTCCGGGCTGGAACCTTTTTTTTTCAATGAAAGCAACAGAATATTCATAACTAATTAAAAAATTTTATGTAGAATACGGGGGAATATAGGTAAAGAAACATGAACTGAACTAAAATTATACATTATCATAATATTGATACATTTACAATTCAAGAAACAAATTTAACTTTAGAACAACTGAAATATTTATCAGTTAAAAATAATAATTATTTTAGTATATACTTACTTCCTAAGGGACAAAAAATAAGCAGTGGTATTCTAGTTGGAGTCCGAAAAAATCTTATTTCATCTTTTAAAATAAAGAAATGAATGACAGATAAAATAGAAATAAACTAGACACACGGAAGAGTAAATCTCACTTCAAAATTTTTCTGTCTATAATCCTCCAAACAACACTTCTAATCTTGAAAAACTCATATATAAATTCAAATACAATCAATCAAGACTATGAGTTTATGACAAATCAAACCGTTCCGGGAAGATATTGGAACACCTACTAAATTCAACAGATAGTTTTTAATTAATTAGAGCCAATTGAAAAATTCAATGCCATTGCCGGGATTTGAACCACGGATCTACTGGTTTCCGTCCAGTTGCTCTACCCCTTGAGCTACCATGGTCAACGTGCCTTCCTGACATTAAATCCTCCAATTGACTCATCATATTTCCCAGTAGACCACTAAGGGTTCCCATATTTGAGACAAACACTTGTGGCGACTTACTATTGTAAGTACTTACTTACCAGGACTTTTACGGAAACCAGTAGATCCGTGGTTCAAATCCCGGCCATGGCATTGAATTTTTCAGTTGGCTCTAATTAATTAAAAATCACCCATATACCGGAGTAATGTATTTAAAAGGATTAATTCTTTAAGGATTAATTCCTCAATATAAATTTACATTAAAGATACAGAAGTTATTTCCATAAAAAGGATCCTTCAACCTTTATCCGCTATTCTGGTGCTGGTACCAACCTTGACTGACTTTTAGTATCCTCTGACGCATACTCACTAACTTCCAAACAAATCTTAGAAGATCCTAACTAAGGACACAGAACTATTATTGCCACTATTCAATTTGAAAAGATATTCATAACATTTGATATAACACCTAAAAACCTAAATATTTTAGAATGTAAAATCTCAAAACAGTTAATTTAGATAAAAGATTACTGTTTTTTTTTTTTTAATTTACGTCCGCCCCAACGTTAAGTTATATGGGACGGTGAATGAATTGGGTGAAATGGTGCTCAAATGAGTCCAGGGTCCATGGAGCTTAGAGTTGCCCGACATTCGTCTTGAAGGATAAGGGAAAAACCCCGAAGAAACCTTATCCAGGTAACTCCCCCTGACCGAGATTCAAACTCGGGACCTCTTGCACGTGAGGCAGACATGCTACCATCTATGCTACCGAGGCAGGCTAAAAGATTATTATTTCAATGGATACCAACACATTCTGAAATACATGATAGTGAAACAGCTGACTTGCTAACCAAAACGGCAGTGATATTAGGTTATGTTCATTTGAGCCAGTAAGTTATCACTGTATCAAAAGAATAGTTACATCAATATATAATCAAAAATTAAAGAAGATAATATATTACAAACAAAAGAAAAGCTATGGGTAAATCTATGTAACAGCATGACTAGAAACAATACATACCAAGAAAATTCTCTGTAGCAACTTTTAGACTTCTAACGGGCCATGAGTGTCTCAATAAACATTTATTCATGATTGGTATTGTGAGGTCTCCTCTGTGTCCTTCCTGTACACTTAAAGAAGATGGATGGAAACCACCTACTCCGCTGTCCAAACTTTAGTCAACGTACCAACACATCAGAATACTGGAGTGCAAGAAGGCGAATTGTTTCATTGCCAAAACCATCTCGTAGGTTATTGTCCTCACCAAAGTATACAAACATATAAATTATTTCTTGATTGAAATATTAAATGTGCAATTGGACATGTTAACATTAAAAAGCGATTCAATTCTTTTTATTTCTTCAGTAGGTATATCTTGAGGTGGAATAATCACATCATAAGCTTGCTTTTACTTTTCTCGTCAACTATCTCACTGGTATAACTGTTAACGTTTCAATCAAAGCACTATTTCGGAAAACTTTGTAAGCTTCAACGTACCTTACCTTCGACTTTGCTGGTAAAAGTGATGCATATGCTAGATCCGAAAAAGCAAGTCCTCATTTTTATAAATAAATACTGCTTTGTAATAATAATAATAATCAAAAATCGAAAGATACAATTCGGTTACATAAACAAATTACCTAACAACCGGGACGTGCTACTTCAATTAATTCATTAACAAAAGAGTGGATAAGAAAGTTTTGCCCATATAATTTAGATGTAGCTTTTCATTTATTCACATTTCACTTCATTATTTCTTCTTAAAGTGCAATAAAATATGGAAAAGCAGCTCTGATTTATTATTGCTTTTTTTTTTCTTCAAATATTTCAAAAAGTAATTGGCTAACCACGGACTGTAAGTTACTTATCAGATTTCGAGCCTATGGGCCTCGTATTCCCCGATAAGTGTCGCTTGCAGTTGTTAGTGCGCAATATACAATTTGTTATTCTGAACATCACGTGGTTAACAGTAGCGCTCGCCAGTTGCCTCAGGCTGTATTAGCCTTCGGTACGGAGGTCCAAACTTGGTCAATTGTACCTGTCCCGCTCGGTTTAAAAGGGGGAAGATGGAATAAGATAAACAAAGTACAGTCTTAGCAGTTACCCAATAATGGGATCAGAACTTCGGGTTCTCTCGGTTATACAAATAAAATCACATGCATACTTGGTGAATACAAAAGTGGTAGCAGTCCTTAGAGAATCTTGGCTTCACTCCATCTGTACATCGTCCTGGCCTAAACGAAAACGCTACTCTTCGTCACAAACCAACACGAATCGGTTGCTTCGTCGTGAAAACCTCAAAGCTATGTCTTATTTACATGCTTCAAAACCCTGAGAATAAAAGTAAAGGTTTACCAAAGGAAAACAAGGAACCTTACTTCAATTACAGGCTGTAAATATATCTTTAATACAGTAATGCTGGCAAATCTAACAAAAGTGGACATTAATTAATTTTATCCAGCAGTTACTTGTAGTCGTACTTTATTAATAGAAATTAGCCTATTAAAGTAACACTTTAATATTGAGGATGGATAAAATTCCACTTTAAACATTGTACTGGCTTCGTGAGTTGGCAGAAACAACAGTCTTGTTTGCAGAAATTTAAAATGCCCTTTATTGCAATAAGCAGTAACTTTGTACAACCCTTGCAGCAGTAAAACGACGTGACATACACAAACAGCAGTCTTCAAGGTCGTCTTGCTCCCCTTCTCACTTAAAGAAACAAAAGAATACTGCCTGCGGTACAACTCACAATTACAACTGCACAACTCAACTAACAACTGACTGACTCTCCACTTTACTGCTATATATACCAGTCATTGTTCTATAATGCAGTAGAGCTCTCGATAACAATCGGGATGGCAGCGAGAAATTCCAGACTTCTCTGTCTCTTTCTCTCTTGGCAAGCGTCCAGATTGCGCGCCACTATCTGTCTCTTTCTTTCCTGCCCACGCGTGCCGACACTGGCTTGTCGCAGCTCCCACGCAACAATGCGATAGGTGACAGTATGAATCAAAGATAATCACTAGACCTACTAGAAAGGACTAGCCAACATCGATTTTCTCATATTAGGTATTAGCCAGCCGGCGTTGGTCTAAACAGCCTTATATTCCAGAAAATAACATTACAAATAATGTTGCTACTTTATTATAGTTTAATTTAAAAAAGTAAGCCTTTTTATTGATTAGGTTGAGTGTTGGATAAAACATTGTATGGTACTAGTGCTTCAAAGACTTATGTATACACTCAAACCTTCCACTCGTCGATAAAACACGTCTTGGTTCACTACGGCCATAAATAACTATTAATTCGTATTGAATCACTCTCAGCATACTTACACAGTACACTACATGGAAACTTGCCAATTTAAGAAACAGTGTTCTATATTTTAAATGGGATGTTAAAACGTTTTAACTCTGTCATTATCCGATTTTAGTAATTCCTTTGAGTTGACTGCTTAGCGGTTTTCTCTATAAAGGTATTAATATGTCCAGTGGATCGAGTTTTAAAACTTGACAGTTGAGAAACTTTAATACTCAGAAAGACCTTAGTAACCATCGTTTACCAGAAAACCGCCTCATATTTGAGCCTCTTCTATTTTACTTTTAGGTTATTTTAATACAGTATGATACTTAAACAAAATACTTATTTGAATTGCTTTATAAAAATGTATATACGAGAAGAAATTACAGATACTGTGGGAAATTAAGGCACCTATATACGTAAAAACAGTTTTTAACACACAAGACAGAGAGAAAAGATTTTCGTTAAAACTGTTATTTTTTATTGTTTCTTAAATCAAACTGTTTAGAATCGAAATAAAAAATTAATTAAGAATACAGAACGAATTTTAAATTTCTTGAATTCTAACAGAGTGAAACTGTGGAGTAGGTTTAGCCACAAAAACAAAAGAAGTGATGATGATGATGATGATGATGATGATGATGATGATGATGATGATGATGATGATGATGATGATGATGATGATGACGACGACGACGACGACGATGACACCTCAGCTTTAAATTAACTTTTGCTTTAATCAAATTTAATTTCGAAGAAGCTGTTCTTTGTGCATGAAATTGTTTAGAAAACAAATGATACACTATCTCGTTCAGGAGGCCTTGCATATTCAAATAAGTACAATAACTTTAGATTTGTTGTTCATGTTCACTTGATGTATTAAAATTTAGTTCAACCCGTTTATGTAAGCAGTAGTACCAACTGTCAGGGACCGTTATGGATACACATCAATATTTTCGTAAATCGTTATTCAAAGTTGTGCCTTATCAACGATGTTTCAAACAATTTATTCTTCATAAGATTACAAGGGGATGCTAAAACCTAATACAGATTGAAAAATTCAATGCCATAGCCGGGATTTGAACCACGGATCTTCTGGTTTCCGTCCAGCCGCTCTACCATTGAGCTACTATGGCCAACGTGCCAACATGACATTAAATTCTCCAACTGACTCGTATTTTCCTTGTAAACCACTTAGGAGTTCTCATAAACATATGAGACAACTGCCTTAATGGCGACTTACTACATGTAAGTACTTTAAGGCCCGAGCTTTATAGTTAACCACTATTAGGTTAATTAATGGAAATTAATTATTCTTTCACACTGGCCGTGTGTAGGCTAAATTGTGGAAACGTAGAGTCAGACTGAACAATTCAATGCCATAGCCGGGATTTGAACCACGGATCTTCTGGTTTCCGTCCAGCCGCTCTACCATTAAGCTACTATGGCCGTGGTTCAAATCCCGGCTATGGCATTGAATTTTTCAGTCTGACTCTACGTTTCCACAATTTAGCATACACACGGCCAGTGTGAAAGAACAATTAAGTGCCATTAATTGACCTAATACATTTATTTCCCTTGTGCTCTTGAAGTATAATGGAAAGCTGTTTTTAATCTTTGAATAATAATAATAATAATAATAATAATAATAATAATAATAATAATAATAATAATAATAATAATAATAATAATAATAATAATAATAATAATAATAATAATAATAATAATAATAATAATAATAATAATAATAATAATAATAATAATAACAATAACAATAACAACAACAACAACAACAACAACAACAACAACAACAACAACAACAATAACAATAACAATAACAATAACAATAACAATAACAATAACAATAACAATAACAATAACAATAATAATAATAATAATAATAATAATAATAATAATAACAATAATAACAATAATAATAACAATAACAATAACAATAACAATAACAATAACAACAACAACAACAACAACAACAACAATAACAATAACAATAACAATAACAATAAGAATAACAATAATAATAACAATAATAATAATAATAATAATAATAATAATAATAATAATAATAATAATAATAATAATAATAATAATAATAATAATAATAATAATAATAATAATAATAATAATAATAATAATAATAATAATAATAATAATAATAATAATAATAATAATAATAATAATAATAATAATAATAATAATAATAATAATAATAATAATAATAATAATAATAATAATAATAATAATAATAATAATAATAATAATAATAATAATAATAATAATAATAATAATAATAATAATAATAATAATAATAATAATAATAATAATAATAATAATAATAATAATAATAATAATAATAATAATAATAATAATAATAATAATAATAATAATAATAATAATAATAATAATAATAATAATAATAATAATAATAATAATAATAATAATAATAATAATAATAATAATAATAATAATAATAATAATAATAATAATAATAATAATAATAATAATAATAATAATAATAATAATAATAATAATAATAATAATAATAATAATAATAATAATAATAATAATAATAATAATAATAATAATAATAATAATAATAATAATAATAATAATAATAATAATAATAATAATAATAATATAAAAGTTGAATATACTTACGTCCTCCTTCTGAAAGTGGAGAAGAAATGTTATGGGGAATTTTCACAAATTTGGGTAAACTTCCTTCTATTTGTACCAAGTACAAGTAATGTCCATTCTTGCGGCCTGGAAGCTAGAAATTCATGTTCTTCTGTTGACAAGCTTAAGTCGTATGTCAGATCATTTAAGTCTACTTGCTTTACAAAATATTTTCACTTTCAGAATTTTCTGGTTGAAATTCGGGATATTTTGAAGTAGAGCCCTGGTTAAATTGTACAGCATGTTCTCATCTTTATATTTTGTAAGTACTTGCGTAAGTAATCGTGTAGGACAGGGCTGAACACGCGTGTTACCGGCTGGTACTTGAACTCATTTTCGATTATGTATATCGAATATATCTAAAATTTGTGACGTGATGTGCCATTTTAAGAACCATTCTTAGAATCTACGTGTGAAAATAGACTAAAACACGTATTATATTTGTGGAGGTAAATTTCATGTTGTGTAGGGTCATATACAGTAAACTAGTTCGGTAAATTAAATGCTACTTACATCCCTCTAATCTAAGGTCTCTTCTTGCTGGGAGATCTAACCTCACCAACTGTAAATACTTGAAACTGACACACCGGATGCTAATTTCAGCACTTCATCGATACCATCGATACCTGTATTTAAAAAAAGGTGTCTGTACGTTAGCATTGACCTAAATATTTTAATGAACTTTTTTTTGTCGTATTTGTCCGATATTGTGTTAAGACTGTTTGTTGTGATACGTAGGCGCTGCACCACAGGTACCAGAGGTGCTCGATGAGGCACCACGGCATGACCGGAGGCGGCCACGAACAGGGACATGATCCGGCAGAGGGCGAGGTCTCACGGACCCCTGAAGACTCAGTGTGTAGCCTGGAGGGACCCAGTGCCATCTACAACGATGGACCCTCCACGTACAGTGAATATGGCACCCCCTATCGCAAGCAATGAACCCCCTCGCTTTATAGTCTACTCACCCCCACTACCAAAAGTACAAAATATATTAGAAAGAGATACATATTTCTGTAAATATAATGCAAATTCTTTTTCCACTTGCCAACTGCTTAAGATAACTGTGATGCTGTACATCCTTTATCAGTTAGATATAACAATAAAATATGTCGTTATATAAGCGTTGAGTTATTTCAACTTCTCCTTTTCCCATTGATTTGCTGTTTCTGACAGATGAAGAACGTGCTCCAAAAAACAGGTAAGCGGATGGAGATTTAAATGTTAGCCCTTAATCAGTATTATTTCTTATATCTATTGGAAGCTGATCTAGCCTGTTTAACGTGTAATATTCGTGTACTGGTTAAATATTTTCACTAAAAATTAGAGATGGGTCCTCAATACTTGCGATACGTCGATACTCACGATACTTGCCTAGTATCGACATCGAACGATACTTCAGAAAATTCGCTCGGTACTCTTTCAATACTTCGGTGGCGATTCGATGTATTCACAAAATATTATTGCCGAAAGTAGAGCTTTGCAAAGCCCCAGAAATTGCCAGGAATAACTGTACAGTACATTACACAAGAAAAGAATGGTGTGTCAGTTCAATATCAGTTACCAGTTCCCAAGAAGAAATCCCAGCATATCTCAAATACGATGTCACCTCCTCTTTATGGTGTACAGGATTACTGGAAAATAAATTAAAAATTTCCAAAACGAAAATAAAATAGCAGCTAAATATTTTTATATTCCACTTGCAAACGTTTTCTCTGAAAGACAGCACAGCAGGATTCATGTGTGACAGAAAAAGAAATAGACTTGATCCCGAGAGAGTGAAAATACTAGTATTTCTGAAAAAGAACTTATAAAAGTGGGCTGTTTTGCCTTTAAATGTCTAATGTAGAGTATAAGAATAAGAGCATTAATGGTTTTAAGTTTTGTCTGACTAAAATTGTGCACCTATTTTATTTTATTGACATTACACAGCTCTCCCAACATTCTATTTCGTACAGAAAATAGAAGTAGAAATGACGGTATCGAGTATCGAAGTATCGGATATAGAGTATCGAGAAAAACTGGCATCGATTTATTCCTGCTAAAAGCGTACAATAGCAAATATCTTCATTACTTCATGCAATGTTTACAAGAGAAAAATTGTACGCCAAACCAAAATTTGGAGAATGATATTTCACAGAAAACACATTTTTTGAAACACCTTAAATTTCAAAATTCTGATATGATACATTCACTTAAGTTTTTCCGTTCTTACAAATACTTATTCCTCTATCTACTTCAAGATAAAAATTATCTTCTTGTTAACTTTATCGTAGGAAAACGGAAGAACAGTAGAATTTAAGCGATAGTCAAATGTTTTAAAGAGCTGACTGCTATGAAATTCCGCTCTCTTTGCACGGCCAATAGATAAAAAATGAATAACGACTCTCTATACGAGAAAGGTATAGCTCCGAAATTGTCTACTCAACAAAATAAAATATATTGAACAAAAATTATGTGTTTTAAAAATGTTTACATTTGTTTTGCAGTAAGTTTGAGTGTATGTCTTACGGTTTACCAGTTATTCGAAAGTCATCCAAGGGAAAGGACTTCAGAGGACTTCATTTTGAGTAAATTCAAGATATACGCTTCATTTGTCGTGGAAATATCTTAACCGTATCGTATTTAAATCAAAATTGTTAAAGTAAGTCTTTTAGAAAAATCAACATATTCGAAAAATAATATAAGGGTAGTTTGTGATGGGGGATTATCTTGGACATATCCTTAAAAAAGATGTTTACAAACACAGACAGACACTCAAGGACCTGTTTCTATTTTGTGTGTGTGTGTGTGTGTGTGTTAGTGTGTGTGTGTGTGTGTGTGTGTGTGTGTGTGTGTGTGTGTGTGTGTGTGTGTGTGTGTGTGTGTGTGTGTGTGTGTGTTAAGGGTGTCTTAAAACCTATGACACCTGCGTATCTAATTTTTAGTCTAAATTCAGTACTTCCCATACTGCACATAAAGGAAGTCTGTTAAATACTAAATTTGATATTTATGTTCAATATTTTCCCCGAAAAAGTCACACGAAAACACCCTCACTTCAAACTATCACTTACATTAAGTATTTATGACTGTTCCCCCTCCCTCAAAAATGGTTCTGAGATTTCGGTTTTTCTTTGAAGGAGGCTTGATGTATAGTTAATGTTTAATTTTGGTATTTTAATTAAAATACAGTATAACAGTACAATATTTGTAAATATTGGATTGTCTACGAATAGCCATGGCCCCCTCTTCATTCTGAGTAAATGTTGTATCGTTCTGTATATTTAACCTGTAGAAAACATTGACTCAAATTTACCTTCAACGTGAGAATTTGTACACATTTTTAAAATACACTATTTATATCAGATAAAATATTTGTAGCATTAACTATTTGGACATATACGTTGTTATGGTTTTTCAAAATATAGTTTTAAGTTTTAAAATACTCTCCTGTAGTGCTGAGTGTGGCATTTCAAAGCTGGTATACAAAGACACGCTCTTGTACCTAAATATTTATCGAAGTAGTTTGCAGAAACTAATAAAATTAAGCGATAATGATTAGAGAAAGTATGTGAATGAAACATACAAGATATTTTCTCCATTTTGAATCAGTGGGCAAAGAAGAATGCTGGTTTAACAATCCAAACCATAACTTCTAGAAAACAAAACAACGCGACGTGTAATAAACGGCAAGTCTGTGCATATTTTACCATGACTTCCAATATATTACCTTACTAATATCATTTCTACATAATGAGGAAGAAAATATGTCGCACAGCCGCAGCAAAGGGAATATGTAGAACTAATTACTGCGAAAGTTCTACCTTAACTCTCAATCATAAAGAATTGCATAACATTTCTATTAATTGCATAAGTCACCGGTAGGGGCTGTCGATATGTGTGTGTAGTGTTTAACGCCCACTCTTACTACATACAGCACCGCAGGCGGTGACACTGATGATACATGAGATGAAGATGGTGCACCGGTGGAATGAGATGGCGGGGGAAACCGGAGGTCCCAGAGAAAACCCGCCCCCGCACCGTGTTGTCCACCACAAATCTCACTTTGCGGTCGCCTGGGATCGAACCCGGGCCGCCTTGGTGAGAGCCAAGCGGTCTAACCACTGAGCCACGGCACGACCAGGGCTGTCGATAGAAATTATGGATTTCAACTATCGTTTTCAGATTGCTGCATATAAAATTGAAACTATGTGCAGAGATTCCGTAATAATCTTAGCAATCCGTAACAATTATTCTCTATTTTGTATTGTTTCAAGCAAATTTAATAAGCATCGATCCATTTTAATCAAATTCTTACGTACAACGAAAACACCGACGTAGTAGCAAAGACACCTAACAAGAATTCCACGTACAGTTACTTCAGAAAGTATTTGTCTCTACCAGCAGCCAAATAAACAGTCAATGTTCTCAGTTTTAATACGAAGAAAAATTGTACTAAAGTGTATATTGATCCAGTGTTTTTCAAGATTCTTCGTTTTATTAGTTTTATCATACTTTCTTTCTCTAATACTAATTATGTCAAATATATTTGTTTTGTAGTGAATCATTTCCGAAATATGCCTTGTATTTTCCAATAGTTATACCTTTCCCCAATGAGAAGTAGGTAGATAAGAGGAGGGTATTATAGAATACCATTTACATTTCTAAAAATAACTGGCTTTTAAATAAAAATTGCTAACTCATGAGTACATACCATAATTTTGATGAATTTTCACTTGTAATAAAAATAATGGATTTAAAAAAAAAGTATAAATGGAAGTCAATATGAAATAGTCGGATATTATGGAATATGTGGTTTAAAATATTCAAAAATTAATTTGATTCCATGAAACATGATTGGTTTAAAATAACAAAACAGACCATAGACCAAGTGTAGAATAAGAGAAAGTAGGTTTTCCTTGCATTTCAATGAATTCCGTTTTTAAAAATATATTCTTTGGATTTAAATTGGGATGTGTCTCTATTTATATAACTAACTAGGTGACCCGACGAACTTCGTACCGCCAATAAAAGTTATCTGAACTTATCTATATAAATAAAACAAATTAGGATTAGGAATTATTATCTAATTATTATTATTTATTTATTCTGCAATTGGGGGTGAAGTTTAAATACAAGGGGGTGAAGTTTAAATACAACACAGTTACAGTTAAGTTAATCAATTTAATTCTTTCTGATAAAGTCTGCATAGATATATAAAGAACACGCGACGTATAATTGTCCATGAGAGAAACAGGCAAACTTCAAGTTGATTCCATAAACTTCAAACGACTGCCCTTGAGATTTATTTAAGATCTTCGCAAAGGCCAAACGCATGGGAAATTATAGACGCTAAAAATCAAAAGGTAAATCCACTGGAATTCACACGGGATCAAGATATCCTCTCCTTTGTACTTTCCCTTGATGATTGTTGTCTGCAAGATGTTATTCATTAGTTTTTTCACAGTTAGTCTCGTTCCATTGCACACTTGTATTTGGTTAATGTTATGCAGCATTATCACAACTAAACCTACTTTTAATTTTAAACATTTGTGAGGTGGGAGTCCAGATAATTCTAATGAATTTAAAAACTCTGTGGGACAGTTGACCATGTCCTCCTGGTTTATAACTATGTCCATTGATTTGTACGAAAACAACTCCCCCGAAAGAAATAGACACTCTAGAACCCAATTCTGACATACGAACACGACTATTAACATTAGCTGCGTCTCGCTGCTCATCAATGCGGTCAGCACGTGACGTAGCTCGTCGTACATTTGACTGACTTGTACAACCTAAGTCAGGTCGTCCTCTCCTCGATATAGTAAAAAAGATTCCGAATTTTCACAAAGTCACAAAGGAATTCAATTAATTTTGTGTCAATTCAATTCACATTCACGAATTCACAACACCAATTATAAAGAACGTACCAAAGGATTTACAGTTGTCTGTGGTCAAATATTTATAGCGTTATAGTCTTTTCAGAAATTATTTTCTTCAAAAGGTATATCGTCATCTTACATTAAAAAATTTCAGTCTTGAAAACGAACGATAAACGTTATTTAATAAAATGCAATAAGTTAAATAGCTTTGAAGAATATTTGACCTTGCCAAGACACACTTTGGCAAGGAGTGGAATATCTTTCTACTTTCTATTGCTTTTGTTTGTTGAAAATAAAAGGTGTATGTGTTCCGCAAAAGTTTGCGTGTGTTATTTTATATTTAGTTAATAACCCGGTCCATTATTACTTGAGGTTTTCTTTTTCTCAGCTTTTAACCCTTCCTTGGACTTATACAAATATTTAAAAACCAAAATTGGGCAAATTGGTTCAGCCGTTCTCGAGTTTTTGTGAGATTATCAAACGTCAATTCATTTTTATATATAGGTAATAATTGTTTAGCTGCTAATATTATACTCAACACTCATTTTCACTTTCTTTATATTCAGTATATTTTGTACGGTTATATGGAACATAATACTTTTACGTCGGGTATTAAAAATATCTGGTATTCCATAATACCCGACACGGCATCTTGGACAATGAACCTTTAAATTAATATATAAAATATTGTCAGCTAAAACACGACCACAATATAATAAATTACAATTCTTTTAGAGTACCTTGGGCTTAACAACCAATGTTCAATTCACATGTGTACCAGTGGATTAAATGTTTGAAAATTTGCCTGAAAAAACTTTGGAATATCACAAAACACACTTTATTCTGTAGCGAGTGAAATTACAAGCTGTCAACTGTCACTGCAGTGCATCATGGCACTCCCACATGATAACACCAGGAAACAGAGTCGAAATCTTGGTATTTATATTTCCTGATTATTCCATAATATTCTCCTCTCATCACTTAACAGATCTATCATCACATGACTGTCACTTAAAGTCTACTGTATCCCATTGTAACTACAATAAGTCGGTGAATTTTCGCAAATGCGATATACCACGATAAAGTGCGAAATTGACTCAAAATGTGATGAAAATGCGAAAGGGAAGATTTTCCCAAGTAATTATTTTTTCCTAATGCTTTCTCTTCTGTAAACTTTAACTGAAGGGTCTGTAGAACCTTTGTATGTTTAGAAAGTTATAAAGTAAGTGACCACTCCTCTGAAATGTGGAAAGCAATCCTTCCCGATAAATTAGATTATTGTTCCAGCATTGCCCATATGAGGTATGTTTGGTACTGAAGCGAGTTCAGTTGTTTTACAAAAGAGATCTATCTTAGCACGCGTAATGACTGTCATAAATCTATCTTTACAATCCAGTTAACGGAAAATTTCAATCCTTGTCTCTGAAAACCAACAGCAATCCTAATTTTAAGGAAGCAGTAAACACATGTTAATTCCCGTTGGAGTCATCAGTTGCCAAATTTCCGATTTTCGTTGTTCTGTTCGGTTTGACTCGCAAATTTCATTCAGACTATGCGTAGGCCACTTTAGTAAGTACGACAATGGTGAGAGCGAAAATATCAAACAGAGGGCAGAGAATTATAAACATGACGGCGAAATTTTAATGTGAAAGTTCTGCAACCAGTACGCTCAAGTAAGTTCTTTACGCTCATATGCCACGAAATTAACGAGATCATTTCCCTATTTAACTTCATTAAGCAAAAAAAAGTTATATTAACTTTAAAATCTAAACATATAATTCAATTTGGGGGTGTAAAATTACACAAAAACATATTAAGGGCAGTAATAGTAATTTTGTAGCATGCTAGAGCCTAAAGGTTTAAATCAATTTTGCGTTCAGATATGCGCCAGGTTCCGGAGACCTGCCCAAGGCAAATACATTGTCACGTGAGTATGTACCTCGCTGTGGAGAAGCAATGAAGGCTGAAATAAAGAAGTTTCTGTAAGGAAAGCCCATTGTTGTAGTTGCAGATGAGACTTCAGGCAGGCAGGAAAGATGTGTTTCCACGGTTTTATTCCAAACAATGTGTGACCAAGCAAAGCAGGACTTATTTCAAGGTAGTTGTAACTTTCTTGATAAAGTAGATGGTACCGCCTGTAGCAGGGCAATCACTGACGCTTTGAAAGAATGACATCTCATACGTAAATATACTGGGGATGGTATCAGATGGGCACACACTTTGGAGCATTGTAAACTATAATTGGTGACCATCTTATGCACCTTCAATGTTTTACACACAAGGGGAACCTAGTTGTTGATTTGATCACAAAAGAAATGTCACAACTAAACCATTTCGTGTCAAAACTGAAAATGGCTTTCTTGCATTCAAGAAAAATGAAAAGTGATCATATGAAATTTCTTGAAGAAAGTTACCCAATCCTTCTAGCTGTAAGTATTTCCTTACCCCGTGTTCACACGTTGCAATTTTTGGTTTCAATCTTTAGAATATATGCACAAATATTGAGATGCATTAAAATATTTTATTTTTCAATCATTGGATGAAAATTTGTTAAACAGCAGCTCTTCATACCTACTAAACATTTTCACTGATGAATGCAATTATTTTAAAGTACAGTGTCAGGATAAATTTATGGTCGAGATGTCAGTCTCAATTAGTAAATTAATTACCCAATTGGAGGGCTCTTCGTACCTTTTTGCACATAAGTTGTGGGATGAGATTTTAACTTTATACTCGTTACTGAAACGTTGTGCTGGAGGAGGGTTGCCTACTGATATAATACAATTCATAGACAACTTTTCAGGTGAAAATTTAAAAAAACAAAAAAAAACATGTTTATGGAGTGTATGCTTAAGTTGAACAGCTACATGACGGAAAATGTGACAAATGTCTTTTTCCAAAAGATTGGCAAGCTGTCGCTGTCACTGCTGTCAGAGTAACTTCAATAAAGTACAGGAATTTTAAATGAAAGTAAAAGTAAAATACCATTTTTTCGTGATGTTACAATGGATAGCTTTGTTGAGGGATATGAATATTTTCATTCACAACTAATACAACCAATGCACAACAATAAAGATGTAGACTGCCTCAAACGCTGTTGGCTGATAAGCGCAAATGTCCCAGCGTTTGCCCGAGCAACTCTTGCAATATATCTGGGGTCCTACCAACAAGTAGATGCTGAAAGATATTTCAGTAAATATAATTTGATTGTGAGTGACAGGGGGACTCAAATGACGGAACAGAACGTTGAAATATGTTTACTGCTTTCATTCAACAGCGTTACTGAGTCATAAACTTATGAGTTATGGCTTAGGCTTATTTTGTGCATTCACTTTTTATTATGCTAGTTTTACATCATTGTGGGTTTGTCTTTTTTCTGTTATGTAGTATGATTTAGCCTCTATCAGGTTGTTCTATATTTCTGAGTATTGCTTTAACCTATAATAATGTAAAATAAATTGACACTTTATAAACTTTTAACTCACTGTCATCAATAACCCTCCATAAATGTGTTTTAAATCTCATAAATAATGTTATAATTTATCATTTAAAACGTTAACTCAAACTATTTTTTTTTTTTAAATGCTATATAATGCTAAATTTCAAATGTATAATTGCTATAAAATTCTAAATGTAAAAATCAAAATGCTAAATTTTTTATTTCAAAATGCTAAATATCACTACCCCTAACAATAAGATAATGCTCAAGTTGTTCTCGGGAAGCAAGCCAGCATATTTGTCGCCAGGAAAGCTTCAGGTCTTATTTTACAATGAGATAATGTTTATCCTGAAGTACATAGAACAACAAGTGTTTGTACAAAGATAAAGTCATGTGAGTATGACACATCACATTTACTTATTTAAATTTGATGTCTCTTTGTTCACTTTAAATTCGATGACTATTTAGTGTTTAACGTCCAAGAATTCCATAAAAAATTGATTTTTAAAGACTAAACAGGTATGTATTTTCAGTATCTTCAAATTATGCAACACGTAGATTATAGTCATGAAAATATGTTTAAGAAATTACAAATAAAATGTTCATCTTGAATTTGCTAGGAATAGCCTTTGAAGTCCTATTTGTTCATTGTGAATGCCTTTTGCTAAATTTTGTATACTATAAAACACAGAAAGGTAGTGCACAAAAATGACGATGTCATTACAATTCAGGATTTATTTCAAATAACTTCTGTGATATCAGTAGACATCGAGGATGTTCATTATTGTTTGTTTCAGTAACATTATTTTTCTTCAAAATGCTGTCGCTAATTAGTTGTTTCTCGTGATGTAATGGAAATAATATGCAGCTTCAGAAGCAATCCGTTCTAAAACATTTGATTATCTTGTAGTTACAACGAAATGTGTAACGAAAGAATTCCTGGAAACGTTTAGATATATCGAATAGAAAAGTAGATCCCTGAAGAGATACAAATATAAAAGATGGACGCCTTAGAAAGTCATTGACTAACACAATAGATGTTTAAAAAAATACTCAATTTACCGTTGCACCTAAGTTACAATCCGTTAAGAAAGTGTTTACTAAGATGGTAATATGAAAACAAATTAACAAAAGGAAGTTAAAATTTGACAATACTCTATGTAAGGGTTAATTTTAACTTAAACATTGCACTCTCTGTTCCAACAGTTGAATTGACTACAAAGAACAAGGCTTCAATTGTTTTAAACTGCCGCCATGCACACACCACTCTTTCACAAGTAGTACACCACCAATTAAACAGATGGCACCTCCTCCTATAGAGCTTTTAGACGGTGAACTGAAATCTAGAAAGTTGCGAAGCAAGATTCGATTTCAATTATCGTACGGTAAAAATGGGAAATATTCTACTTCTTCCTAAAAGGTTGTACCCAGTAATCATCGGTGTACACTTAACAGGCATTATGCGTAAAAGAATATATCTATATGTTACAAAAATAAATCTTGTACGAAAAACAGCGTGTACGAGATGTCACACCGACAGCACATACTCGTCAAATTTAGTGCCTGAGTAATATATATTACAAATGTCAGCCGAGGATTAAAAATAAGGCTCTCAGAGAGCCTTTAAATGCAAAACTGTAGTTTACTAGTGTTGAAACTAACAGTTATAATTAAAATAACGTACCTATTTAAGACATTGCACGGCGAGGAAATTGTGTTACCTACAATTTTCTATAATGTCATTCTCTGAAGTTTATATATTCCTCTCTTTCTCTCGTTCTCTCCCCATCTCACAGGCAGTAAGTGGTGTAAAGAAAACTTCCCACCTTCCGATAGAGAACTGAATATGGGACGTCGAATTTGGAGGTTAGGTTGCCGTTTCACTCAGACAGGAGAGCTTTAAAAGAAAGATGAACAATATTACTTCAGAAAGAATATAAAGATAACTCAAATGCTAAATAAAACTTCATATAACAGTACTTCGTTAACATATCTTAATTATTTAGTCTTTTAATTAAACTTTTAGAGTTATTGTTGGGAAAATAAAAAACAAAGGAAAAATTTTCCATATGCAAGTTTGTTTGTGACGAGAAAATGTTGCTGTAAAGCCATACTGCACTTAAATGCCAAATTAAGTATTTATTTAACATATAATTTTTCACTTTAACTATTGATATACATAGTCCTTTTTCTAAATATCGCTTTTGTCGTGTTCAAAGGGCTTTGAAACGTGTATTTATGATAAAATATAATATTTCTTGTACTTCTATACAAAGTAAAATGTTTCTGGCTATATATTTTAACGTAATATTGCCTTTAGCTGGTAGACTAATCAGTATTGATTCGAAAATCCTGGAGCTTCAGGAAGTACACTGTCTTGTTTACTTTACAAATTATTTTTAGAAGCTGGAGCTATGTACGAAAGTAGGTACATGGCTCTCTCACTGAACGGGCGGAAGTTCATAATAGCAGCGGACCGTTATGAGTCGACTTATTTTCATCTCGTGAATGGCAACTTGCTGGAGAATCGCAAACTTTTCGCACCTCTTAAGTTTGGAGAGTTCCCAGCAAACTGCCGTACACGAAACTTCCATTTGAAACAATGTGAACTCCAGGTCATGGCTTGTGATTCTGGATTCCTCATTCTTACACATATTTCTCATTTATATCGAGATCAACGGATCTTCGATACCTCGATACTCACGATACTTGCATGGTATCGATATCGAACGATACTTCAGAAAATTTGCTCGGTACTTTTTCGATGCTTTGGAGGAAATTCTGCAATTTTTTATTTTAAAATCACAAAATATTATTGCCACAAGTCGAACATTGCAAGGTCCAAGAAATTGGCAGTAATGTGGTACCCGTACGGTAACATTATGCAAGAAAACAATCGTGTGTCAGATCCAGTGCCAGTTACCAGTTCCCAAGAAGAAATCTCTGCAACGACGATTTGTCACCTTCTCCTTCTAGTGCACTGAATTAATGGAAAACAAATTGAACATTTCCAGGACTAAAAGAAAAAATAGCCACTAAATATTTGTGTATTCCACCTGCAACAGTTTTCTCTGAAAGGCTATTTAGCACAGCAGGACTCATGTGACAGAAGAAGAAGAGGTAGACTTGGCCCCGAAAGAGTGAAAATGCTAGTATTTTTGAACAAAAACTTATAAAAGTAGATTGTTTTGCTTTTAAATGTCTATTGTAGACTTTAAAAATAGGAACACTGATGGTTTTAAGTTTTGTCTCATTAAATATGTGCACCTATTTAATTTTATTGACATTACACAGTTCTTCCAACATTCTGTTTTGTATTGAAACTAGAAGTAGGAATGGCAGTATCGAGTATCGAAGAATCGGTGTCGTGGAAAATATCGTGTATCGGTATCGAGAAAAATTGGTATCGACCCATCTCTGATTTTAAGCGAAGGTCAATTTTTTAGAGGTGCTTGCTATGTAATGTTTTAAAATTACCTCTCTTTGCATGGCGAAGAAGGGCGAAATATTGAAAAAAGTTTAAGTATTTCAAATTGTAAACCAGAAGTAAGCAGTATCTCTGAAAATGCAAACCTTTATTCCCTTATATCTTTTGAAGTTAACAAATTGTGTATTGGTAAGTACATACAAGGGGAAATATACAGAAGGCTTAAGCGACAGTCAACTTTTTAAACAGCTGTTCGCTTGGTGACTGCTTTGAAATGCCCTTCCCATAATAACGCCAGTATTTAACAGCCATGAATTTTCATCCTGCCACCAAAAGCTTAAGAACCACCAATATGTTTAGAACAGGATTGTTCTCGTTTCAATGAGATCACAGTAATGTTTGAAGCATACAGCAAAACTTAACACAAAATATAATCACAATGGTGTAACAATATTGCCTCAGTTAAAGTGTTTGCAATAATTAAATTTAACTTCCCAACAATTGGAATAATATAAGTTCACTGTTTATTTTGTAAAAGGGCGCAAAATGATTTTATTGGAATTTCGTGTGTCTGGAATTGAATTGTAATAATTCTCTTCGGGAATATTCTTTACAATAAGACATTAATCAATCAAACCAAGCAATAGTGTTCTTGTAGCAACAATTGAGAAATGTTACCTGATGGGCGCATTAGATCAGGTCATCTAACGCTAATTCCAGTGTCCTAATTGGATTTTTGAACCGCATTTCCATTCTCTTTTGTTAGTTTTTGTTCTAAAATTAATTTTTAAACTGTAATAACACTTTATGTGTCAGTTTTTGCTTCATTGACACAGCACATTTATCCAGTAAGCTTAGACGAATAAATTATGACGAATAAATTATAAGTCAAAAGTTGTCATATCGGACGATGAATGAAACGATGTTAAAATGAGTACAGGATGCATAGAGCTTAGAGTTACTAGACACTTATCTTTCAGGACAAGGGAAAACCTCGAAAAACGTTATCACCCTGACGGAGTTTCGAACCTCCGAGGCAGACTCGCTGCCACCTGCGCTACAGAGGCGTGCAATATTTTAGTTTCTACATCCCTCTCACATCGTAAATACTTGGTAAAACGAATAAATAAACTTAATTCGTATTTCTTAATACAGAATTCGTAATGTCCATAAGTTAGTCCCCTAATCGACCACCTCTGTGGTGTAATTCGTATAGCTGACCAGCTCTCTGGGTAAATTGGCAGATAAATATGTGATTAAATAAACTCTATGCCACAGGTGGACAGTTAAAGGGGGAGTCTGAATGGGAATAAAGTTTTGGGGCGGTAGAACGTGTTGTAGGCGGAGATGAAGAGGTAGAATGGAAGTAGCAAAGCTGCGGCAGTTTCCAGAGGCGAGCGGAGAGGGGTATACCTGGCAGAGTTGGCTGCTGGACCTCGCGTAGTGAACACGCAGCATCACTTCATGCAAGGTAAGTGACTACTCACCGGCCTCTGAACAGGTCTCCCACCTGTGAAATTATTTGAAAATTTCGAAACAAGAACGTATTTATTGCTTGTATTCCTGTACGCTCCCCTACTTTCATTTGTCATCTCAGATTTACTCGGAACAACGTGGTACCATAGTAATGTGCGCCCAACCAGACCAAAGGCTTTTTCGCGAGTTTGCTTAGTAGCTAGGCGCCAACCTAGGTATGCCATTATCCAATGTATGCTTTCTCGTAGGTAATCCGTTGAAGAAGGAAAAAAAAAACATTTTTCTAAAAAGTTTCCCAGCATGTTTTATACTCTGAAACACTCCATGCGTAAATATTTAACTTCTAATTTAAATGTTATAACTTCATAACTTCATCAATAACTACTTAAGAAACACAGTTTTCCTAACTTAATAATTTGTTAAAGACAAAACTAAGATTATGAATTATAATCTGAAAAAAACGGGCATTTTAACTAACACAGATTAATCAAAAGCGGAACAAAAGCATAAATATAACTGAAATAAATGCACCTGTTTCATGGAAATTGTACATATTAGTTTTATTACCATAGAGTGACGAAATTTTTAGGCAAAAAACTCAAATAAAAATAGAAAACTTTTATGTATTTCACAAGTGCATTGACTTAATGTAATCAATAAAAAAAAAAAATTCAGAAAAAATTCTCAACTATTATCTTAAAATGTTCGTGTAAAAGTCTCCCCAGAGAATGGAGAATCAGGATTTGATTGTGATGTTGGAATTTTACTCATTTAAACGTCCAAACGTGACATTTAGGTGTGTGAAAATTTAAAATTAAATTTTCCCGTTTTCACACATTTTTACCAGTTTGAAATATTCGTCATAGATCAATTTTTGTTCAACGTTTTTCATATTTTCAGTGAATGGTCTTTGAAGTTGAATATAGAAATCTGAAGAGACGTTTCCAATAAGCATTGCCTTTTATTATTATTACTTTATAATTTAACAAATGTTTAATGTTTAAAACTAAGTGTTCATCTTTATTTTTACCAAGAAAAGGCTTAATGTTGTATAAAATTAAACATTTGAGAATTATGAAATATATTCATGAATTTAAAAGTAATATTTTTATCGAAGGTAGGTTCATTTTGTTCATTTTCATTTGATTTTTGAAAATTATTTCTATAAAATGTTAGCATAGGCTCACGAAAATTTATTAATTTACTTCAGTATTGTTGAACAAATTCATTGGTTGGTATACGTAGAAATTACGCCCTTCTACGCCAAATACCTCCACAAAAATTGAAGTTCTGCGTCTCTTCAATTTAAAATAAATATTTTGGGAAAGATATGTGTTGAGCGCACGTGTGTAGACTCAAAATAAAAATATTCAGTTTCGTAAATTGCATTGATGGACGGTAAGCTCTTTAGGTTAATGTTTTCTTTCATACTGCATCTAAGTTACGTGTTTGAAAATGTGTAGGCATCGTATTTTGTTCCCCCCAATAAGCTCATTAAACTTAACAACAATTGAGTGCTGTTTCCAATCCTGTAGTTACTATTGGCTAAATGAAATCACTTCTATAAAGACGAGCAATCATCAAAATCAATTTCGTACGGCTAACGTAACATATAAGGAGACCTTTTTGAATTTTAATGAACCGTATCATAATTTACACATAACTCGGCATTTCTATCCTTTTTATGAATAAAACTTATCATACCTCAAGATTAACAATGATGCTCATATTCTTATATATATATCTAGCACTTGACGTAAAGCAAGTTGTAATTATGTCGTATTTGTGAATAATTCGTTTCTGCAAGCGTTTTATCATCCTTTTGTGCAAGAATAAACACTGCATGCAATAGTTTAAATATTTACTATCCAGAATAAATTTTAAGACATATTTTAAATATCTGGTTACAAAAATAATGCTAATTTGTGCTTTTGGGGGAGGTACAGTAAATTTCTGCACATGCAAGGTCGAAAAGCTTATAAGGAACGGTCAGAAGCCTACTGTTGACATCTTGCTGTTTTGGCTGAAGTCGAAAGCTCGTTTTAGGACTTAATACGTTGCTCTACTGTTAAACATAAGACGAATGTAGTCAAGATGCTACGGCTTGCGTATATTTACATTCCTTCGCTCACATGTTTGTTAAATGCATTATGATCTGGCGGCAAAAATAATCACGTATTTTAAACTTTTAGGTGTATCGTTCAAGAATAATAAAACGAATTGTCATTAAACTTGGTATAATAAATTCACGAGCGGTTACAATCACAGAATAGTACATATGGCAAATTTCCCCCAAAAGGGAGGAAATTATAATGGCATAGTGGAAAAAAAAATTAATGGCTTGCGTTTTCTGTCTTTCCTGAGATAGTGGAGAAATGGAAGGGGGTAAATAGTAACAGTGAAAAACTCTGTGCAAATAAAAGTTGCTCTTTCACCACACATATGATTTTTATCCAAGTAGAGTGAGGTGGCAGCAGGCAGGCACCACAAAACGGTACATGGAGCCGTTATTTTCTGCACAATCTGCAGCCAACGTCAGTCACTGTTCGCTCACCGCAGCAGCACGCCGAATTACTCAAGAACAGGTAAACAAAACCTTCTTCTTACAGAAATGTGTATCTCGGTGGATAAAGGAACACTGCCCACTAGCAGGCACGTATTCAGAAGTCACTTTCCGGGGGGGGGGGGGGGCGGTCCAAAAAATCTACGTTGAATTATTTGCTGTTAATAAGTAATTAATCAGGGATGTTTTTTATCATGTTAGTAAAAAATAAAAACACATGTAATATATTATATTCACATGACCTTCTCCGCCCAAGCTTCTACAAATTGTTCTTAGAAAAGTTTGTTTTTGTCTTGTTTTTCTTTCTTTCTTTCTTTCTTTCTTTCTTTCTTTTTTTTGATAAAGTCTGTAGAAAGGCCTTGCACATTGCACAATTTTTTTTCTTATACCTGGAATAAAGTGATATAAGCAGTAATCAGATATTTAAAAAGTGAACCACTGATTGATGCATTTGAAGTATTAGTTCTCCTTGAATGAAAAAGGGAATAGGAACATAGAAGTTAAAAATTACGTACCTTTAAGTGA
This sequence comes from Mantis religiosa, assembly GCA_030765055.1. Taxonomy (NCBI): domain Eukaryota; kingdom Metazoa; phylum Arthropoda; class Insecta; order Mantodea; family Mantidae; genus Mantis; species Mantis religiosa. Next base: position 165,563,111 of record CM060949.1, read on the forward strand.
TTATCTGGGAAGTCTAATCAACATTATTTGTGTTATTTAACGAGTACTGCAGCTGCTGTGCAGTAACTTTTCGTTAATTTCTTAAATAACTTACTGTTTGCCTGACAATGCATAGAGACGTTAAGATGAGAAGCTGAATAAACTTGCTCCATATATTTTAAACTAAGTTTAAATTTCAAATATTTATTAAAAGTTTGAAATGATCATTCATTTGGGGGGTCCGGAACCCCTGGACCCCCGCTTAAATACGTCCCTGCCCACTAGATCGTATCCTACACAACTGTTTGTCCATTTCATTTGTCTGTATTGACTTTCAGGTCATTAACTGCTTTCCAAATAAACGTCGTAATAGTTATTTATGGGATTTGCGATATAAGTTGTCTATTAGTAAGTGCAAAAAAGAATTAACGCCCGAGGTGCTAGCGCCGAGAGCATGATAAACATCAAACCTCGGTAGTCCCATACGTAATTTTATCCGTTTACTAAGGAAAAGTCCACTTGCATTGTAAATTATAAAAAAAAAATATTACAGATTGATTTACAAAAGATTTAGAATCGATGTTTTTACTAGATGTAAGATGATATTGGAGGCTGTGAATAACGAAGAATCATAACTATGGTGATTAAAAAATAACAAATGGTAAACTATATGTCAAACTGAGTGATACACGCAACGAAAGTTTTATAGCTGAAGAAATTCGAGAAGAAACTAATCTTAGTTTGTTGCCACAAAAGTTATCTGAAATGTATGCCAACGAATTTTTGTTTTAAGAAATGGTGCACTTCAAAAAGTGTTACAAATATTTGCGAGGAAGTCATTCTGTACGATACACTGATAATTAAAGAAAAATTATTGCACATCGGACTAAGTCATCTACGAGAAAATCGATACTCAAAGAGATTATAATAAAATTTCTCGTAATATAATATATATTACGAGAATATAATATTAATATATATTATTAATATGTATATAGTGTCTCGCAAATTTTAACTTTATTCTTCTGCTTGACATGCTATATTGACTCTGGTAGAGATAATTCGACTATTTGCAGAGATTATTCATGTAAGGCCTACTTTTCAATAACAGAAGTATCGCGTAACGATGTCTGTTTCTTTCCTTTATGGTGGCGGATAAAATACTTTTCGAGTAAACGAAACAGGCACGAAGGTGAATTTGGGCAATTATACAACATTCAAATCACTATCACGAAACAGTTTCCAACACAAAAATTACTGTCGTGTACTTTAAACAAATTATATTAAGGTTATTTGTTTATTATTGTATATATGACTTTTACACAGTATAATTTATATTATTTTCTTTCATGCTTTTTTTTTTTTTTTTTTTTTTTTTTTGTAATTTACGTCCTCCAACGAACGTTAAGTAATATCGGACGATGAATGGAATGGGTGAAATGATGCTCAAATGAGCCCAGGGTCCATCGAGCTTAGAGTTACCTGACATTCGTCTTGCAGGTTAAGGGAAAACCCCGTAAAAACCTTATCCAGGTAACTCACCCTGACCGAGATTCGAACTCGGGACCTCTTGAACGTGATGCAGACACGCTACCACCACGCTACCGAGGCGGGCTCTTTCATGCTTGAATTAGTTATTAAAGAATTGTGAAACATATTTAGATTTATAACTAAAAACGAGAGATGGGTTCTCGATACTTGCGATATTTCGATACTCACGATACTTGTATGGTATCGACATCGAACGATACTTCAAATAATTCGCTCGATACTTATTCGAAACTGTGGTGTGGATTCTGCAATTTTTATTTTATTTTAAAATCACAAAATATTATTGCCGCAAGTATAACATTATAACTCCCGAGAAATTACAAGGAATGTGGTACCCATACAATAACATTATGTAAGAAAATAATCGTGGGTCAGATTCAATGAAGGTTATCAATTCCCAAGAAGAAATCACTACATATCTCAACGATGATTTGTCACCTACTCTTTCTAGCGCACTGCATTACTGGAAAACAAATTCAACATTTCCAGGACTGTAAAAAATTAGCTGCTAAATGGTTGTGTATTCAACTGCAACCGTTTTCTCTGAAAGACTATTTAGCACGGCAGGACTCATATGTTTCATAGAAAGAAGTAGACTTGACCCCGAAATAGTGAAAAAGCTAGTGTTTTTAATAAAAAAAATGTATTAAATTGGACACTTTTGCTTTTAAATGTCTGATGTAGAGTTTAATAATAAGAACACTGGGGGTTTTAAGTTTTGTCTTATTAAGCATGTACACATAGTTAATTTTATTGGCAACACAGTTCTACCAACATTCTGTTTGTATTGAAACTAGAACTAGAAATGACGGTATCGAGTATCGAAGATATCGAGTATCGAGAAGAGCTGATGCTAAAAGTTAGTTGCTACTGCTTATCTTTATATAGCGTTTCTCTATCGATATATTGGATTAAAATGCATACGATATTTTTGATGTCTGATTAACAATTGGAACTAACGGGGATTACATTTTAAAATTCTTTGTCCGTGTTTGCGTGCCTTAGTTACAAACTGGAAGAGAGATAACAGATGACCACGAAAACAGTTGCAGACATGTCGTAAACAAAAGAAATATTGAGATATATTTGTTCAAATGTTCTGTTTTGAAGCGTTGGCAATAAATAACAGAACATAGAAGATAGTGGATTTTCCACAAAACAATAAGTTTAGTTATAATCATCAGAAACAAAAAAGAATTATCCTAAAAACTGCAGGTAACGGTTTCTGAAGTAAACGATTCAATTGAAATCATCCATGCATGAATGTCAAGCACGACCAAGCTTGCGTAATGCAAAAAAAAAAAAAAATATATATATATATATATATATATATATAAATACACACTGTAACTTGAGGAGTGCGAGACGAAAGTAAATCGGATTTATGTTTCGTTCATATGAATTTCGCTGCCCAGCACACCTTATTTCTAAAGTTTTTCTACAAAATTTTTACAAACGGTGATTCATGCACCTACTTAAAGATGAGCATTATCTTATAATTAATTTTGTTGTAGTTACAAGTGAATATGAAATATGATAAAAGTGATTGTCAAATGTTTTTAAAGAGCTGTTTATCTAGGCGATGGATATGGAATTCTGTTCTCTTTTCGTGGCAAAGGGATAAAAGATTAATAATGACTATATATACTTGAGAAAAATATAAATATTGGAAAATTCGGGAAATAACAAGAAATATCTCGGAAATGGTTCATTCTCAACAAAAAATGTGTCAACGAGATCTGCAGTAAGCTTTTGTTTTTCTCTTAAGTTTTGTCAGTTATACAAAAAATTGAAGAGAGGTGAAGTGGGGTGAGGACATTACCAAAGAATTGAAGATATATCTACGATTCATTGGGCATTTGAACATGAGGTATTTAATAAAAATTGTTGGAGCCATTTTTAAGAAATCAGAATTGAAAGATGTTCATATAGGATATTTTTAGGTTAAAATATGCATAGTTGAATATGTAGTTTGTTATTTAACCCACTTTGAGTTAGGTGTTCACACACACGAATCTTTTTCTAAAAGAACCTTCTTTTTATTCAGAGGACCTCGAAACATACATTTTCTACTGAAATCTCCATATTTAATTTTTAAATGGCCTGCAACACCTGCAGGATCAGCTGCATATTCGTGTTACGTTTTTTGTGTTTATTGTCCCAGAAGTGGCATCATTTCTACTTTCGCGGACCCGCATGACTCGTTTGTTATATCGGGCGCATCCTGCTGGGATTTCAGGGTTGCACAAAACATTACTTTCCCTCCAATGTTCATGAAAACAAGGCTGAGTATGCACCAAAGACAATGAAATGTTGTATTCAGTGGTGAACTTATTTACACTTTCTCTGACCTAAAAGTTAGATACCCAAATATTACTGGAAATATGTTTATGATATCCTTTGAACTCCAGGAAGAGAAAAGGATGTTTTCAAAATAGTTTTGGAGAAGTAAAATTTTAAATGAAAAAAAAATATTATTTTTTTTCTTAAACATTCTGCTCTAATAATAAATTTAAATTAAAATACTGGGTTCTTCAAAAATTAGTGGCAACACTGTCTGCATTTGGCGCTATCAGCGGTAAATCATGTAAGTTGATAACAATGAAAAATAAGAGCATCTAATGTTTGTTAGCTGTGAGTTTGAAGACAATAATTTTGGAGAGATAGAGTCAGACTGAAAAATGCAAAGCCATAGCCGGGATTTGAACCACGGATCTTCTGGTTGTCGTCAAGCCCCATTGAGCTACTATGGCCAGCGTGCCGATATGACATTAAGTTCTCCAACTGACTCTTCTTTTTCCCAGTGAACCACTTAGGAGTTCTCATAAACACATGAGACAACTGCCTTAATGGCGACTTTGTTTACCGGGAAAAACAAGTCAGTTGGAGAATTTAATGTCATCGGCACGCTGGCCATAGTAGCTCACTGGGGCTGGACGACATTATTATTATTACTTAGGTGTAGAGGATCTACTCCCATTAGTCCTGGACCCGTAGGACCAAGGACTCGTGCCTCCTTCTACCCGGGAGCAATGGAAACTCCGGGGGTCTTTCCATGGGGCAATACATTGAGTCTAAACCCCCTCCCCCCATCGACTACAGCGTCAAGACGGGTGGAAGTGGATACGCCACTTACGCACGTCAACCCCGCAGGGAAGACTACCGATGACCTCGGTGGGGCCGCCTGGTGATCTAGCACACCTTCTACTAGCTATGCAGGTTAGTACCCGGGAATTATGAGGCAACCCTCTACCCCTTCCGGGCGGCCATAGACTGGCCGGAGGTACCCAATTGCCCGTGGGTGTCGGGAACACACTGCCCCCGAGTCCAACCCAATCCGAACAACTCCCCGACGGGAGGGGCTCGGTAGTTCGGCCCGAGTTTCCTCCAGTAACTTCAGAGGTACCTCGAGTGCTAAGGGTCCGCAGCGCCCGCACCACGGCAGCTGAAGGGGATGGATCCCCTTCCCTACGGGAGGGCTGGACGACAACTAGAAGATCCGTGGTTCAAATCCCGGCTATGGTATTGAATTTTTTAGTCTGACTCTATCTTTCCATACATACGGCCTGTGTGATCGAACAATTAATTTCCGACAATAATAGTATTTAATAAGATATATTAGTAAGTTTAATTGTAGGCTGTTATCTTTAGTGCTCTAAACATGTTTAGTAAACACAAACAAAAATGCTCAATTAAAGTTCAGTTTGCAAGAGGTATCAATGCTCGACAACGCCATACAGAATTATTTGAAGCTTCTGATAGACTTTACCACATCGTACCGTGGCTAGGTGGGCGAATACATCTCGTAGAGGAAGGGAAGACGTTCATAAACAAATGTGGAGCTGGCCGGCCACAATCAGCAAGTGATGATGTGCATGTGAATGCTGTTAGAGCACTGCTGGAAGAACATCGTTGTTGGACTTGTATTGAACCAGCAAGGGAAGTTGGAGTTGCTCCTGGTACAATTCTCCACATACTTAAGAAGAAGTTAAAGATGAGCAAAATCTGCGCTCGATGGGTTCCACACAATTTTACAGAGAAAACAATGTGGCAGAGGATGAAAACAGCGAGATTACGCTATGAACGTGAAGGCGAGCGTTTTCTTCGACGTATCATAACATTAGATGAAACCTGAGTTCGATGCCACCAACCAAAATTAAAGAGGCAATCAAATGAGTATCGACAAGAACAGGATCCACTTAGTGTCATGTTCATTGTTGTTTATGATTTTGACGGTGTTCTTATCACTCATTCAGTTCCTCAAGGAAATCGTGTGAATGATGCATATTAGTCACTTTATGTAACACCATTTACGACCAGCAGTGCGTCGTAAACGTCCATATCTCCTGAATTCTCATCCCATTGTGTTACATGATGGTGCTCGCTCTCTCACGTCTGCTCCTGCGCTAACTTACTTCGTAGATGAAACTGAAAAATTCTGGAGCATCCCCCATACTCCCCAGATATGAGCCCATGTGATTTCGACCTCTTTGCTAAAATGAAATTACCACTTAGAGAAGTTCGCTTTAGAACCAGACCGGCAAATATAGCAGCAGTAGAGCATTCTGTTCGAATATTAGGACAAGACACTGTGGATGGCATCCGTCGGTCCGTGATGTGTGGAGGCAAGTTCCTCATGTTGGAGGAGATTACTTCTAAGCACTGCAATAATGTGATGTATTTGTACTGTACTACAAACTAGTCGATAGTAAAACAGGCTGTGAGCTTCTGCTGTCTCAGTTTAATATATCGCTTACGAGCAGCGCGATCTCGCAACCGCTTTAACATTAGAAGTTCATTTAGCAATGCTTCGGCTTGGCTCTCCAAATAAAGCATCAATTTCTCTATGTTTGTTACTGCTTCTTATCCGGTTCTTCAACACTGTCTGAATCTGAATACCCTGATTTTCATTTTCAGCAACACTGCATGGTGCCTTCCTCTGTAATCGGTTTTTAACCTACGCCATTGTCAATGTCTCCTTCATTAACATCGGAACAACCATCGATATTTTTAAAAATGTCTATAAAATCTTCTTCCACACTTTTTTCTTCTTCAATCCTGTTTTCTGGCGAGTCACACACATCAGGTTATAACTTTTTCCATAACTTTATCAACGTTTCTCTTCCTACCTGGTTCCTGGCAGTTGTTGGGGTGAGTGCCGTGAATTCACCCGCTGGCAAGAGAATTCTAGTAATATATCTGCTGAGAATAGAAATTTATCGCCTATAAAACAAGTCTTCATTTACTACGCTAAACAACTAAATTTTGTTTTTGAAAACTGGTCCAGGTTATCCGACGTCCAGGTTGAGGAGGTCTGGTTTAACGAGGATTTACTGTATCAAAATAAAGTGTAATTCTTTAATTTTCTGTGGGCTCCCTTTATTTTTAATGAATGTTGTATAATTCTGTATCGCTGGTAAATCTTACAGATAGACAAAACAAATTTATCGTAGCTACAAAAGAGATTCGTGTGTGTGTGTGTTTTTTTTTTTTTTTCTGAGGGAGAGGGCTTTCGAACACTTCATCTGCTACCTCTAGCACTCCGTGTCCTTCTGACGCTACTAGACTTACATCTGGCAACACACTGACAGGAAGTTGTTTGGATTGGGTTCGACTCGGCCGAGGAGTGATTCACAAAACACATGGAAGACTGGGTAGGTCTGGGGGGTGTCAATGGTACCAACCTGAAGACGTGGAAGGTCATTGTCAGGTCATGCTTACACATGTAAATGGCGTATCTACTTCCGTCCATATAGAATTGTGGATTTGGCTTAGAGACTCAGATTATCTCACTAAAGGCTCCCGGTAGACTTTCTGAATACATATTTCAGGTGCTCGTGCAAAGATAAACACTTGCTAATCACTTCTTAAAGTTTTATCTCTACACCTCTATCATCCCTAAAACGAAATATATAATGATTAATGAAGCTATTTACAGCTACATCTATTTTAGCTTGAAGTAGATAAAAGATAAAGTATTGTAAGAATAGATATAAAAGTGAAACATATATTATGTGATAAATAACCTCTATATCGGTGGTCATAAGAATTTCCACCTAATCCCAAGACTTTTTGCAACTTCTCTCCCCGCCAAAACATATGCGGCCGGCAGCATTGTTGCAGTAACAATAAGGCTTCACGCTGTGCATATTGTCGTCGTTATTTCAACTACAGCTATCAGGAGAGAAGATACCATAGGTAGCGCTGCAAGAGCACTGCTTCAGGAATTATGGCCTGTCAAGACGTTGGATGTCTGAAGGAACTAAGTAAGAAATAGGGAATTACAAGCTGAAGAGTGAATGAAGCCGACCAAAAGTGGAGGCTCGCGTAAAAACAAACAGAAGCTGTATTACCTAACCAGCAGTAAAGTCTCTTACAGTGGACGACTTCGAATGTGAACACCGTCACACGGTCACAAAGTAAAAAAACTAATACTGTGTTACAGTTTTGTAAAGAAGAGAAACGAAAACGTCTAATTATTCCGTTAATTAATGCTACAGCAACGAACTGTACCTAATAGACTAAAAAGGTTCAGAATTCAAACTTTCAACATCGCAAACATCCAAAAATGTTCGAACTCCATATGCGCTGTGCGCAGAACTTTTTTTTCGAGTTTTACGAAGAGAGAAGAGAAATTCCTACAGGATGTAAACTTTTGAAAGTTGTTAAGCAAAAGAACCCCTTAGAAGGTAGAAGGACACGTTCGGTAGAATACTTAGACATGGGATATCTATTTCATACGTCGTGTTACGTACGCTGTACTGATGGTCAGACTGTACTGTACTATATTCCCGCCTTCTCTGATCTCTCTAAACCAGCCTTTAGAAGGTAGAAGGACACATTCTGTAGAATACTTAAAGACATGGGATACCTATTTCATACGTTGTGTTACGTACGCTGTACTGATGGTCAGACTGTATTGTACTATATTCCCGCCTTCTCTGATCTCTCTAAACCAGCCTTTAGAAGGTAGAAGGACACATTCTGTAGAATACTTAAAGACATGGGATATCTATTTCATACGTCGTGTTACGTACGCTGTACTGATGGTCAGACTGTACTGTACTATATTCCCGCCTTCTCTGATCTCTCTAAACCAGCCTTTTGAAGGTAGAAGGACACATTCTGTAGAATACTTAAAGACATGGGATATCTATTTCATACGTCGTGTTACGTACGCTGTACTGATGGTCAGACTGTACTGTACTATATTCCCGCCTTCTCTGATCTCTCTAAACCAGCCTTTTGAAGGTAGAAGGACACATTCTGTAGAATACTTAAAGACATGGGATATCTATTTCATACGTCGTGTTACGTACGCTGTACTGATGGTCAGGCTGTACTGTACTATATCCCCGTCTTCTCTAATCCCTCTAAACCAGCCTTTTGAAGGTAGAAGGACACATTCTGTAGAATACTTAAAGATATGGGATATCTATTTCATACGTCGTGTTACGTACGTTGTACTGATGGTCAGACTGTACTGTACTATATTCCCGCCTTCTCTGTTCTCTCTAAACCAGCCTTTTGAGGGTAGCAGGACACATTCTGTAGAATACTTAAAGACTTGGGATATCTATTTCATACATCGTGTTACGCACGCTGTACTGATGGTCAGACTGTACTGCACTATATTCCCGCCTTCTCTGTCCTCTCTAAACCGACCTATTACATTCTGTAGAATACTTAAAGACGTGAGATATCTATTTCATACGTCGTGTTACGTACGCTGTACTGATGGTCAGACTGTACTGTACTATATTCCCGCCCTCTCTGATCTCTTTAAACCGGGCCAGCGACCTCCCATAACAACTTTACTCATTTATCAGACAGGTAATACATTCTTGGTGAGCAATAGTCCACTGCGTAGTGCGGATACTTTTCCCTTATCCACCTAACATATCCAAATCGTGGTTTTAACTGGGGAGTTCTTGAAAGTAAGACAAACACGCTACGCCCACACCACGGAGATGCACCTGGACAAAATAACCATAGGGCGAATTGAGATTTGGCCATCCCTGACACTGCCATAAATGTAATTTGGTTATTTTAACGGCGCTTCTCCACTGCACCGTAAATCTGTGCTATGGACGTTAAATGATGTGTCATCATTGTTGAGGTGCCATATGGAATGACGCAGTGTTTTCTTTGTTGCTCAAGTAGGCCCTCTTCCACAGAAACATTCCTTGTTATCCTCAAACGGTTCACTTCTTCAATTTAACTCAACCTGACAAGAGTAGAGGAACTATTTATTACATTACCTAAAAATTTCATATAAAATAGCATACGAAAAGAAGGTTTAAGGTCTCTGGTTCCAAAACCAGTATTTTTTGGAAAAAATATCTCTCTTGGTGTATGAACTGCATAACTAAAAACTGAAAATTCGGATAAATGTCAAACTTGGTATTTAAATTTAGTATTTCACAAAGACGTGACGCTAACGATAACCACAAAACGAAACCACCCTAAACATAAACCACTTTGGCGAAATTATCAATTTTCCTAAGAATTACTCACAACGATTTGGGTTAAATACCTTTTTAAAGATATTTACATGAAAAATAAAACGTACAAGTTGAATTTTCTAGCAATAGCCTGTGAAATCTTCTTTGGTGTAAAGGAATTGTGTGTGATTTGTATCGTTAAAGGTTAAGCAATAAACGAAAACATTGCACAAAAAGATCTCACAACTCGGAGATCGTTGAGGGCCATTATCATTCGACTACAGGGTCGGCTGATAAGTCCCAGGCCTCAAAATAAAAAAATAAAAACTTTTAAAAAATGTGTTCTTTATTTCTCAAGATAATCTCCAGAAAGGCTAATACATTTGTCATATCCGTGTTCTAATTTAATTAAATCATTTCTGTAGTGTGATTTATCATGGTCCTCAAAATAGATGTTTACCACAACAATGACCTCCTCGCTGCTGTGGAATCTTGGTCCTCAAAGAAATCTTTTGTGATTCGAGAACAGGTGGTAGTCACTGGGTGCTAGATCTGCCCAATAGGGTGGATGTTCAAACAACTCGAACTTTAATTCTCAACTTTTCCCCATTGCAATGAATGAACGATGGACCGGAGCATTGTCGTGAAGAAACAAGGTTTTTCCTTTGCCAAATGAGGTGTTCTCCTTTTCACCTCATCACTCAAACGTTGCAGTAAGCTTCCATACTAGTCACCAGTGATACCTTTACCCTTTTCCCAGTAATCAATAACAATATTTCCCTGTGCATTCCAGAAAACACTCGCCATAAACCTGTTAGCTGACAAAATTAACTTTCCCTTTTTTTGGAGTTGATTCACCTGGCGCAATCCACTGTTTTCAATGTGATTTAGTTTCTGGAGTGTAGTAATACAGATAATTTTCATCCATGGTAATAAGCAGTCTCCAAAATTCACTGTGATTTTTATGGTTGAGCTCCAAATTCTTAACAGAAACATTTTTTTTTTTTTTTTTTTTTTTTTTTTTTTTTTGCAACTTTTGATCAGGTGTTCAACAAACGCTGCATCCATCTTACACAGACCCTGTGAAAGCATAAAACATTACTTTAAATATTACTTGCACGTTCTTTTGATATGCTTACAACCTCTGCTATCTCAAACAACCTTAATCTGCAGTATTTCAGTTCTAAACGATGAATTTTTTTTTCAATGATCTCTGGAGTTGTGACTTTCACAGGGCGTCCAGAGCGAGGCTCATCACTAGTGTACGTACGTCTCATTTTAAACTCTGCAACCCATCTTTTAATCATTGTATATCAAGCGGCAGAGTCCTTCAATGTACTGTCCATTTCCTCTTTGATTTCTTTAGGGGTTAAGCCTTTCAAATGGAAGCATTTAATCACTGCTCATTTTTCCAAATCGTCAATTTTCGTAAAACCTCTACACTTGTCTTGTTTAAAATGCTGTCATTCAAAAACTAAACAAGCTATTGACCTGTAACTATGGATACAAGCTGGTCTAGAGTTAAACTATATGATGCTATCTGTCAAACAGGTCCAGTGGCACCATCTTTATGTGAGGCCCAGGACTTAGCAGCCGACCCTCGTATTGCCATACCAGGACATTGTCCCTGACTGGGATATGATAAAATCCTTTAAAACAGTGGGTAAATGGTGGTAGTTGAATTATAATATGCATATGTATTTGTTTTTAATTTTTTATTATTTGTTTTATTTTATGGTGCCTAGGATGCTTGTAGGTTTCTCCCGGGTAAAAGTTGTTTGAATATGGGATGTCGTTTGTCCAGTGAATATAGGGCCTCCAAGTTAGGCGCACATCCAAAGTTACTCCAAGATATGTTGCTTCTGTGGAAATTTTATTCATTCATTCTTTGGAACTTCTGCACCAACCAGGCGGAGATTTCGGACCACAAAAAGTTTTAGATCTGTTTAAAACATACAATTCTTCAATGTCATTCTTTTCAAATCTTATCTACAACTGTTTCTCGCAATTGCATAGGAGTAGGGAATTTTTATGCCAGCACTTTTGTTCTGTATGTCAAATGTGTAAAAATAAAAGTCTATGGACATAATTTGTATACACACTAATAAACCATAGTTTATTTTGTCAGTCATATGAATATAGTACATCGTCCCCCCTCTTTTCTTTAGCAATATGCCGCTACTAGCATTTCTGAATTAGGTAAATCCTTTGTGCTTTATTTGAAACAGTTTGTAGGTAAAATGCATCGTCAATTACGTCACATAGAGGAATAATTTTTAATGAATACACAAGGATGGTTGAGTTTATAATGACTAAAGAAAGTTATGTGACTATCAGATTTCATTATAAATGTATAAATTAATATGAAAACTTTATTTCCATTTCAAGCATTGCGATGTCGAAACCCATCGTCCCCATACCATAGTTTCCAACTTGAAAAGTTATACTTATTTCAGAGGATTTCAAATAAAGCACAAAAGTTTTGTAGTGCAAGGTTTGGCAACATTTCAAGTTCCATGAACTCGCCACGCGAGCTAGCTTGTATTTATATTGTCAAGGTCAAGGCTATTGCACGCACCATCTTAATGTTCAGTCTCTTGCATCGTTGAAACTTTCAAACGTAATATTTACACATATAAAACATGTTTATTTAGCAAGCACTGCATGTTTCAAACAAGTTTATGTTCCCCATGCTAACTGCAACTGCCTCTGGCGGGATATGCAAAAAATAAAACAAATGAGTGTCTTAGGTAAAATCGTTATTGTGATATTTTTTGTATAATGTTCTTAGGAAGATGGTAACAAAGAACAAGAAAAAAATATAGACGAGTGAGAAAAGATACCTATATTTACGGCAGCCATCTCTCGTTGATTCCGACCATTAGAGGAAAGCTATTCGCTGCCACAACCTGTCAAACAGTGTATCGGCTGTTTAATGACCTTGCATGATTTGTTTTCACTTGCTAGAGCCGATGCAGCGTGACCTACCTTTGCAGCACTAACTCAAATTTGTGCTCGTGCATAATAACTTGACCAATTTCTGGCCAAACCTTTATCTCAAGATTAATATCGGGTTAACGATTTAGCTGACGGTTGCATGAATCACACCCTACTAATAGATCTATTGTACTGAATCTCGTTTCTTTTGTGTAGAATCTTTAGTTTGGCCAACTCTCTATGATAGTTGTTTACAGAATGCATTGACTGAAAATGCTGGTGATTAACTCTCGTAAGACTTTACGCATTGGCATTTCATTTGTTTCTGACAAATGCTCTTTTGCCTTCAATTCATCCAACATAAATCGGGTTAGTTTAAGTTAAATTTAGCTAAATATTTTCTGAAAACACATCCTTTACCAAGATTTTGATTCCTTTATTCGTGCCAAGCTTTCATTATTCTTAACGGCTTTCAATAAACTTTTTGTTTTAATTTTATTCATTTCTACTGGGATTTTTTTTCTGTTCTTTGAGGCATTTGCTATTGTTTACGAGTAGAACATAAACAAATACAAATAGCGTTCAAAAACCAACACTCAATGGATCTTTAAATGTAGAACTTAAGATTAGGATGCACATATACTAGAATTTCTTCTTGTTTTCATTGCCCCAGCTTAAAACTAGAGAGAGCTCTGACACTGTTTCTTGTCACGACCGCCATACTGAAGAGACTAACATGCACGCGATCTAATATGCCGTGTCCAGAAGCAAGAACAAGAAAGTTATAAACTTCTTGTCTTTTTTTTATGCTTTAAGTCACTTAATTACAGAGGTCTTATTGCAACAGACACAGTTTTAAATACATGATATATGTAACAAGTTTGATCACAATGGATGAAAACATATGGATTACTTTATTTTAACTTACAATTTGGTTAAAGAGTAAAATTTGCTTATAGAATTACAGTAGCATTTCTTACCGCCAATGATAGATTCTACCTTAGATGCGATTTTTTTTTTTTTTTTTTTTTTTTTTTTTTTGTAATTTACGTCCTCCAACGTTAAGTCATATCGGACGATGAATGGAATGGATGAAATGGTGCTTAAATGAGTCCGGGGTCCATGGAGCTTAGAGTTGCCTGACATTCGTCTTACAGGATAAGAGAAATCCCCAGGAAAACCTTATCCAGTTAACTCACCCTGACCTAGATTCGAACTCGGGATCTCTTGAACGTGAGGCAGACATGTTACCGTGTATGAGGTTCAATTAAATTAATGTGACTTTGTGGGCTCGTGAAATGAAAAGTCCAATTACACAAACTCAACAATGTTCTTTATTTCCACCGACTTACAGTTGAACACTTGCCAATTACACAAAATTACGTAATGCACACAATTACGATTAACCAGTTCGTCCGTTACCGTTCCGATGCACGTACACAATTACGTAAAGTCTTCCGTTGCACAGTCTTCTCGTTCATTAACACGGCGCTCCTTCGCTAGCACGTCAAACACTGACTAACTGACTCCTCTTGCCCGACGTGCTGCTTATATAGGGCCAGCGGGTCGATCGGAAGGTTCTAGATTAGATGAAATATCCCGTTCGAGAACACAGGTGGAACAGAAAGAGACGGCGCAGTGATGTTTTTTTCTCCCAGCCACCTCCTGTCACCACTATAAGACAAACGAGGGGGGCGTGGCTAAGGCCGACCTCCCCTGCTTGTCCGCTCTCAGATGGTTCTATAGGGTGTTCCAACGCTCGGGTGACATTAATGTTCCCTGGCAATCCGTTTTCTTTTGAATTTCCAGCCGGAAACAACTGACTAGTATGCTCAAGTTGTTCTCGGGAAGCAAGCCAGGTGGTAAGACGATTAGAAATCGACATTTCGAGAGTGTGCATCTCTCCCATCATCAGGATATTTATTAAATTTTATAACCACAAATGCATCTCTGGATATAACACCAGTATAAACAAAGACAAAACGCTATCAAAATTCGCATTACTGGGCAATAGACAAAAGTTTTCAGTAAATTAAATGGCAGATCAGGAGATGGTGTGAGTATAGAAAATTAATTGTGTCAAAGAAACGTAACTATTTAACTTGATTATCAAGCTGTATTGATCTGTGCTTCTTAAGTCGACGGATTTCCATTTTAAGGCCGGTTTCCAAAAGGAGTTGAACTGAAATCCAGCATCACGATTTAGCGTGCTCCTCTCGGAGGAAATGGCCAAAGCCTCCTTAATTCTCCGCACCCAGTAACTGTTGCACTTTGCCAAGATAGTTATCTCCCGAAAGTTGGTTCTATGGCCGTTATCAAAACAATGCTCTGCCAGTCCAGACTTCTCAGGTTGTATTAAACGAATGCTCCATTCATGTTCATTTATTCTGGTAGCGCAGGACCTTTCTATTTGTCCTATATACAGTGTCCCACATTCACAGGGAATACGGTACACTCCCGGAACTTGGAAGTCCAGTTTGTGTTTCACTGGTCTCAACAGATGTTTAATCTTCGGAGGTGGCTTGTGGATTGTCCTGATGTTGTATTTGGCGAGAATTCTCCTGATTCTGCCGGATAGGTTGCCGGTAAACGGGATGCAGGCTGTAGCGGTAGGCTTATCTGACTCTTGCTATATTACAAGTTTCCCTTTCCTAGCTTCGGTGATCGATGCTTCAACATCATATTCGGAGTAGCCGCTTTGACGGAAAGTGAGTCTCAGGTGCTGTAATTCTTGTTTTAAGTGGCTGCGATCAGAGACAAAGCTCTGTGGGCTAGTGTATTGAGAACTCCCAGTCGCTGAGACTTATGATGGAAACTATGAGGTAGGCTTGCGGTATACAGCATGCCCCAGTGTACCGTT